>CAUOFW020000851.1:0-180760 GCA_963454935.2 Ilex paraguariensis
AAGTTTAGATTTAGTTTTAATTTAGTAATTCCATAGTTCAATTCCAATTGTTTAAATAAAATTGAATTGATATAAAGTTAGTACTTGGATATTATTAGCAATAATTCTCCGTGGGAACGATACTTTACTTATCACTTTATTACTTGTTGATCGTGTATACTTGCACAAAAATTGTCAATATCAAATTCGGACAACATAACCTTAGGAAGCAGGCCCAACACCAGCACTCAACGCTCTTTATGAGACATCACGCTTAGCATTGAAGCTAAGCAGGATGAGATTCATAGACTTCCAGTTGTGTCTGCTGTGTATGTTTTCTTCTTTGATAGGTTATTGTGGAAGATTTTGTGTTTTGTGGTGGAATTGAATCTTCAATGTTGATGTTGATGTAAATGATCATATTTTATGAAATGAATGATTCAATGTATCCCTTTTATCTGTTTAAATGCATGTGTAGGATTAAACAGTATACTGTTATTTGTTAGTAAATGATGGAACAAATGTGGATTTTGAGTTTGTTTGTTACAGTAACTAAGCATATGATCGGTTTGACACATTAACTTAGCAACCAAGACTTGAAACCACATTTCTTGAAAAACTGGTATTCTCTCTATGCTTAAATTGTGAAATGTACATTAGCATTTGTTATTCTTAAGCTACAAAGTGAATAGACTCGAAAATAGAATCGATATATAACCACATTCTCTGAAACACTCTACATAACCAGTGGAGATGACACATAATGCCATGGTAAGTTTTGAGCTTTTTGATGATTTTGAGGGAGTATCAACATTTACTCAAGTAAGCTCTTTCATTTTCATTTTTTCAATAATTTCATTAACCTTGCTTTGATTGATGCAACTAAGTGATCTATTGACATGCCCCACAGGGAACCTTTGCACATGACACATACATATGCACATACTTCAGAAAGGATCTGAGGCCATCTTTGCTTTGACTTTGAGCCTCAGCCATTTCTTTTAAAAGAATATCCCTAGTCAGTCATGCTTGAGCCTTCAATGAATGATTTCTTTTTTGAAAAACTCATATAATAATCGAACCACAATAAAATGCACTTAACATACCTTGCTATCTAATTTTCTTGTACCTTTTTACAAATCAGTATGATACGAAAGGGCAACCAAAATAAAAAGAAGATGGTGGCTACTGTTCAATAAAAGAAAAGTCGGTGGAAACAATTGAAAAGGGAAAAGAGACAGATAAACAAGGAATTGCCAAGAAAGTGAAAAATGAGAAAAAATGAAAGAAAGAAATATAAATTATTGGCAAAAGATTGAAAAGAAAGAAAGAGAAGTGCTACACTACCTAAGGAAAAGATAGCTTTTTGAATACCGTTGACGTCATTTCGTTAGCCACTGACCTTTGGCCACATTACAACTCTTACAAAGTCCTAATTAATCTCAAGTTTGATGCATGTGTGTGTTATCAACCGAAAACTGGGGTATGTTTAATAGTATTTCTTTAACTACATCAATTCTTTCATGAATTAATGCCAAGAACATGATTGGTCTACTTTCTTAAGAATTTCACTCTCTTTCTAACTGTGCATGTTATTCTTCGACTGACCAACTTCTGATCACATGCCCTTTGAGAGACAAGTCACTATAACCGAAGTGAATTTTTTTACTAAGGGCACTTCTAAGAGAGGTTTGTGAAATCAAAGCTAGCCATAGAAGGTGGTAAAGTGGAATATTTTTTATGTAACAATTCTTGCTTCTAGAATGACCATTCCTACTATGCAAGGAATTCCAAATGCCAATGTGACTGATGCTAATTTTTGCATAGAATAAATATCTACAAACGAGGAGCATTTGGGATGTAAGTTGAAATTGAGGGTTGGGTGTCACAATGACCATGATGCTAATTTACTTTAACTAGCAATCCCACATACACATCTATTCAACTGAAGATTGTGGGTAGCTTTACTGAAAACCCTCACGAGACAACACTCGTCCATTAGGGTAAACCTAGTGGTTTAACGGCTTGTTGCATAAGCTAAATGCAACCGGATGACCTACAAATAAGGCATTAGAAATAGTTTTACATTTCATTGTTGTTGTATTACTAGAGACTAGCAATATTTACATTGGGGTGTGATTAGTAGTTAAAATTAGCATATTACTATGCTCTTTTAACGACTAATTATACTTTGATGGAGTTTAAATGCTGACATTTCAGGCCATAAATTGTACAAGGGACTAAAGGCAATGAGTATCAAACTTTAATGCAACACCAACATATTCTTGACAAAAATTGGAAAAGCATGGACCAAGCCAAGAACGTTCGAACGCCAACTCACGTTCGAACATCAACTTGAATTGACTGAAGACCAGACTGTTGAGACATGGCGTGTTACAGCCAAGAAGGAAGACTGTGAGGTACTTGAGTACCATGTTTGAATGTCAACTCACGTTCGAACGTTAACTTGAATTGATTGAAGACCAAACTCAATAGTGCAAAGCGCCAAGATATGCATGGAGTGTGGAAATAGGTTTTCGTAGAATATCACAGACCACTTGAGTGAGAAGGTCAGGCCCTATCTGGCGTTCGAATGCCCATAAAGCAAAGACAGAAGAAATCTTAGAACGCCATACAACGGTTGAACACCCATAAAGGAAAAACAGATACAACGTTCGAACGCCAACTCACGTTCGAACATTCTTCACAGGCAGGCTGTAGAGTAGTTGGCTTTTCACTTGGACTTGGGTGGCATACACTATTCATTCATACTCTCTTGTCTCCCCCTCTTCCTCCATGCCTATAAATACTCCTCTTGGAGGAGCCTTAAGAAGGAGGGTTTTTGGGTAGAAGACTAGAACTTGGTATATAAGGCTTAGACTACACCAATAACTAGTAGAAGAGCTAGATGGAGGCTTAGACTCCCACTCATGTAGCTAGTCTTAGATGTATGTTATATTTTCTTGTATCTAGAAAGTTAGTTCATCTTTTGGTTAAGGAAGCAACCCTCCATTTGTTGGTTGAGGAAGCAACCCTCCAAAGTGATTAGTTTTCTTCTACTTTCATTGTTCATGTCTTTCACTTCCATTGCTTGAGCTCCTTTATTTCTTAGAGGAGTGAAACTCTTCCACTTTTCAACAGCTTTACCAAAGTTATGAAGGGTGGGATGTGATTCACTCATTTTTCATTGAAGATGGCTCTTTGTTTATTGTGCTTTTACATTGTAACTTCTTTACTTGGAGGGATGAGTATCACTCACTTTTATAGGTTGACCAAAGCCTTGAAGGGTAAGTAGTTCCTCATTCACTCTTTAGTAAGAGGTGATGAATATGTATAAATTATCCAAAATTTATAATCGTGCATTTCCTTTATACTTTAATGCTTTATATTCTATTTTCTTATTGAATGATTGAATGCATCTAGCAAAGCTAAGGTACTTTGTATAATCATGGGTTCTTTCTATGTTACAGATGACTCTTACATTGAAAGACTCGTTGATTCAAGGCAAGTACCCTGGCTAGATCTTTGTGACAACAGTTCAATCTGCACCATTAATGTGCTTTCTCTAAATAATGGAACATTAATGCCATGGTTGGATGCCTTGTAGAAACACTTGCTTGCTTGTAGACGGGTTGAGTCTCGGCATAGACAATTCTTGTAAACTTCTAGAAAGGCATCAGAACCACGTGCTTAGTTCTCACAGTCCATCTTTATCTTTTGATTAACTTGCTATTGATACAGGAGTTAACTGAGTTCTAAAGTACAAGTATAATAAACCAGATGATTAGCTACATGTTATGATCTTCGAACTAAAGGGTGACTATTTACATTTGAATTTATCTTATCTTTTGTCCAAAAAACTCGTGGAAAGAATCTTATATTCTATTCAGGAAATCACATAACTTCAAACTCTCAAGGTTTCCAGTTACTTGGTCTCTATCACTGTTCACTTTAGAACACCAATCATAGTTCCCTGTGGATTCGACTCCGAACTTAACCGAATTATTACTACAGCTTGATCGTCTGCACTTGGGTGTACTCATTTTGGATCAAGTCAAGACCCACCTGAGGATGCAGGTGATAATTTTGAGAATTTTGGTGCCAATCCGAACATGCAAGGGGTGGTGGAGGACAAGAACCTAGAATGCCCAATCCACTAATGCAATTTCCTCCTCCCATGAATGTAGGGAACAACATCCACATTAATCCTTCAACGAGGTCAATGAGGGATTTCCTTCAACCCACACAAAGCACCATACCCTTATGCATCCTCTTTCCAATCCAAGCTCACCTCTGCCTAGTTATGCTGAGGAAGTTGTAACTACTTCTCACGTTTCATGGAATTGAGAAAAAGAACCCTTATTTGCATATAAAGGATTCCGAGGAAATAGTTGCGACCTTCCTCACCAATCATGGTATGGTAGACATAGCTAGGCTGAAATTGTACCCCTTTTCCTTGAGAGATAAGACAAAAACATGGCTTTATTCCTTTAGACCTTGATCTATAACATCTTGGAACCAAATGCTCCCTGAGTTTTTAAACAAATTTTTTCTGGTGCATAAAACCACCGCTCTTGAAAAACAAATTCAAAACTTTTTGGAGAAGTCCAACAAGCAATTCTACCAATGTTAGGATCAACACGAGTTCTCTAATGTTTCAAAGATTGATGAGTTTTGCTCAATTTGTGAGAGTGTGGAGCATTCCATATCGGAGTGCCCCAATATTCTGGCACTTAAGGAAGTGTATCACGAGCAAGTCCATTCATTCAATCAAATGAGGCAATCATTCTCCCCTCATTCCAACACGTACAATTTGGGTTGGAGTAATCACCCAAATTTAGTTGGAGAAATGATAACCCCACTCCTCATGTTTCAAATGCATACACACCTCACGTGCCTCCTAGGAAAAATCAATTTCAAACCCAAGTCAAATGTCTAGCTCCCAATACCCCCAGTTTTGTTTGCAAGGATATTCACAAAACCCGCCTCCCTAGACTTTTCCCCAAAGTTCTCCCCAACAAGGGTCATCCAATCCTCCCATCTACTAACCTCCCCATAAGAGGAATTTGGAGGATGTGCTTTACAATTTTATCCAAAGACAAACCGCCTTTAACAACAACATTTTGGCTCAACTCACAAAAATTACCAATCACATAGGGCTATTATAATAAGAAAAGGGAAAATTCCCTACTCAACCCCAAGAGAACCCTAAGGGCCAATGTGTGATTGAGTCATCCGAGCCCACCAAAGAGAGTTGTGAGCAACTGAAGGCAATCACCACCCTTCGAAGTGCCAAGGAAATTGATAAGACCATTGTGCCAAAGGTCTCACCCAAGGCCATATTGCCAATAGAAAAAGAGACCAAAGGTGACACCAAGAGGGGTAAGGTGAGTGATGAGGTAGGTGAGAAAGAGAAATTGGTCAATGAAAGTGTTCTTATTTCCCCAACGCCTGTTCCTTTTCCTAATCGTTTGAAGCCACCCATCAAGGTGGCAAATTATTCTAATATAATTAAAATGTTCAAGCAGGTAAAAATCAACATTCCACTCCTTGACATGATAAAGAAAATTTTATCATGTGCAAAGATTTTAAAAGACTTATGCACAGTGAAAAAGAGGTGCAATGTCCACAAGAAACCATTACTCATTGAGCAAGTGAGCTTGATTTTGAGGACAAACGGTCCCCCAAAGTTTAAAGATCCCAGCTACCCTACCATTCCATACCAATCAAAAACTGTCAGATGGAGCAAGCACTCCTTGGGAAGTACCAAAAACTCCAGCTTGAAGAATTGAAGCCTACTCCACTTATGCTTCAACTAGCAGACCGTAGTGTCCGAACACCGAGGGGAGTAGTTGAGGATGTTTTAGTGTAAGTTGATAAATTTTACTTTCCCATTGATTTTATTGTGCTTGACACTCACCCAATTGCAAAACTTAGCTCTCAAATCCCTGTAATATTTGGTAGACTTTTTCTTGACACGTCTAATGCGATCATTAATTACAGGAATGGCCTTATGAAGCAAGCATTTGGGAACATGACTATGGATCTCAATGTGTTCAACTTGTCCAAGAAATCTGGGGATGATGAGGAGGTGCACGAAGTAAATATGATTGACACCTTGGTGGAAGAACATTTGGAGTTGTTGGGCATGCTAATGTTAGAAGAAGAGGGGAAGAGGGGAATGTTAATATGGAGGAATTTGATGAGCCAAAGGAATTGGAAAGTTTGAAAGGGGTAGAAAAGTGGGCCCCTACATTTGAGAAGCTCCCACACCAAGACAAGAAGTTTTTCCCATAAAATGAGCAAAAGCTCAATTTGGAATTGAAACCACTACCATCCCAGTTGAAGTATGCATATCTTGGGGAGGACAAGACATTCTTGGTGGTAATTAGCTCAACCTTAGATACAAAGCAAGATGAAGATCTTTTAGAAGTGTTGAGAAGGCATAAAGCGGCGATTGGTTGGACAATTGCTGACATCAAGGGGATAAGCCCCCTAATTTGCACACATCGTATTTATCTTGAAGAGGACTCCAAATCATCCTGACAACCACAAAGAAGGTTGAACCCAATCATAAAGGATGTGGTGAGGGATGAGGTGCTAAAACTACTTGACGTGGGCATCATCATTTTGATTGCTGATAGTAAGTGGGTTATCCCACGCAAGTAGTACCCAAGAAGTCAGGAGTCACCGTGTTGGCAAATAAGGATAATGAGCTCATTCCAACAAGGGTGATCACTGGGTGGAGAATGTGCATTGATTATCGCAAGCTCAACTTATACACAGGGAAAGACCACTTCCCATTGCCATTCCTTGACCAAGTGTTGGAACGAGTAGTGGAGCATCTATTCTATTGCTTTTGGATGGATACTCTGGCTACAATCAAATTGAGATTGCATTGGAAGATCAGGAGATTACCACCTTCACTTGTCCATACGGTATTTTCACTTATCGTCGCATGCCTTTTGGGCTATGTAATGCCCCTAGAACCTTTCAACGTTGCATAATGGGAATCTTTAGTGATATAGTGGAGAAGAATGTAGAGGTTTTTATGGATGACTTCTCGATCTTTGAGGATTCTTTCAATGGATGCTTGAAGAATTTGGAGAAGGTTCTTGCTAGATGTGAAGAGAAAAATTTAGTCTTGAATTGGAAGAAGTGTCACTTCATGGTGACGTAAGGAATTGTGCTTGGGAATAATGTCTCTACGAAGGGGATTAAGGTTGAAAAATCAAAAGTTGAAGCCATTTCCAACCTCCCTACACCGAAGGTTATAAAGGATATCAGGTCATTTCTGCGCCATGCTGGCTTTTATCGGTGTTTCATTAAAGACCTTAGTGCATTGGTCTGACCTTTGACCAATTTACTGTCTAAGGATGTCCCATTCGAGTGGTCCGATAATTATGAGGCATCGCTTTCAAAACTTAAAAGCATGCTTACCACACCTCCGATTATGTGACCACCCAAGTGAAATTTACCTTTTGAGCTTATGTGCAATGCGAGTGATTATATTGTCAGTGCAGTGCTTAGTCAAAGGGAGGATAAGAGGCCGTATATAATAAAATATGCTAGCAAAACCCTTACTGAAGCTCAAATGAACTATACAACCACTGAAAAGGAGTTGCTAGCAGTAGTATTTGCATTAGATAAATTCTGGTCCTACATCATTGGCTCACCGATAGTCGTTTATATTAATCACTTTGCTTTGAAGTAAATTATTGTCCAAGCAGGATGCTAAACCGAGACTCATCAGGTGGATCCTCCTACTCCAAGAATTTAATCTGACAATCAAATATGAGAAGAGAGTGGAGAACGTGGTGGCGGGTTATTTATCTCGACTGGTGGTGCAAGAGGCTGATGAGCACATTCCTATCCCTGATTTCTTCCCTAATGAGCATTTACTTTCAATTCATTATGTGTGTCCTTAGTATGCTGACATATGTAATTATCTTGCAACAGGACAAATGCCACCACATTGGAGCCTAGAGGATCGAAGAAGATTTATGGTGAACGTGAAGTATTTTTACTTCAAAAACCCATACCTGTTCAAGTATTGTTCTAACTAAGTAATGCGAAGATGCATACCAGAAAATGAATAGCATGAAGCCCTTGTAATATGCCATTCACAGGCATGTGGTAGCCATTTCTCTATGAAGAAGACTTTAGCAAAAAATTCTACAGTCAAGTTTCTATTGGCCCTCTCTTATAAAGGATTGTATTTCTTTTTGTAAAGAATGTGATAGATGCCAACGGTTAGGTAGTGTGACTCGAAGGAAAATGATGGCCCTCTCCCCTGTACTTGTTATAGAAATATTTGATTGTTGGGGCATCGACTTCATGGGTCCATTCCCTATGTCGTTTGGCTATCTATACATACTACTGGTGATGGACTACATGTCCACATGGGTGGAAGCTATTCCAACTAAGACCAATGACCATCGGGTCATGGTCAAATTCTTGAAAGAGAACATTTTTTTGAGGTTTGGAATGCCTTGTGCAGTGATAAGTGATGGTGGATCACATTTATATAATAACTCATTTGTGTCTTTGATGTACAAATATGGTGTCACACATAAGATATCCGCCGCATACCACCCACAAACCAATGGCCAAGCCGAGTTGGCTAATAGGGAGATTAAGAATATTTTTAGAAAAGACGGTGAATCCAAATAGGAAAGATTGGTCAGTTAGACTGACCAATGCCTTATGGGCTTACCGCACTGCCTACAAGACTGTCTTAGGCATGTCTCCCTACCGGCTCGTTTATGGAAAGGCTTGTCATTTGCTAGTTGAGATGGAACACAAGGCCTATTGGGCCATAAAGACTCTGAATTTCAATTTGAGGATGGGCGAAGAGCGTAGGAAGCTAGTTTTGAATGAATTGGGAGAGATTCAATGAGATGCGTATGAGAGCTCCAAAATTTCAAAAGAGCGGGCCAAGATGTTTCGTGACAATTCCATTGCACGAAAGTCATTCGGGCCTGGCCAAAAAGTGCTCTTATACAACTGTCGTCTCTAAATTTTCTAGGGCAAACCCCTATCTTGTCAAGGTGGCCTACCCCAATGGAGCTGTAGAAGTCACAAACCCTGAGAATGGCCAAACATTCAAGGTCAACGGCCAAAGATTTAAGCCATTTTAAGGGTTTTGAAGGACAAGGAGTGGAGGAGGATTTAACGAATCCAGTTTATCTAGATTTTGTGGAGGAGTAAATAGTTTTTATGCTTTTTAGTGTACAATCGCTTTTATTTATTTACCTTACCTTTATTTCATGTCACTCACTTTCTTTTGTCATATAGTTTTGTTTTTCATAGTTGTAGATATTGGTATTTTGTCAAAAGCTCAAATGCGAGGTGCTCTCTAACCCTACTCATCTTTTTATAGTCCTTCATTGCATAGCATATCTTTTTGTTGCATTGAGGACAATGCATGAATCAAGTTGGGGGGGGGGGGGGGATGAGGTGCACTATTTGCATGATACACCAATGTTGTGTGGAATTTTTTTGGATAATAAAATTTTTTGTAGTGAAAATTCACCTTTCACATATCATATGGATTTGTATTTTCATTAGTGCAAAGAATGTGAAAATTTTGAAAATTTTTGTGACAAATATCTGATTGGTGATCTGCATTCCCTTATTAAGAGTGCTTGGGTTGGATGATATGTTGATCTTTATTTTGAACCTTGAGCACATGAGTATATTATAGAAGTTAATCCTATACGTAACTACACATATGTATCTGCTGTTGAACTCAATTGTATGTGCTCCTTGAATGAGTAATTTTGACAATTTTCGGATTGGATCCATATTTTAGGCTTGACATAAATAGTGGAGATGAGTAAGAAATTATGAGAGTTTTAGTGCCAATTGTTTGTGGAGGGGACTTACATTTACTCAAGGAACAATTCTTAAATTTCAAATTTGTTCAATAGTCTCATTATGATTGTTTCGATTAGGTGCATTTATGTAGTTGATTGACTTGTCTTGAATATACATTGCTATCCTATGCTTTCCAAGAAGTGATCTGAGGCCATTTTTGAATATTTTGTGTAAAATCCGGGTAGATTTAAACTTTTATGAATAAAGGGTAAAATGGTAAATTGTCACCATGATTCGGGTTGTAAATCTGAAATTTTTTGTAACTCGGATGACAAAACCGACCTCACCGTTGGATTCGTCTCGCGAAATCGAGTTACCACGTCAATTTTCATCGAATTCTGAGATAGTCAAATTTTTCACGTTTTACGGAGCGATCGGGCTTCGGGTGACCCTGTACACGAATTTTTTTATAAAATTTTAAATTTTGGGCAATAAAATAAGATAAATTGAAATAAAAATATTTTAGATTTAAATCGGGGCGAGATTTAATTGTTCGGGACAAAAACGGACCCGGAATTAAAAATGGACATGTGGCCAATTGTGGGCCAAGTGTTCTAAAGTATAAATAGGGGGAAAAATCAGATTTTTCCCCCATTGTTCAGCATCCTCTTCAGCCGATAGAAAAGAGAGGGAAAGGAGAGGGAAAGCTTCAACTTCTCTCTATGATCTACATAATTCTAGTGCTCAAATCCGCTTGGACCAAGAACAAAGATCGTTCTCCTCGTCAAGGGCTACGTCTACGTACCAAAAGGAAGTGATTTCACCGAATAATCAAAGGAAGAATTTTTGGAGATCAAAGCTTTTGGGTTGGTTTTGGTGTTTTAGGGGTTTTCTACACTCCTAAGAGGTAGGGGTTATTCCTACTTTGGATTATTCTTACCTTAGGTGTTGCTAGACTAAGGGTGAAAATTATGTATATGCATATGTATTGTTATACATATATGTCTATGGGTATGAAAGTGAAAAAAATTAGCATAGGAATAGCTTAGGCTAGCTTCTAGCTTGAATTTGGTATATGGAGGTTCCATGTGATTATTTTGTAACTTGGTGAAAACTTAAGGCATGCTATGTGTTTTATAAACTATGCCTTGGAATGTGTTATGTGAATACATGACTTGAATGACTATAAGATGTTTGATAAAATGCCCTAGTGAAATTGAGTGTGTTACTTGCATGATGCTATGTTATAACATGCTTGGGTGATTGTGAAATCATATGCTTAGGATATGGTTTTTGGATGAAGAGTGTTATTGACATATGCATGAAATGATATATTGAGCATAATGAGATATGGTAGTTATATACTTATGATACAATTGCATTGAGGTATGAAAATGTTTATATGTTTGTCATAAGCATATTGAGCATTATTTTGTGTGCAATGGAACATCACATTGCATTTGCACGGAAGTGTCTCATTACATGAGTGAGTGCATGTTTGACGTCAATACCACACTTGGTGATTGACGGAAGGCTTGGGAGAGTTGGGTCGAGGACTTAGCTAAGCCGCTTGGTTGCATGATGAATTGGGTTGGGGTAGCAAGAAGAGGCATGACGACCTCTCGGGTGCAAGACCCGGTGATTGGGCTACGCACTCCCTTGGCTCGGCCCATAAAGTGTGTGGGTGTATTCGGAACCCTCGGTCGAAGTCCGTAAATTTCGTGTGGGTTGGAGACCCTTGGTGTAAGTCCATGAACATCCACCCCTATACAAGACCCTAGAGTGATTAACGCCATTGTGTGTAACATAAATGGTGGTTTCGACTAAATTGCCACTTGCATGTGTTGGGGAGCCGAAGAGAGCTCGGAATAAAGTTGCATGGGTGAGTGTCACTTCATTCCATGGCATAGCATTGTTGCATTCCATCATAGGATGCATAAGTGTGAGAAATGCTTGGTTGTGTGTTTGTGTGATGATTACATGAGCATGTGCATCTAGGGGAAGAGTAACCTCTATAGGTTTATCTCTATTGGGCGTTGTGCTCACCCTATACGGGAAACAATTTCAGGTACGGGACACGTTCCGGTGGATGGCTCTCATTCGGGGGCTCTTGGTTGAAGAAAAGCCGGGTTGTGGCTTTTGA
Organism: Ilex paraguariensis; assembly: GCA_963454935.2. NCBI lineage: Eukaryota > Viridiplantae > Streptophyta > Magnoliopsida > Aquifoliales > Aquifoliaceae > Ilex > Ilex paraguariensis. The sequence continues at coordinate 11,942 of CAUOFW020000851.1, forward strand.
ATTTAGTTTTTGTAAAACTTTTGGTTAATTTCCATTTTGGCATGTAAAAGTATGGAAATAGTTGTATTAGAACTTGTATTGACTATATTTGGTATCAAATAGATGTTGTATAAGTTTTGGATAACCTTGGATTGGTTTGGATTGGTTTTGGAATGGATTGATTTGGGGTTGAAATCATACACAGTTTACACAGAAATTTCAGACACTGCTTAGTGTTTGAGCCATAACTTTTTATTGTGACGTCCAAATGATCTGAAATTTTTACAGTAGGTAGTAGACACCTAGGGCTACAAAAGTGTTTTTATGAAATTTTCTCAATTCCACTTCTAAACAGGTCAAAACCGCACTGGAAGTTGCAGCAGAACAGAAACTGCATTTTCTGTTCGAACGTAAAGTGACGTTCGAATGGTGCGAGTTTTGAACAGCAAAACCAGCAGAGAACCAAATGTACTGGGAGCTACCTATTTTTCAAAACCAAGGGACGTTCGAATGTGAATAGTGCTGTTCGAACGGTGACTCTAAAACCGAAATTTTTCAAACTATGCACTAAGCTTCCAGGCTTGGATTTCTTTGATTTAAAGAACACCAATGGACTTGGATTTCTCTAGTTCCAAGGATACAAATGGACACTAATTGAGGTATATTGAGGCTTATTAGACCTTGGTGGATTTAAATGATAACTATTACATATATGCACTAATGTTAAAGTAACCTTGCATGTTTTGCTATAAATATGGATAATTGGACCCGGTGTGGTCAATGTTTACTTATAAATGGACCCGGTGCGGTCATTGTTTATATTGGGCCTCAGATGGGTCATGTGAGTTATGTTGCACAGGTTGGGTATTGGGTAGAGTTCCCTGTACAAAGGAGACTCTGCCCAAATTTTGTTAAGTTATGGACCTCGGTAAATGGGACATAACGGTGTGATATCGAGTCACTCGGTATTTACGGGTATTCCGCGGGTTGATGGGTAATCAACGGACCCCCGGATTTTGGGGTGTCACATTTTGAGCCTTAGCCTTATTCTTACAAAAATATTATCCCTAGTGCGTGATTAAGCCTTAATTGAACTTTGTTTCTCTGCCACACATTTGACCAAGCCAGTGAAAATGGTAAAAATCTACCTTACCTTGGTTATTCCTAGAGTTTAATATGAGTGATTGTTAAAAAGAAGGATGTATGGTGTGGAAACTAAACACAAAAGGATAATTGATGTTGAAACTCAGAGTTCAATGGAAAAAGAATGAAAATCCAAGAAAAGGAAGAAAAAGGGTGAGAAGGAGAAAAGAATGATCAAAAGAAAAGAAAAACGTTAAGGAAAAGAAAGAAAAGACACAAAGAGTGTGGTGATGGTGTAAGAATGAAGATCCCATGTAAAGGGTGGTGGTTGTTTTGAAATAAAAGTCTCTTACTCAGAACAACCCTCTTTATCATCTTATGTCCTTCGTTTCTTTTGCCTCAATATCACCCTAAGGCCCCATTTTAACCTTTTAAGTCCTAAATGATCTAGAAAAAGCATGGGAGATGCATACTTTTAAAGAAAATTATGAGTTAGTTTTGCTACAAAATGCTCTAGCATTTCCCTTTATGAGATTATGCCAAGGTCGCTTCATTTTCATACATGAACTTCATTTTTGGATTACTTGTGAGCAAAATTTGTTTCGTATACAGGATTCTATCTCACATGTACACATGGAGTGCATGCCAGGATAACTAGAGTGTATTTCATTGTTAAGAGTGACCTTTGGTGAGTTTTGCATTGAAGCTAAATTTGGCCAGTCATTCGAATGCGAATTCTGTTTCATGAATGCTCAAATTACTTGTCCAAATTCACATACATACAAGTTTGAATATGAATGTGTAAGTGCATATTTTAGACTAGTATTTAAGGCTATAATGATGCTCATGTTTGCTTAGTTTGGTCATTTAAACAATGTGTTAAACAGCTTCATGCTTGCAGAATGGGGGAATATTGCCCAAGTTTTTGATATTTGAATGAATTAGGAATACCCGTGTTGTCGAATATGTAACTTTCATTTTGGGTATTCATTTTGATAGTTAAATATAGAAATTCATGCCATGTGCATTGAATGTATCAAAATGTTAAATCGCATTGCAATTTCAATAATGATTGGGCATGATAGTTCAAATTGTGGTTTTTTAGTATAACATATGTTTTAGTTGGAGGAGAAGTCATTTAACGGGGTATTACAATGGGTAGGTCTTGATATGAAGAGGAGTGGTAGTGGATTGGACAACAGTGGTTCATTTTGCAACTAAGGCAAAACCTACCGGTAGGCCATACCGATAGGTTTTGGCCACCAGTCCTGCACCTACTAGAAACCTAACGGTATTTTTTGCTCACTGGAGTAAAACCTACCTGTAGGTTTCCATCAACCTACTGGTAGATTTTATCCAGAATGCTAAAAATTAGGGCTTTTAATCTATTTGTTTTGGGGAAACCCTTCATTGTCCTCCTAAATCATAGACCCTAATTCATTTCTCTCTCATTCAAAACCCTCCTAGGCTTCCAAATCATCCTCCCACTCCATTAATCTCTCAATTCCCAACCCCCAAGACTGTTAATTCGGTGATTTTTATTGAAGATTTGAAGAATCCCTCTTTGGAAACTCCAGCTTGTCCGAAATTTATTCAAGCTCTATTCTACCCTACTTTCTTCTAAATCTTCAAAACCTTCAAAATGGCTCGTCAAGTAGTGATTCTTTGTGATGCTATGGACCTAATTGAGGGTCTTATCTTGGCTCTTCTTGCATAGTTCACTTTTGGGGCACTGTTGCTATGCATGGCCCAAACAAAATGAACTGGGGCAAATTCATCACAGCTCGAGAACACAAATGCTTGCAAGTGGAGCGGCAAGGGGCATAGTGGATACTTGTAGGAACAAAGAAAGAAGTCAAGGAATAAGGTGAGGTACCAGAGTATTCTGGAAAAGAATGTTACGTGCGAGAGGTACCTCGATCATATCTCCCTTGGTCCACAGAACGAGGCTATTAGGCTCATTGTTGCACATGGGATGGGATTTTGGTTTGAGCCTGTGGAAGGATTGCTTGAGAAAATTCTTTGTTGTTTCCTAACCTCTAAACATCACCTTTTAGCATGTATAGTATATGAATAAAAGAGAGTGTCACTCTCCTAAGGATGATGTCAAAAGAAAGGGCAACGGAATGGTGGATGAATGAAACGTCAAATGTGAGTATGTGTGAACAAAAGTGCTCCCCAAGCGTAAGGAGACTTTCACGGATTATGTTTTACTTGGTGGTATTCCAAGGTCGTTTCCATGGGGAAGGAGGTAAACCAAGGGGAAGATGATTTTGGGAGAAAGAAAGTGTAAAATCAGTGATTGTTGGAAGTTGTTTGGTGAAGTTGTTTTGATGCTAGTAAAATGAGAAACAAATGTTGGCAAATCCAAAGGTCACTCGAATAGGAATGTCATCTCAACTCGAAACCATCCTCCAATAAAGCATGAATGAACGATTGATTCGTAGGAAGCTAGGGATAAGATTGGTGAGTATCTAAACATAAAACGTGACTAGGCCTACGGAATATCAAAGACTCACCAAGTTATCCACCCTCAACCTAGTTAAACCAAACCATTGAACTCTGAAGGAGGGGAGGAGAATTAGTTGAAATGGTATACCCAAGTGGAGGTTCCTCTTGGTTTCGCTATCTAAGAGATTTAGCTATTCATGCTTAAAATAAAGAGAACAATATGATGAGAAGATATTATGAAGAGATAAATACTAGAGTTAAGCATAAATGAAATGCATAAATATAACTTCTGGATAGTCACCTCTTACTAAAGATTGGATGAGAAACTACTAACGCTTCATGGCTTTATTAAAGAGATAAAAATGAGTGATGCTCATCCCTCCAAATAGAGGAGTTACAAGGTAAAACTCTTTACACAAGGAGCCGATCTTCGACAAAGAATGAGTGAATCGCGTTTCACCCTTCACGGCTTTGGTAAAGCTCTAGAAAAGTAGAAGAGTTTCACTCGTCTAAGGGAAGAAGGAAGCTCAAGCAATGGAAGTAAAAGAAAGCAATAACACAATAAAAGAAAGCAATACTTAAAGTAAAAGAAAGCAATAAATTGAAAGGAAGCAACAATACAATAAAAGAAAGCAATACTCAAAGAAAGCAATAAGCAATAAGGAAAGCAATAATACTTTTGGAGGGTTTTCCACTACCAAAAGATGAATTCTTTACAAGTCCTAAGGGGTAGTATTTATAGGCAACAAGGGAGGGTGAAAGTCTTGTTAGGTGGCTTTGAATTACGTGAAAGTCTTGTTAGGTGCCTTTGAATTATATGAAAGTCTTGTTAGGTGGCCTTGAATTATGTGAAAGTCTTGTTGGTGGCTTAAATTCTTTGATCCCCTTTTGTTTTGAGCTTTGATAATTGACATCCCAGTAGTTTGTAGCTTTAATGCAATTGGCTCCCTAGTATTTTGTAACTTTGACGCACAAAACCCCAAAAAGAACAACAATTAATGCATGATCCTTTATTCACACACTAACCCTAATTTGATTTAGTTTGACTAGTTTAACTTTATTCAACTAACTCAATTTTACTATTAAATTATGCCTTAATTAGGGTTAATCACACCCCCCAACCTAAACATTACTAGTCCGTAGTAATAAATAACAACATAACAAAATAAAACCACTTTCATAGATAACACGATTGCATTTAACATATGCAACAAGCCATTAAACCCCTAGGTGATCACCAGTGGACGAGTTTTGTCTCGTGAAGGTTTCCAATGAAGCTACCTACAAACTCCAATTAAAAAGATGTGTATATGAAAGATTTATTGTCACAATGAGTTAGCAACAGGATCATTGACACACACATCCCTTAAATTTGAATTGTTTTCCTCACACTTCTCCGTCATTGGTACGTACTCTATACAAAAATAAACACTTGTTACATTGGTATTTGGAATTCCCTGTGCAGTAGGAATGATTATTCTAGTAACAAGAATTGTTATATAACAAACATTCCAATTTATCACCTTTCATGGATAGCTTTGATTTCTCAAACCTCTCTTAGAATGCACTTAGCAAAAAAAATTCACTCCGATTATAGTGACTTGTCTCTCAAAGGGCATGTGATCAGAGGATGATCAATCAAAGAATCACATGCACAGTTAAAAAGGGAGTGAAAGTCTTAAGTAGACTAATCATGTTCTTGGCATAATCTCATGGAATAATATCAATGCAATTAAAGAAATACTACTTAACATCCCTCAATTTTTCGTCGACAACACACACATGCATTAGACTTGAAATCAGTTAAGACTTTGTATAGGTTGTAATGTGGCCAGAGGTTAGTGGCTAACAACAATGACGTCAATGGTAATCAAAAGCTATCCCCTTTGTACTGTAGCACACCTCTTTCTTTCTTTTCGATCTTTTGCCTAGGAATGGTATTTCTTTCTTTCATTTTTCTCATTTTTCACTTTATTGGCAATTCCCTATTTTTTTTTCTTTCTATCTCGGTTGTTTCCACCGATTCTTCATTGAACAGTAGTGCCACCATCTTCTTTTCTATTTTTCTTCCCTTTCTATATCATACCGATTTATAAGAGGGTGCAAATAAATTGGATAACAAGGTATGTTAAGTGTATTTTCTTGTGGCTCGGTTATCATATGGGTTTTTTCGAAAAAATAAATCATTCATTGAAGGCTCAAACATGGCCAACTAGGGATATAATTTCGTAGAAGTAATGGCTAAGGCTCAAAATCAACTCAAATATGGCCTAAAATCCTTTCTCAAGTATGTGCCTATGTATGTGTCGCATGCAAAGGTTCCCTATGGGATATGTCAATAGATTACTTTAGTTACATTTAATCAAAGCAAGTTTAATGAGATTATTCAACAATTGAAAGTGAAAGAGCTTACTTGAGTAAATGTTGATTGTCTCTCAGAAAGCATCGCAAGGCTAAAAACTTACCATGGTATTCTTCGTTATCTCCACTGGTTATGTCAGATTTCCAAAGAATGTCGGTTATATTATAATTCTATTTTTGAGTCTGGTCATTCTGTACCTTCAGATTGACAAATACCAATGTACATTTGACATTTAAGCAAAGAGAAAATATCATTTTTCAAGGAAATGCGGCTTCCTTTTTTTTCACTCGAATAAAAATTAAAGTTATTTACATACACATTTATCTATGAAAATTGAAAAAAGACTAAATGTACACATTGAACTTGGAAAACTATGGCATCTTAGGATTAGTCCCTACCCATGCTACAGGTTGGCATTTTAGGATAATCCTTACTCAGCCCACATTTTTATTTCAACCAAAAGACTTTGTACATAAACAAATATTTACACACAAAAAAATTTGTACCATTAACCTTCATCCCCAAAATATATTTTTCCAGAGCTTTGTCATTATTAGTCAAAATTTAATCTGAGTCATCGCTTGTGTCTATGTCATTATTAGTGACCCTTCCCACTTCTTGTCGCACATAACGTGTAAGTCACGGATTGGTATAAGATGATGTGTTAGGAAAATCCTTACTCTGCCCATACACTATCCAGTTTAATCGATCGGTTGCATGACCCGAAATTGGTTCAGAACACTTATTGTATTTTTTCATGTGAAAACACCTATCACATTGTTTACAAGCACCCATCCGTTTGGCACGACAACGTTTAGCAAAAGTACTTCTGCGACAAATGGTTTTGCTTGTGCTTTTCAGATTTCAATTTTTCTGACTACTCTTGCTTTTCTCATGATCACGGCATGCACATCAGATGAAAATATGCACAAGACTCCCAAAATAAACCAAAAAATTTTAACATCCATGCTTTCTATGCTTTAAGACTCACTATTTGGTTCTTTAACGTCTGCTAGTCACAAAGACAATTGAAGCTGCATTTGATGTGATCATGAAATATAACAAAAAAAAAATGCTCTAAAAATACGCAATCCAGAATATTTTTTTTTTAATACGAAACTATAACAAACTGGAATCGTAGATCACACCCCCCAACCTAAACCGAACATTGTCCCCAATGTTTCAAATTTACCAGTGTGTGGAGCTTGGAGATCAAGTTGTAGGGTAGAGATCTATTCAACTATCGAAACCTATAAAGAAAATACACAAATTAATCTTCTCTACGCAAATCTGGGTTTTCGCTAGGACAAAAACCCTTGATTTTAAATGCGGACAGAAGAAGAAGAGTCATGTACAAATAGAGTAAACAAATGCCGATCATGAGACAAACGACTGGGTCTTCGGGGAATATGGTCATGGGACTGTTGGGAGTTGAGTTGTGTTATAGAGAATAGCATAATAGAAATAAGCAGAAGAAGAAGATGAAGAAAGAAGGAAAGGCGATGGGTGTAGAGATTTGTTTAGCTGCCGAAACCAACAAACAAAACACAACAATTAATCAACTCGAGGGAGATTTGGGTTGGGCTGGAAACCCATCACCCTAAATGCGAGCAGAAAAAGAGCACCCATGAACAAATACAAACATATAAAGCAAATTATTAAACAAAGGACTGGATTGTCGGCGTATATGGTCATGAATCTGCAATGGGTGGGGTTGTTTTTACAAAGAACAGAGAGAACGACGAAGAAGAAGAAGAAAAGAGGAAGAAAAAAAAAAGAAGAGAGGAAAAAGGGAAGAAGAAGGGGAGACCAATCACCGGTGGATGGGAGAAAAAAGAAAAAATTTGAAAGCCTTAAAAGACATCCCATTTTTAATTTTTTATTTTTCTATTTTTAATTTTATTTTTTTTATTTATTCATTTTTGAGTGTCGGCAGCCACATATACAAGCAAAATATTCCCACTCAGTTTTTTTTTTAGTGTCGGCAAGCGCGAGTGTCGGCAGGCGCATATTCGCGCGAAATATGCCCACAAACATTGGTGTAAGATGCAAATAGTGCAACCTCACCCCCAACTTGATTCATGCATTGTCCTCAATGAAACAAAAAATGTATGATATTCAATGACGGACAATAAAAAGATTAGTAGGGTTAGAGAACACCTCGCACTTGATCTTTGACAAAAATACCAATATCTGCGACTAAGAAGAACAAAAATATACACAAAAAGAACATAATTAACATGGAATAAAAATAAAGTAAGTAAATAAAAGCCTGTACATTAAAAATAGAAAAAAAAAATTAATTATTCTTCCACAACTTCCAAGTATACTGGATCCATTAAATTCTCCTCCACCACTTGTTCTTCAAAGCCCCCAAAAAATGGCTTAAGTCTTTGGCCATTGACCTTGAATGTCTAGCCATTTTCGGGGTTTTGGACATCCACAAATCCGTTGGGGTAGGCCACCTTGACAAGATAGGGGTTATCCCAACATGATCAGAGTTTGCCTTGGAAAATGGAGAGGCAAGAATTGTATAAGAGTACTTTTGCCTAGGCTCAAATGATTTCCTCACAATGGAGTTATCATGAAGGATTTTGGCCTTTCTTTTGAGATTTTAGAGCTCTCATACGCATCTCGTCGAATCTCTTCCAACTCATTCAGCTCTAACTTCCTACGATCACCGGCAATTCTCAAATTAAAATTTAAAGTCTTAATGGGCCAATAGGCCTTGTGTTCCATTTCGACTGGTAGGTGGCAAGCCTTTCCATAGACAAGCCAGTAGGGAGACATGCTCAAAATAGTTTTAAAGGCAGTGCGGTATGCTCAGAGGGCATCGGTCAATCTATCAGACCAATCCTTCCTATTTGGGTTAACCATTTTTCTACGATGTTTTTGATCTCCCTATTGGCTAGCTCAGCTTGGCCATTTGTTTGTGGGTGATAAGCAGTGGATACTTTGTGAGTGACACCATATTTTAACATTAGAGATGCAAATGCCTATTACAGAAATGTGATCCACTATCACTTATTATTGAACGAGGCATCCCAAACCTCGAAAAGATGTTCTCCTTGAGAAACTTGACTACGACCCGGTGGTCATTAGTCTTGGCCGGGATAGCCTCCACCCATTTGGACACATAGTCCACTGCTAGGAGGATGTACAAATAACCAAATGACATAGGGAAAGGACTCATGAAGTCGATGCCCCAACAGTTGAATATTTCTATGACAAGTATTGGTGAAAAGGGCATCATGTTTCTTTGGGTCACACTACCCAACCATTGGCATTTGTCGCATCCCTTACAAAACGAAACACAATCTTTGATAAGAGAGGGCCAGTAAAAACCTAATTGAAGAATTTTGGCCGAAGTTTTTTTCGCTGAGAAATGTCCACCGCAAGCTTGTGAATGGAAAAATGCAAGGACGTCCCGCTGTTCATTTTCAGGTACGCATCTCCTCCTGATTTGGTCAGGGCAGTACTTGAACAAATACAGGTTGTCGAAGTAGAAGTACTTCATATCCGCCATAAATCGTCTTCGATCTTCTGAGCTCCATTGCGGTGGTATCTGTCCTGTTACAAGATAGTTACATATATCAACATACCAAGTACATATAGAATGAATTGAAAGCAAATGCTCATCAGGGAAAAATTTAGGGATAGGAATGTGTTCATCGGCCTCTTGCACCACAAGCCGGGATAAATGATCCGCCACCACGTTCTCAACTCCTTTCTTGTCCTTGATCTTCAAGTCAAATTCTTGTAGGAGGAGTATCCACCTAATGAGTCTCAATTTTGCATCCTGCTTTGACAATAAATACTTTAAAGCAGAGTGATCAGTAAAGACAACAATAGGCGAACCAATGATGTAAGAACGGAATTTATCTAAGGCAAACACTATTGCTCACAATTCTTTATTGGTGCTAGTGTAATTCATCTGAGCCTCATTAAATGTTTTGCTAGCATAGTGTATCACATATGGTCTATTTTTGTCCCTTTGACCAAGCACTGCGCCGACCGCGTAATCACTCGCGTCGCACATGAGCTCAAAAGATAAATCCCAATTGGGTGGTCGCATGATCGGAGGTGTGACTAGCATGCTTTTAAGGTTTTTAAAGGATAACTCACAATCATCCGACCACTCAAATGGGACCTCCTTAGATAGCAGGTTGGTCAAGGGTCGGACCAATGCAGTGAAATTTTTTATGAATCGACGATAAAAACCTGCATGGCCCAAAAATGATTAGATGCCTTTGATGGCTCTTGGCATGGGGAGGTTAGAGATGGCCTCCACCTTGGATTTATCGACTTTAATACCCCATGCCGAAACTATATGGCCAAGCACAATTCCTTCTGTCACCATAAAGTGACACTTTTCCCAATTCAAGACTAGATTTTTCTCCTCACATCTTGTTAGAACTTTCTCTAAGTTTGCCAAACATCCCTCGAATGAATCCCCAAACACCAAAAATTCATCCATAAAGACCTCCATTATCTTTTCCACCATGTCACTGAAAATTCCCATCATACAGCGTTGAAATGTCCCCGGAGCATTGCATAGTCCAAATGGCATGCGGCGGTAGGCAAAGGTACCATAGGGGCACATGAAAGTGGTCTTCTCTTGATCCTCCAAAGCAATCTCAATCTAATTGTAGCCAGAGTATCCATCTAAAAATTAGTACAATAGATGCCCGCTATTCGTTCTAGAACTTGATCAAGGAATGGCAATGGGAAGTGGTCTTTTCTTGTGCAAGCGTTCAGCTTTCGGTAATCAATGCACACCCTCCATCCGGTGATTACTCTTGTAGGTATAAGCTCATTCTTATCATTGTCAACCACCGTAACTCTTGATTTCTTAGGTACTACCTGCGTGGGTTTAACTCACTAATTATCGACAATTGGAAAAATGATCCCCACATCAAGTAGTTTTAGAACCTTATCCCTCACCACCTCCTTCATAATGGGATTCAACCATCTTTGTGGTTGTCGGGAAGGTTTAGAATCCTCCTCAAGATATATGCGGGGGTGCAAATGAGAGGGCTTATCCCCTTTATATCCACAATAGTCTACCCAATTGCTCCTTTATGTTTTCTCAATACCTCCAAGAGTTCTTTTTTTTTTGTTCCATGTTCAATGTAGAGCTAATGACCCCCGAAAATGTTTCACCTTCCCCAAGATAGGTGTACTTCAAATGGAAGGGCAAGGGTTTTAACTCCAAGTTGGGCTTTTGTTCATCCGACGGAAAAATTTTCTTTTCTCGATGGGGTAACTCTTCAAATGTGGGGATCCACCTTTCCACCCCTTTCAAATCTTCTACCTCCTCTTGCTCATCATAATTCTTAAGATCCACAATTGCTTCTTCCTTGAATTTCAATATCCCCTCCAGCTCCAAGTGCTCCTCAACCTAAGTGTCGATTCTATTGACCTCACTTACTTCCTCATCATCACTCGGTTGCTTTGCCAAGTTGAATACATTGTGCTCCATTGTCATATTCCCAAATGCCAACTTTATTAGACCATTCCTATAATTTATCACGACATTAGATGTAGCAAGGAAGGGTCTTCCAAGTATTACGGGAATTTGGGAGCTAAGGTTTGCAGTAGGGTGTGTATCAAGCACAATGAAATCGACAATGAAGTAAAATTTATCAATTTGAACTAAAACATCCTAAACTACTCCCCTTGGTATACGGATACTACGATCCGCTAATTGAAGTGTGATTGAGGTGGGCTTCACCTCCTTAAGCTACAGTTGTTGGTGCACCGAGTAAGGGAGAAGATTCACACTTGCCCCCAAATCGAGGAGTGCTTGCTCCACTCAAAAATTTCTAATGGTGATGGCTATAGTTGGACAACTGGGGTCTTTGAATTTGGGAGGAGTGTTGGTTCTCAATATTGAGCTCACATGCTCGGTGAGGAATGCTTTCTTATGGACATTCAATTTTCTATTCACCGTGCATAAGTCCTTCAAAATCTTAGCACATGATGGAATTTACTTGATGGCGTCGAGGAGTGGAATGTTAATCTTCACCTGCTTAAACATTTCTAAAATATCAGCATAATTAGCCACCTTGAAAGGTGGCTTCAAACGACTTGGGAAAGGGGCAGACATGGGAGGAATAAACACACAATCATCAATTAATTTTTCTTTCTCAACAACCTCTCTTTCTTTCTCTCCACTCACCTCACTCTTGTTGGCATTACCCAAGATATCTTTTTCTTTTGGCAATGTGGTCTTGGGTGAGATCATTGGCAAAATGGTTTTGTCAATTTCTTTTCCACTGCGGAGGGTGGTGACACCTTTGAGTTGCTCGCAACTCTCTCTCAAAGGTTTCGATGACTCAACAAGGTGTTGACCTCCAGGGTTCTCTTGTGCTTGAGTGAAGAACTTCCCCTTTTCTTGTTGAGATGCCCTTATGGAGTTTGTCAACTTTGTGAGTTGGGCTCTTACATCATTGATGGTTGTGGCATTTTGGTTATTGATGGCGGTTTGGCTTTGAATGAAGGAATGGACCATATCCTCCAAATTCTTTTTGTAAGGAGGTTGGTATGTGGATGGATTGGACAGCCCTTGAGAAAAACTTTGCGGAGGTCGATTTGGTGAAAACTTATGTGGTGGTGGGTTTGACAAATACCCTTATGGATAGGTCCGGGGGTATTGAGAGCTAGATGCCTTCCCTTGGCCATGGTATTAGTTTTGCTTGGGAGGCATAGGAGATGCATATGCACTTGAACCATGAGGAATGGGGTTTTCATTTCTCTAACCCAAATTTGGGTGATTACTATAACCCTGATTGTAAGTATTTGAATTGGGAGAAAATGATTGCCTCATTTGGTTAAAGGCATGGACTTGTTCATGGTACGCTTCTTTAAGGGTCGGAATGTTTGGGCAATCCAATAGGGAATGCTCCATTCATTCACAAATTGATCAACCCTCCTCGGTTCGTGACACATTAGACACCTCGTGTCTTTTATTGACTTCAAAACTCTCAACTTTCCTTGACAATTTAGCAATTTTTAAAAACAAGTCTTCCCGGTCTCTCAAATCATAAATCCCTTCCCCTTGAGTTTGGCCACTCTTTTGAGGAGAAGACCTTGTCCCATGATTGTGCATTTTATGCCAATGTATCAAAGTAATCTAAGGCCTCATTGGGGTCTTTGTTCAAAAACTCCCCATTACACATCATGTCAATGAACTGTCCATGACCCGGTGTGATTCCTTTATAAAAGAAACTCACCAATTGCCATGGTTCAAAGCCATGATGTGGAAGGGATTGTAGCAATTCCTTGTACCTCTCCCAACATTGACAAAATTGCTTATTGGGCTTTTTTGAAAAGTTTTGAATTTACTTTTTTAGGGTGGTGGTTTTATGCACTGGAAAGAATTTGTTTAAAAACTTAGAAATCATTTGGCTCCACGATGTGATGGTTTGACACCTTAAGGAAATAAGCCACATTTTTTCCTTATCTTTCAGGGAAAAGGGAAACAATTTCATTCTAGCTATCTCTTCCATCCCATGATTAGGGAGGAAAGTTATAACTATTTCCTTGAAATCCCTTTGGGTAAATAGGGGCTCTGAGTTTCAAGTCCGTTGAACGTGGGAATTAGTTGCAACATCCCTGGCTTAACTATGAAAAGATGAGCTTGGACCGGAAGGAGGATGCATGATGGTGTGGTGCTTCATGTTGGTTGTTAGAAATCCCTCATTGACCTCACCGGCGGATCCATTTGAAAATTATTTTCCACATTCACGGGAGGGGGAAAATTCATTCTCAGATTGGGTATTTGGTGTTCTTGTGGTCCCCCACCCCTTTGGACATTTGGATTTGCACCTATATTGTAAAAATTGTCACCCGCATCCTCCGGTTGTTCTTTGTCAATATTCATAGTATGGGCCAAGTTTTGTCTAACAAGTCGATTTTGGTAGTTTCGCTCCCACATAAAACAACCTTAACCCAGTCAAATCGAACCATTAAACTCTGAAAGAGGGGAGGAGAATGAGTTGAAATGGTATACCCAAGTGGACGCTCCTCTTGGTTTTGCCAACTAAGAGATTTAGCTATTCATGCTTAAAATAAAGACAACAATATGATGAGAAGACATTATGAAGAAATAAAGACTAAAGCTAAGCATAAACGAAATGCATAAATATAACTTTTAGATAATCACCTCTTACTAAAGATTGGATGAGAAACTACTCACTCTTCATGGCTTTGTTAAAGCTAAAAAAGTGAGTGATGCTCATCCCACCAAGTAGAGAAGTTACAAGGTAAACCTCTTTACACAAGGAGTCGATCTTCGACAAAAAATGAGTGAATCACGTTCCACCCTTCACGGCTTTAGTAAAGCTCTAGAAAAGTGGAAGAGTTTCACTCTTCTAAGGGAAGAAGGAAGCTTAAGCAATGGAAGTAAAAGAAAGCAATAAATTAAAAGGAAGCAATAATACAATAAAAGAAAGCAATACTTAAAGAAAGCAATAAGTAATAAGGAAAGCAATAATACTTTTGGAGGGTTTTCCACTACCAAAAGATGAATTCTTTACAAGTCTTAAGGAGTGGTATATATAGGTAACAAGGGAGGGTGAAGGTCTTGTTAGGTGGCTTTGAATTACATGAAAGTTTTGTTAGGTGGCCTTGAATTACCTGAAAGTCTTGTTAGGTGACCTTGAATTACATGAAAGTCTTGTTTGGTGGCCTTGAATTCTTTGATCCCCCTTTGTTTTGAGCTTTTATAATTGGCACCCCAGTAGTTTGTAGCTTTAATGCAATTGGCTCCCCAATAGTTTGTAGCTTTGACACACAAAATCCTGAAAAAAACAACAATTAATGCATTATCTTTTATTCACACACTAACCCTAATTTGATTTATTTTGACTAGTTTTAACTTTATTCAACTAACACAATTTACCTATTAAATTATACCTTAATTAGGGTTAATCAAGGATTCAATTTGTCTATGTGCCAGGAGTTCTACCAAACACTCGGGGTAGTGGAGGTGAATAAGGTTGAGATTTTGAGGACAAACGTCAGGGGTAAGGCATTTGATGTGACCCCCATTATTATCGCTACCTTCTTGCACTACAAGGTACATAGCTAGGATGGAGTCACTGGCTAGTAGAAGAGTCTCTAGGAATTTTGGGCCATTTTGTCTCTTTCTGATGTCTAACTCCATGTACTCCAACTTTGAAATACATTAATGAAATACCACAGTTTTTGTTCCATCTATCCACGTTCATTTTGATAATTGCATTATTATTTTTGTATTTTGATTGTTTGGATGAATTGCTTGTTTAAATGGATTGTTGTATGTTATACTCTTGTTTTGAAAATAAACTTTGCTAGGGACTAGCAAAGCTCAAGTTGGGGGGTGTGATTAGTACAAAATATTGCATATTTTATGTGCTCTTACATCCCTTTTACACTTGCTTTTGTGGTTAAAATGAGCGGAATAGCACTGTTCAAGCATTTAATGGAGTTTGTTATGCTTATAGGAAAAGGGGTTCAAATGGTGCCTTTTAGGCCTTTTCATAATGCTTGAATTGATTGGAAATGAGGTGGAGGATTGATGTTTGCTTGAAAGGTGGAGAATCAAAGTTTTTGCAAAACAAGGAAAAACCTACCAGTAGATTTTAGCTATTGGACCTACACCTACCGCAAACTTACCGATAGGTTTTGCTCATTAGAGTAAAACCAACCGGTAGGTTTCCATCGACCTACCGGTGGATGCCTTGTCGATCTCTGGTATGTTGGACAGAGGTAGGAGAAAGACCCTCTGCGGGTTCGACTTTGGTTAGAGACACCTCGGAGAAGATGGACCTTATACGGAAGCGTCTTCTCACGGCTCAGAGCCAGCAGAAGAGCTACGCCAACCACGATGGCGACCTCTAGAGTTTGAGGTGGGAGATCATATCTTCTTGAAGGTCATGCCTAAAAGAGGAGTGGTCAGGTTAGGCAAGCGAGAAAAATTGTCACCGAGGTACTTTGGGCCCTTCGAGGTACTCGAGAGGATGGGTACAGTTGCTTACCGGTTGGCGTTACCACCAAATCTATCGGGTGTTCATGCGGTGTCTCATGTCTCTATGCCCCAAAAATACACCCCAGATCTGACTCATATGGTGGATTGGAGAGAGGGACCGGTGCACATCATGGATAGCCTGAATCAGATTTTGCGAGGCAAGACTGTGGGGCTAGTGAAGGTGTTGTGGCAGCATCGAGGAGTGGAGAAGGCAACATGGGAACGTGAGGATATCATACGTACCAGTTATCCCTTCTTATTTGAGGATGGAGGTACATTATTATAGTCTTGTAGAATTACATGGCTATTGCATATGCATGTGTTTGAATGTGCATGTATGTGTGAATTTCGGGGACGAAATTCTTTTAAGGGGGGGAAGAATGTAAAACCCGAGAAAATTTGAACTTTTTCCAAAAAAGAGCAAAATGGTAATTTGCTACTATAATGCGGGTTTAAAATTAGTATTTTTCTAAAGCTCGGATGAAGCAATGGACCTCACCATTGGATTCGTATCGCAGAATTGAGCCATATCAATTTTTATTGAATTCCTAGATAGTGAGATTTTTCATGTTTTATGAAACAATTGAGTGACGAATGAACTTTTAAACGTCCCCAAAAATGAAAATTATGAAATTTCTTTATAATTGAGTGAAAGTTCAAATAAAATGAATTTGAACTAAAATCGAAATTTAATTAAGTCGTTTCGGATTAAAAATGGACCTGGAAGTGATAAACGTGCAAGAAAATGTCAACCACACAATTAAAAATTATAAATAGGGGTTAATATCTGAAAAATCAGATATTTTCTCACCTTTGGTCGGCTGAGTTCAAGCGTTGAAGAGAGAAAAGAGAGGAAATTCATTTTCTACATTTCTTTCTTTAATCCAAGGAGTTCTGTCGGTCGGAATTGCTTCAAGCAAAAATTAAAGTTGGTCTATGCGACGAGAGCTACACGTACGTACGAAGAACGAAAGATTTCACCGAAGATCCAATGGGAGGATTTTGTGAAGTCAAGATTTTTTGTAGCTAGGGCGGTGTCTTGAAGGTTCTAGTCTTCATCTTACACTCCAAGAGGTAGGGTTCCTCCTACTTTGGTTCATTTTCTTACCTAGGGTGTATTATGAATGGGGTAAGGGTTTGGAATAACCTAAGTCACTTGACTATGGTTAAGGAATAGAGGAAATGGGTATGGAATTGGCTTAGACCAAATCCTAGCAAAGTTTGGTATTAGGGGAAGTACTTGTGCAATCCCTTAAAACTTGATATCTTGAGCTTGCTATATGTTTTATAGTGCTTGTGCATGAAGTGTGTGGTTAACATGCTTATAAAATGTGTTGGAAGAAAATGTTAATATGTGCTAATTGATGTATTAACATTGTGACAATTTATGGTAATTATATGCGTTCATTGAAATTGCCATGACATATGTCAGATATATGGTTAAATGGCTCATGTGGCATTCTTTATATATGAGTATGACATTGATTACGCAATGGTTCATTACATTGGATATTGCATGGGGAAAATGCATCACATTCGTGGGCTTAGGCATGAGTGTGGGTGTGCATGCATGATTTAATCAATACCACTCTTGGTGATTGATATGTGGACTCGAAGATGTTGGGTTGAAGATCCCACAGATTCGCATGTTGCATGAGAAAAACTTGTGTCGGGAATAGCAAGAAGGGCTAAACACTCTATCGGGTGAGAAACCTGGCTACTTGGTTCATACACTTCCCTATAGTGAAATTCCGGAAAAGTGCAATGGTGTATGGAGCCAGTCGGTGTGATTCCAGAATCCAATACCCTACAAAGACACATGATTTTGTAATACAAAGTTTTCATTTGATGGGAAATATCCATGAATGAAATGGTTTTATAAACATATAGTTGGTAATTCAAAAATGATCAGTGGATGTATTTCATCAATGATAAAGGTTTTACACTTGCATTGTATAGTGTGGTGAGAACCGGTGAGGGCTCGGGTTGAGGTGCATGAGTGAATCTCATTTTATTCACGGCATGATATGGTAGATTCCAACATGAATCATGTATATTATTGATTGTGAATGTTGTATATGAACATTGCATATGCACTTAAGTTGGGGAGTAGCCTCTGTACGAAATATTCTATTGGACGTTGGCTCACCCTATACGGGAAACATTTCGGGTGCGGGGTTCGTACTGGGAGAGAACTCGCAACCGGGGCCTCAACGATGAAGAAAAGTCGACTTGTGGCTTTTGTGGCATATTTTGTATAATCTTTGTTGGACCAATGTTTTAACATGTATAAATTATGCAAATGCATGTAATAGAACTTGTATGGATCTTGTATAATGTAGAAAATTCCATTATCCATGTTTCGAATGAGTTTGGAAAGGTTTTGGATGAATTGGAAATGAAAATCTGATGAAGCATGAAATTCTGGGCAAAACCTTACGGAAGGTCATAACAACCTTCCCGAAGGTTAGTGTAAATTTTATGTCTAGTAGGTAAAACCTACCAGAAGGTCCTCAAAACCTTCCGGAAGGTTCATGCAATTTTTCATCTAGTGGGCAAACCTTCTAGAAGGTAAGTAAACCCTTCTGGTAGAAATTAGTCTAGTAGTTAAAACATACCGGAAGATCCATAAAACCTTCCGGTAGAAATTTTCCAGTGAGCAAACCTTCCGGAAGGTCCATAACAAAACCTTTTAGACGGTTTTCCAAAAATTTGAAATTTTAAGAATGCATTGTCATACTCTTGGGCTATGTGTTCTTTGATTCTAATGACACAAATGGACCTTAAATGAGATACATTGGGGTATGTTGAACCTCGATGATGTCAGGTTATGCAACAATCACAGGTATTTTCGCAAGTTGACGGGTGGTCAACGGGACCCCCGGTTTTAAGGGCGTCACAAATTCTACAGGCAAATGACATGGTTTTTCATATACTAACCGATAAAGAAACATCTCTAAAATAGTTTTATATGCAGTACGGTAAGCCCAAAGCGCATCAGTCAACCTTAAGGACTAATCTTTACGATCTGGATTTACTGTTTTTTCTAAAATATATTTTATGTCCCTATTAGCTAATTTAGCCTGTCCACTTATCTATAGATGGTATGGAGTGGATATTTTATGTGAAATTGAGTATTTTTTCATAAGATTTTTAAAAACTTTACTACAAAAATGTAATCCACCGTCGCTTATAATGGTCCGAGGAATTCCAAATCTGGACAAAATATTTTCTTTCAAAAACTTGATTGTTGTTCTGTGACCATTATTTCCACATGGAATTGCTTCTACCCATTTAGAGACATAGTCAAATGCAACTAAAATATACAGATATCCAAAAGATGGGAGAAATGGACCCATAAAATCAATGCCCCAACAATAAAAAATTTCAATAATTAAAATCGGGTTCAAAGGCATCATATTTCTTTTCAAAATATTTTCCATTCTTTGTCATGGATTCACACTCTTTAGTGGTCTGAAATATATTATTATACACCCAAGTATAAGTGGTCAAATTATAAGTCCAAGTATCGATCCCGCGAAGAGTTTAGTAATTTAGTAGTTAAAATAAAGAAAAACAGTATAGTTGTTGTTTGAAGTAGTATGATGTTTGATAGCTTGTGATGTGAGCTTAGCTTGACAGCTAGTTTAACTTAAATAAATTGTGTAAGTAAATAAATGAAGTTCTTAAGTAAACAAATAAAGTGCGCAAGTAAATAAATGAAGTGCTTAAGTAAACAAATAAAGTCCGTACGTAAATAAATGAAGTGCATTAACAACAAGAATATAAAAGATACCCTTCAGTTTAAGGGTCTCATATGCATTATATTGGTTAGATACTGGAAATGCTATTGTACCAGGATTAACTTCCATTTTATTGGCAAGTCAACCAGTTGGTCTGATGTATATAAACCATAGCACAGCCGTTTCTTAGGCTAACTAAGGATAATAAATCATAACACAGCCGCTTCTTAAGCTAACTAGTTATATCCACGCCAATTGATTAACCCAAGCAAACCAAAAGGACAACCCATTCATGAGGAATACTTGAGTTATTCACTTGATCTCATGATTATAAGTGCGTATATAATAAACCATAACACAACCACGTCTTAGGTTAACTGGTGGTATTATAGCATAACACAACAACTTCTTAGAAAAGCTGGTTAAAGATGTACCAATTGACTAATTCAAGTAAACCAGAAGGCTGAGCCATTCATGAGGAACACTTGAATTAACCAATAGGTCATCTGTGATATATATATATACCAGTTAAACATCCTCAACATTCCGGTGGAGGACAAGCCATACCGATAGGAATGCCGTGGTTATTAGACTAGCAATATACTTATATATAGTATTTAAATAACCCTAATAACTTAAAAGGACAAGCCATTCATGAGGATTATTTAGGTTATGTACCACACATCAGTAGAACATCCTCAGCATTCCAGTGGAGGACAAGCCATACTGGTAGGAATGTCGTGGTTGTTTAACCGACGGGTCTTATAATACACTAATGACATAATTCAAGGCATAGCACCGGAATTATGCACATCACTATATCACGCATTAAGCATATAATACATAAATAAATAAAATATAAATAAGACATCAGCATTTCCATAATCTAAACAATAATATACATATGTTCCCCTCGCACTGGAGGGTATAAACGACTACTCACGCTCCATTGCTACCGACAAGCAAGGAGTGTGGTTAGTATTCATTACAACTAAAAATAAAACTTCTTTCACAAGGAACAATTGAAACACAACCACCTTTATTATCATTCAAGAGAAAAAAAGTGGCAACAATTCAACTATTCGAATAGAAAGATACTACAGAAATGTAGAAATACAGAGTAACAAACGGACTGGCTATCAAATGTTCTTTCTCTCTTTTCTTTCTCTTTTCTTTCTATAAGGATTTCTCTCTTTGAAGCTATAGTGGCCGGCTGGTCTTTTAATAGGGAGGAGGTTTACTCTTGGAATGGTATGCTTGAATTAAGGAGTGAAGACCCCTATTTATAGGGGCGGTGGAACTCTCGGCCAAGAAGGGGGGTTCTAACCCCCACCATAACCTTCCTAAAGGTTCAGCCTTGAAGTGGTGGTGGTGTGTCGCATTCTTGGGGTTCCATGTGTCGCTGGGTCCTAACCCCTACCATAACATTCCTAAAGGTTAAGCCTTGCAGTGGTGCTAGGTGTCTTGTTCTTGAACTGCCACTTGTTGCCTTCTGATTTGTCCATGGTTCTTTATTACACCTTTGTCTTTCGTAGTTTCAAGTCTTGCAAAATTGCCTTGTATTTTTCAGTATTTCTGCATTTGACCCTAAAATTTAAACATAAAGTATTTAAAACTTTAATTTACGCACAAAATATAATTCATAATGTTTAGTTATTTTATCTTACAAAATTGATTACTTGATTATTTTATTTACACACTAATTAGGGTTAATCATACTCCCCAACTTAAACTTTACTAGTCCCTAGTAAATTTAGATTATAACACAAAATAAAACATAAACATAAGTAAAATCATTTTCGTAGATTTTTTCACGATTGCATTTAGCATATACAATAAGCCCTTAAACCCCTAGGTGATCCCTAGTGGACGAGTTTTGTCTCGTGAAGGTTTCCAGTGAAGCTATCTACAAACTTCAGTAGTTAGGAGTTTATAATTCATACTTTTCACAAAGATAATTAAATCAATATTCCTTATGTTTTGCTAGAATAGTTCCTTTTCTGATCACTATAAGAGTAACACACATTAGTTGTAACATTATCTATATATTTTTATACAAATTTGTGTGTGTGTGATGATTTCTTTTGTTTCAAAAATCACACAAGAAAGATTACCCTCTTTCATGATAGTCTTGATGTCAATCATTTCCTGGAATACACTCAGCAAATAATATATATTCGTTATAGTGACTATTCTCACGAGTTACATGTGATTGAAATATTGTTAACAAAACAAATAATATCAAATGTAAGTATTTGAAAAACAGATATTTGAATAAAATTTGAATTTGACATAATCTCATGAGTGGATATCAACACTATACTAGACATATCATCAACATTCTCCTTTTATAAGATAGAATTAATACAGATGCATGATTTCTGGAATCAAAAAGGACTTTATTTAGGTTATAATGTGGCCATTGGTTTTAGGGTTTAAGAAATGACGTCTATAGGATTTAAAAGCTACCCTATTTTTACACACCTCAGTCTATAGAGATTTTGTCTACTCTTTCTTTTTATTTTTCTCATATTTCACTTTCTTGGCTTTTTTCTTTATTTTTCAATTTTTCATTTGTTTTTCTTTTTCTTTTGCTTTAAATAGCCAAGATTTTTTTTTTTTAAATAAGACATCTTTCACCTTTTCTATATCATATTGATTTAAAAGAGGGTGCAAGAAAATTATGTAGCGAAGGTGGGTTTGACATATTTTCATTTGGCTCGGGTATTTTTTGGATTTCATGAAAATACTTTATACTCTTTTAGGCTCAATCATGGTTGACTAAGGATATAATTTTATAAAAGAAATGGTTAAGGCTCAAGATTAATCACACATGACCTGAGATCATTTTCAAAAAATTATTCATCTGTATCAATCCTACATAAAATAATTTGAAGGACAATGCTAATAATATAATCTAACAAGTGCTAATCAAGACAAAATTAATGAGATTATTCAAAGAAAGTTTACCGTAGAATCGAAGATGCTTAGTTGAGTAAATGTAGAATATCTCTCCAAGAAAGATTGGCTCAAATTCTTCAATTGGTTATACATCTCCACTAAATATGTAAAGAGTGTAATATTTCATAAGGTTTTTGAAATAAAGAAATCTAATCATGCTCTATAAGAGTAAGTTTAAACAAAAATATTAAGATAATATACAACTAAAGTATGAAAATCCCGCGTGATCAGATTAAGGCTATTTTCACAAAACATAGGAATATCAACTTAATTTAACTATGAATCATATGAACTAGTCTTCCTAACTTAAAATTTCCATAAATAAACTAGTTTAAAACACAAAAAAAATTAAAAACACATATATATGTTCAAAATATAAGATAATTTAAAGTTAAAGTGCATGAAGTAAAAGTGCATAATGTAAAAGATGAGTGAAAGAAAACAAATTATTTTGTAGAATCTCCGTCTGTTTAGGAAGTAAAAGATCCTTCTCAGAAATGATCTCGAAGTAGCTTCAAAATCTCAGCTTGGTTTTGTTCATATTCATCTATGCGTTGGTTGATCTGAGAATATTGTTCTCCACCTCTAGTAAGATGCATATATCAGTTCTAACATCCATTGGGATGTATGGTTGATCCTCTTGTGGTTGCTGCTCTTGTGATATGAATTCTTCAGGTACCCAAAATGGTTCCTCTTCTTGTGGTGAAGGTATTCCTTGTTGGTTTTCTAGTTGTCCTCCATGACTCTTTTTTTAATGAAGTTTTATCCAATACTCCAGGATGATTCACTGTCGTCCATATTGGATTAATGATTATGCCCTCATTCCTACATAGCTAAGAAACTAACATAGCATATGGGAGTGTGAGTTTCTTTCTATCCACGGTGAGTATCATTTGGCCTATGATTAAGTTCAGCAGGTCAATTGTGTGTCCCATCCCAAATGCATATAAGAAATAAGCTTGCTCAATAAAAATTTGATTCTTTTGGGCGCGGGGTAACAAACTGTACACTGTTATCATATTCAGAATTCTGTATTTGTCTGTTAGTTCTCCTTGTTTAATGTAATTATTTGGGCGTCCCCAAACAAATTGTGAATTTTCTATTAATTATTTTCTTACCTCATGCAAATCAGGTAGTTCAATGTACGGATATTGAGAGTTGGGTGGTCTTTGCGTGGGTTTAAAGAAATTGGCTATAGTAGTCAGTGTAACTTGAAAAATAATTCCCTGAACAAATACACGCAATTGTCTTTCCCCTTTAATTTCAGCATTACTGTAAAATTCTCGAACCAAGGAGTCATAAGCAGGAACAGATAACCTAACATAATGTAACCATCCTCTTGCATGGAGAATTTGTCTTATTCCTATGTTCTCAAAATCTTCATATATTACTGTTCTTTCAGAAATAATAATTTTAGTTAGAAAATTAACATCATACCAGAGTTGTTGGTCCAAATTTTCAAACATCACCTCATTGAAGATATTTCCCAGTTGAGGTTGTTGTGGAGGTGGCTCAGGTTGCGAAAATTGATCCCTTCGTGCTTGGCTTGAAGACCTTCATGTTTGTCATCTTGAATCCATATTTTTTCTTAACTGGTTCCTGATTTGTAACTGCAGACTGCTTCTCTGATTTTCTAGAATTCTACTCTTTTTCCTGTATTTCTTGTAATTTACAAAATTAAATATCCATTCTACAAACCTTTGTTAACCACTCTTTTTTTCTCCAAAAGAATTCGGTTTATTATTCTTTTTATTTTTTATTTTTATATTTACTATTTTTCCTACTTCATTCTATAGTTATTTACATTTATTTATAACTGTGTACATATATTTACAAAACTATACATTTCATTGATCAAATTTAGTCAGTATCAGAACTATCTGGGTCAGTAATACTAGTGACACAGTTAACTTCATTTCTCACGTATCTTGTTAATATTGGGGTAGAATAGGATGGCGCCTCAGGATAATCCTTACTCTGCCCATACCTAATCCACCGTAAACGATCAGACGCTCATCCTGAAATTGGTTCCGCACACTTATTATATTGTCTTAAATATTCTGTATGACCACATTTTACACAAGCACAAAGACAATTCGTTCGTCGGTGTTTAGCATATGTACTTTTTCCACATATGGGTCGTGCTTGGCTTTCAAAAATTTCTAAATTTCTAACAAATCTAGCTTTTTGCATGATCAACGTATCTATATCTTTCAGAAAATCACGTAATAAAACTAAACTTAACCAAAATAATTTTTCGTCCATTTTTAAATTTTTTTTAGAAAAAAGATTAAAGATTACTCGACAAATTATTGAAAATTGACTTACTATCCGGTTATTTAACATCTACCAGTCACAAAGACGAACATAAATTCTCAAATTACAATTACTATTTTAAACATAAAACTTAAATTCACATTCACATTCACATTTCCCCATCTCAAATTAAATAGTATTTGAAATGTAAATACAGTAATAGCCAGTGTTGATAAAAAATAAAAACCAGGAATCTATTGTCTTTCAGAGATTAGGATATCTGGCTTTTACGCATGAGGTTTAATCTGTCAAATAAATTGCACATAATTAGCATTATTACTTACAAACAACCAACAATATATATTTAGTTCACATAGAATGGATCAAAAAGCAGCACAGAAGTTACATCTTGTGTGAGTCCATCATAGTATGGCTTAAGTGTTTGTCCGTTTACTTTGAAGATAGTCCCAGTTACTGGGTTTTCAATTTCAATTGCCCCAAAGTCGAAAACTTGCTTGACTATATACGGTCTTGTCCATTAGATCTTAGTTTTCCAGGGAAAAAACGAAGCTTTGCATTATATAACAGAACTTTTTGAGATGGTTTAAAAGATTTTCGCACAATATTCTTGTCATAGAATATTTTGGTTCTGGATTGTACAATTTTTGCATTTTCATAAGCTTCATTTCTTAATTCTTCTAACTCATTGATTTGAAGTATACGGGATATTCCAGCTTTATCCATATCAAAATTCATCATTTTAATTGCCCAATAAGCTCTATGATCTAATTCTATAGGCAAATGACATGGTTTACCATAAACTAACCAATAAGGAAACATTCTTAAAATAGTCTTATATGCAGTACGATAAGCCCAAAGCGTATCAGTCAATCTCAATGACCAATCTTTACGATCTGGATTTACTGTGTTTTCTAAAATGTATTTTATCTCCCTATTAGCTTATTCAGCTTGGCCACTTGTTTATGGATGATACGGAGTGAATATTTTATGTGAAATTGAGTATTTTTTTCATAAGATTCTTAAAAACTTTATTACAAAAATGTAATCTACCATCACTGATGATTGTTCCAGGAATTCCAAATCTGGATAAAATATTTTCTTTTAAAAATTTGATCACTTTTTTGTGATTGTTATTTGAACATGTAATTGCCTCTACCCATTCAGAAACATAGTCAACTGCAACAAAAATATACAGATACCCAAAAGATGGAGGAAATGGTCCCATAAAATCGATGCCTCAATAATTAAAATAGGGTTTAAAGGCATCATATTTCTTTTTGAAATATTTCCCGTTCTTTGACACCTATCACAATTTAAACAAAAGATATGAACATCTTTAAAAAGTGTTGGCCAATAAAATCCATATTGCAAAATTTTGGCAGTGGTTTTCTTTGAAACAAAATGACCTCCGCAAGCTTCAAAGTGACAAAACTAAATTACCTAACGAATTTCATGATTAGGCACACATCGTCTTATTATTTGGTCCTTATAGTATTTAAACACATAAGGATCTTCCTAAAAAAAATTACGTACCTCACTTAGGAACTTATTTCTATTAGACCATGTATAATTAGAAGGACTAGTACCAATAGCTAGATAATTGGCTATATCTGCATATCATGGTACTTCGGTTATTGCTAAAAGTTGTTCATCTGGAAAGGTTTCTCTAATCGGAACTGGTTCCTCTTTTACTTCATAATTTAATCTTGACAAATGATCTGCTACTACATTCTCTACTCCTTTCTTATCTTTTATGATAAGATCAAATTCTTGAAGTAATAAAATTCATCATAGGAGACGTGGTTTAGCATCTTTCTTAGTAAGCAAATATTTTAAAGCTGCATGATCTGTAAATACTACGATTGACGATCAAACCAGATATGATCGAAATTTATCTAATGCAAACACAACAGCAAGTAATTATTTTTCCGTGGTTGAATAGTTCATTTGTGCATCATTTAAATTTTTGCTAGCATAGTAAATAACATATGGTTTTTTATCCTTTTTTTGACCTAATACAACTCCTACTGCATAGTCACTTGCATCACACATTAATTCAAAGGTAAAGACCAATCAGGAGGTTGCATAATAGGTGCAGAAATAAGCATGTTTTTTAATTTATCAAATGCTAATTGACATGCATCATTCCATTCAAAGATTATATCTTGACATAAAAGATTACAAATTGGTCTCGATATTGAACTAAAATTTTTAATGAATCTTCGATAAAATCCAATGTGACCCAAAAAAGACCGGACATCTTTTACGGTTTTTGGTGAAGGAAGATTAGCTATTAAGTCAATTTTGATTTATCAACTTCAATTCCTTTTTGAGAAACTATGTGACCTAAAACAATACCTTGTGTAACCATGAAATGACATTTTTCCAATTTAAAACAAGGTTTGTTTCCTCACATCTAATCAATACTTTTTCAAGATTTTCTAAACATAAATGAAATGAATCACCGTATACTGAAAAGTCGTCCATAAAAACTTCTAGATATCGTTCTACCATATCACTAAATATACTTAGCATGCAACGCTAAAAGTAGCTGGGGCATTACATAACCCAAAAGGCATTCTTTTATAAGCAAAAGTTCCAAATGGACATGTAAAAGTAGTTTTTTCTTGATCATCTATTGCAATTTCAATTTGATTGTAACCAGAATATCCATCTAGAAAACAATAATATGCATGCCCAGCTATTCTTTTCAAAACTTGATCTAGGAATGGTAACGAAAAGTGATCCTTTCTTGTGAGAGAGTTTAGTTTTTGATAATCAATACATACACGCCAACTTGTGACTGTACGCATCGGGACTAACTCATTTTCTGATTTTTTATGACTATAACACCAAATTTTTTGGAACTACTTGTGTAGGACTAACCCATTTACTATCAGATATAGGATAAATAATATTAGCATCTAACAGTTTTAGTACTTCAGCACGAACTACTTCCTTTAAGTGATGATTCAATCTTCTTTGCATTTGACGGGATGGTTTAGCGTCATCTTCTAAATAGATACAATGAGTACATAGAAGTGGACTTATACCTTTTATATCTGCTATTGTCCATCCAATAACACTTTGATGATTTTTCAAAACTTTTGTTAGTTCTTTTTCCTGAATTTCAGATAATTTCGACGATATTATAACTGGATATATTTCCTTTTCTCCTAAAAAGACATATTTTAAGTTGGTTGGAAGAGGTTTTAATTCTGGCTTAAAAACTTTGACATTAGATTCTATAAGTTTTGGTAACAATTCTTTGCATTGTAGATCCTTGGCAGATGTATTTTCAGATTCGGTTTCAGGTATTGATTCTAATGCCAATAACTCTTTTTCCAGAAAATTCTTTTCAAAAAAACTTTGGGTTATTGTTTCAACATGATTTACTTCATATATTTCTTCTTCTTCTTCTCTAGGTTGTTTTGCACTTTTAAAAATATTTAATTCCAAAGTCATGTTTCCAAATGAGATTTTCATAATTCCGCTCCTATAATTAATCAACGCATTTGATGTAGCTAGGAATGGTCAACCTAAAATTAGAGGTATGTATTCAAATGAACATCCTTCATAACATGGCTCCGTGTCTATAACTATAAAATCTTCTGAAAAATAGAATTGATCAACTTGGACAATCACATCTTCCACAATTCCTCGTGGAGTTTTTATTGATCGGTCTGCTAGTTGTAGTTTAACATTAGAAGGTTTTAATTCACTTAATCCTAATTGCATATATATTAAATATGGCATTAAATTACAACTGGATCCAAGCACTAGCAGGGCTTGTCCAATTTGAAAATTTCCATGAGACATAAGACTGTAGGACTACCTGGATCTTTTGTACGTAAGAATGTGTCTTGATGTATTATAGTATTAACTTGTTCAGTTGAAAATGCTTTATTTGGTACATTAGTTCTTCTTTTGATTACACAAAGATCTTTTAAAAAGTTAGCATAGACCGGAACTCGTTTTATTGCATCCAACAAAGGAAGGTTAATTTTTACTTATTTAAATAACTCAAGAATGTCAGATTGATCTTTTTCAGATGGCAGTTTCTTAACTCTTTGAGGAAAAGGTAAAGGAATAGGACATGGAGGATCTTTTTCACTTTGTGTTTCTGATTGTTTTTCGATTAAAGGTTCAGATTCAAGTGGTTCGTTTATCGGAATTGATTTACGTAGTTGTTTTGGAATCTTGGTTTTAATAGTTTTATCAATTTCCTTACCACTTCTCAATGTCGTGACTGCTTGTACTTGACTTGGCGAGGCTTCAGATGATACATAATTAGTTTGATTTTGACTTTGTGGAGGTTTAGGTTGAGACAGGAACTTTCCTTTTTTTGTAGTACTTAAGGACTGAGTCAACTTAGCTAGATGACTTTTAATATCTTCAATACTCTGTGAAGTTTGAGATTTAAAATCGTTGAATGCTTGATTTGTTTGAGTATTGAAATTCATTTGACACTGAATAAATTGATTCATAGTGTCTTCCAAATTTCTTTTCTGTGGAGGTAGATACGATTGATATTGTGGTTGATTTTGTGGCTGTTGTAGACCTTGTGTTTGATTTGTAGGTTGTGTATTTTTCTAACTAAAATTCGGATGATTTCTCCATCCTGGATTATAAGTTTCAGAATATGGATTTGAATATGGTTTAGTATAAGTTGGAACAACATTTGATTGTTCAATTAAAACTTCTTTGAATGTGGGAATAGTTGGACATTCCCCAGCAGGATGTCCTGACAACGCATAAATTTCACATATTTGATCTGTAGAGTTACAACAGATACTTGCTTAAGTTTTTTCATTTCCAAGGCTTCTAGTTTTCGAGATAAATTAGCCATTTTCTCTCTTAACTCATCATCTTCTTTTAATACATATTTTCTGCTTGCAGATGTAGATGGCTTATTTTCTACAATGTTGGAAGAAGTTGAGTCCCACATTTGGGAACTCTCTGAAATAGTATCGAAAAATTAAAATGCTTCTTCAGGATTTTTATTCATAAATTCTTCTTGGGCCATCATTTCAACAAATTGTCACATGGCAGATGGAAGTAAATCATTAAAGAAACCAACTAAAGTTCAGTTTTCAAATGCATGATGTGGACAAGCTTGGAGAAGATCTTTAAATCTTTCCCAACATTGATAAAAAAAAAAATTCTTTTACAGTAAAATTCATTATTTGGCGTCTTAATGCATTAGTACGATGCACAGAAAAAAACTTTTTAAAGAACTCAGTTTGTAAAGCTTGCCAATTCGTGATAGAATTTGCTCTTAAGGAGTTAAGCCATAGTTTAGCTTTATCTTTTAACGAGAAAGGAAAAAGTTTCAATTTAATCATTTCAGAATTATATTGCAAAGTTCCACAAACTTCTTCAAATTCTTTCATAAGAACATAAGGATTTTCAGTTTCTAAACCATGGAACTGTGGTAGTAACTGTATAGTTCCTGGTTTAATATTAATATTTGGAGTATCTGTTGGAAAAGCAAAACATGACGGGACATTAGTTCTTGTAGGATGTAGATATTCTCTTAATGGTCGAACATTTTGAACTACTTCCTATTCTCTTTCTTCTTGATTCCTAGGTACTTTTTGTGCCATACTTAAGTTGAATGATTCTTGTGTAGATGTAGAAGAAGATGATGTAGGAGTTGACTGATTTACAGAACCTACAGATGAATGAACAGACATAGACTATTAAAAACAAACAAACAAACTACAAACATATAAAACAAGTAAACAAATATCTTTTTTATTTTATTTTTTATTTTTTTCAAATTACTTTAACTCCCCGGCAACAGCGCCAAAAACTTGATTCGCACTTTTTAGTGCTCTGAATTATATTATTATACACCCAAGTATAAGTGGTCAAATTGTAAGTCCAAGTATCAATCCCACGAAGAGTTTAGTAATTTAGTAGTTAAAATAAAAAAAAATAGTAAAGTTGTTGTTTGAAGTAGTATGATGTCTGATAGCTAGTGATGTGAGGTTAGCTTGACAACTAGTTTAACTTAAATAAATTGCATGAGTAAATAAATGAAGTGCTTAAGTTAACAAATAAAGTGCGTAAGTAAATAAATGAAGTGCTTAAGTAAACAAATAAAGTGCGTAAGTAAATAAACGAAGTGTGTTAACAAGGATATAAAAGATACCCCTCAGTTTAAGGGTCCCATATGCATTATATTGGTTAGATACTGGAAATGCTACCGTACCAGGATTAACTTCCATTTTATTGGCAAGTCAACTGGTTGGTCTGATGTATATAAACCATAGCACAGCAGCTTCTTAGGCTAACTGAGGGTAATAAATCATAACACAGCCGCTTCTTAGGCTAACTTGTTATATCCACGTCAATTGATTAACCCAAGCAAACCAGAAGGACAAGACATTTATGAGGAATACTTGAGTTATTCACTTGATCTCATGATTATAAGTGTGTATATAATAAAGCATAACACAACCACGTCTTAGGTTAACTAGTGGTATTATAGCATAACACAACAACTTCTTAGGAAAGCTGGTTATAGACATACCAATTGACTAATTCAAGTAAACCAGAAGGTTGAACCATTAATGAGGAACACTTGAATTACCCAATAGGTCATTTGTGATATAAATATATATACCAGTTAAACATCCTCAACATTCCTGTGGAGGACAAGCCATACCGATAGGAACGCAGTGGTTGTTAGACTAGCAATATAGTTATATATAGTATTTAAATAACCCTAATAACCCAGAAGGACAAGCCATTCATGGGGATCATTTAAGTTATGTACCACACATAAGTAGAACATCCTCAGCATTCTGGTGGAGGACAAGCCATACCGGTAGGAACGCCATGGTTGTTTAGCCAACGGGTCTTATGATACACTGATGACATAATTCAAGGCACAACACCAGAATTATGCACATCACTATATCACGCATTAAGCATATAATACATAAATAAATAAAATATAAATAAGACATCAGCATTTCCATAATCTAAACAATAATATACATATGTTCCCCTCGCACTAGAGGGTATAAACGACTACTCACGCTCCATTGCTACAGATAAGCAAGGAGTGTGGATAGTATTCATTACAACTAAAAATAAAACTTCTTTCACAATGAACAATTGAAACACAACCACCTTTATTATCATTCAAGACAAAAAGAGTGGCGGCAGTTCAACTATCCGAATAGAAAGATACTACAGAAATGTAGAAATACAGAGTAACAAATGGACTGGCTATCAAAGGTTCTTTCTCTTTTTCTTTCTCTTTTCTTTCTATAAGGATTTCTCTCTTTGAAGCTATAGTGGCCGACTGGTCTTTTAATAGGGAGGAGGTTGTCTTTTGGAATGGTATGCTTGAAGTAAGGAGTGAAGACCCCTATTTATAGGGGAGGTGGAACTCTTGGCCAAGAAGGGGGGTCCTAACCCCCACCATAACCTTCCTAAAGGTTCAGCCTTGTAGTGGCGGTGGTGGTGTGTCGCATTCTTGGGCTTCCATGGGTCGCAGGGTCCTAACCCCTACCCTAACCTTCCTAAAGGTTAAGCCTTGCAGTGGTGCTAGGTGTCTTGTTCTTGAGTTGCCACTTGTTGTCTTCTGATTTGTCCATGGTTCTTTATTAAACCTTAGTCCTTCGCAGTTTCAAGTCTTGCAAAATTGCCTTGTATTTCCCAGTATTTTAGCATTTGACCCTAAAATTTAAATGTAAAGTATTTAAAACTTTGATTTACACACAAACTATAATTCAAAATGTTTAGTTATTTTATCTTAAAAAATTGATTACTTAATTATTTTATTTACACACTAATTAGGGTTAATCAGACATCTGTCACAATTTAAACAAAAGATATAAATAACTTTAAAAAGAGTTGGCCAATAAAATACACACTGCAGAATCTTAGCAACGGTTTTCTTTGAAGCAAAATGACCTCCACAAGCTTTGGAGTGACAAAACTGAATTCCCTGACCTATTTCATGATTAGGTACACAACACCTTATAATTTGATCTTTACAATATTTAAACAGATAAGGATCTTCCCAGAACAAGTTACGTACTTCACTTAGAATTTTATTTCTATCGGACCAAGTATAATTAGAGGGAATAGTACCCGTAGTTAAATAATTGGCTATATCTGCATACCATGGTATTTCTGTTACTGCTAACAGTTGTTCGTCTCTAATCGGAGTTGGTTCTTCCTTTATGTCATAGTTTAGTCTTGACAAGTAATCAGCTACCACATTTTCTACTCTTTTCTTATCTTTGATGATTAAATCAAATTCTTGTAGTAATAATATCCAACGTAGGAGACGTGGTTTAGCATCTTTCTTAGTAAATAAGTATTTTAAAGCTGCATGATTAGTAAATATAATAGTTGATGATCCAACCAGATATGAACGACATTTATCTAATGTCAATACAACAGCAAGTAGATCTTTTTCTATAGTTGAATAGTTCATTTGTGCATCATTTAGAGTTTTACTTGCATAGTATATAACATAAGGTTTTTTCTCTTTTCTTTGTTTTAGGAAAAGGGGTTCAAATGGTGCCTTTTAGGCCTTTTCATAATGCTTGAGTTGATTAGAGATGAGGTGGAGGTTAGATGTTTGCTTGAAAGGTGGAGAATCCAAGTTTTTACAAAACATGTAAAAACCTACCAATAGATTTTAGCTATTGGGTCTGCACCTACCGCAAACCTACTGATACATTTTGCTCACTGGAGTAAAACCTACCGGTAGGTTTTGCTGAAACAGCTCAAATTCTGCATCTCAAGCTCTACAATCTTGGGGGTCCCACCATGATGTCTCCCACTCATCCCCTCCACTTCTTACTCACAAAACATCCCCTCAAACACCTCTTCTTGGACTTTTGGATGCTTGATCATAAATGAGGAGAGAGGAGAAGGAAGACGTTGGGTGTGTAGGCTATGCTAGCACTAGCCTCTAACCCATCCCTTGCAGTTCCCTATTGATTGGGATCACATCACAAAGGCTGGGGGACACTCCATGCACATTTTTGGAAGGTCATACACTAGGAGAGACTATTATGCAATATACATTGTAATATACATAGATAGAGAGAGAGAGAGAATCCAAGGTAGAAGATGAATAGTACTAGATAGAGAAGTTAATTTTTGTGCATTTCTTCCATACATTGTCTTTGAATCTCTTGTAAGAACCTTGTAAGCTTCATTTAATGTCTTTAATGCTATTCACTGCAAGTTCATTTCAAGTTTAATCTTTCATTTTAGTTTTCACCATTAATGCTTTCAAGTTCTTCATTTCCAACCTTTAAATGACTACATTTTCTTGCATTAACTTAGCTCCAATCTTCATTTCTTTTTAATGTATTCTCATTACATTGTTGTCTTTACTTTAAGTATGAGTAGCTAAGCTTTTTAGTTGGCAAATCCAAGGGAGACCTCTTCTTGGGTTTGCCATTTCAACTCATTTTCTTTCCTCCTCTTGGTGTACAATGGTTCAGTTTGACTGGGTTGAGTGTGGATGTGGTTATAAGTCTTTGATATACCATAGACTTGTCACAGGTTATGCTTGGATCCTCACTTCCATCTCGTCCCTAGCTTTCCAAGAATCAATTGAACATCTACGCACCATTGGAGGAAGGTTTCGAGTTGACTTGGCATTCCCATTGGAGTGAACCCTTCAGATTAGCCAACACTTGTTTCCCAATTCATTTTCATCACAACACAATCACAAACCAAACTCAAACATAAAAGATTTTTACACTTTACCTTTTTTATAAAAATCACCTTCAATAAAATTCACCTTCTTTCATGAGGAGACGACCTTGGAACACTTTTCCAAGTAAAATACGACATACAAAAGTCTCTCTACGCTTGGGGAGCATTTTTGTATACACACATTTTATATTTCCTTCATCCATTATTCCGTTGCTCTTTCTTTTAATATCATTCCAAGGGAGAGCGACACTCCCCTCCACATATACACTATACACATTGAGGGGTGATGTTAGGAGATTAGGATACTATAACAGAAAAACTCAAGCACACAGTACCCAAATTTTGGTACCTATCACATTCTTTACAAAAGGAAACACAATATTTGATTTATGAAGGCCAGTAAAACCCTGATTGTAACACATTTGCCGAAGTCTTTTTGTAAGAGAAGTGTCCATCGTACTCTTTCAAATGGCAAAATGCAAGGACATCCCATTTTTCATTCTCAGGTACACATCTCCTATGAGTTGATCAGGGCAATATTTGAACAAGTACGGGATGTCAAAGTAAAAATACTTCACATCTGCCATAAATCTCCATCTATCCTTCGAACTTCGGTGCAGTAGAATTTGTCCAGTAGTATCATAATTGCAAATTTCAGCATACCAAGGAAAAATATAATGAATGTTCTTTAGGAAAAGAGTTAGGGATAGGAATATGCTCATCTGCATCTTCAACCACAAGTCGGAATAAATGGTCCAACACCACGTTCTTCACTCCCTTTTTATCTTTGATTGTCAAGTTGAACCCTTGGAGTAGCAGGATCCACCTAATGTGTCTCTAATTTGGATCCTGCTTAGAAAAATGATATTTCAAAGCAAAGTGATTGGTATAGACAACTATAGGTGAACCAATGGTGTAAGACCAAAATTTATCCAATGCAAATACTACAACTAGCAACTCTTTTTCTGTGGTAGTGTAATTCATTTGTGCTTCATTAAGAGTTTTACTAGCATAGTATAATACATAAGGTCTCTTGTCTTCCTTTTGACATAGCACAATGCTGACCACATAATCACTCGTGTCACATGTCAGCTCAAATGGTAAGTCCTACTTAGGTGGTCGCATAATTGGAGGTGTAGTGAGCATGCCTTTCAGTTTTTTAAATGATTTCTCACAACCATCCGACCACATAAATGGGACATCTTTGGAAAGTAAATTGGTCAAGGGCCTAGCCAATGCACTAAAAACTTTTATAAAACGACAATAGAAGTTGGCACGGCCAAGAAATGACCTGATGTCTTTGACGGCCTTCGGTGTGGGGAGGTTGGAAATTGCATCAACCTTGTGATTAGCGCAAAAAATTTCATATTTTATATACATTTACATCCCTTTTATGTTGCTTTTGCGATTAAAATGAGCAAAATTACACTGTTCGTACTTTTAATGGAGTTTTGGTATGTTTATAGGAATTGGTGTTCAAATGGTGCTTAATAGACCCCACTATGATGCTTGAATCGAATGTAGTTAGGATTGAGACTTGATGAGAGCTCAAGTGGTGAAGGAACCAAGAAATCAGCAAGAAAACCTACCGGTAGGTTTTGGATACTAGACTTGCACCTAACGCAAACCTACCAATAGGTTTTGCCCACTGGAGTAAAACCTACCGGTAGAACCTATTGGTAGATTTTGTCTACTAGACTTGCATTTACCGCAAACCTACTGATAGTTTTTGCTCACTGTAGTGAAACCTATCGGTAGGTTTTCATCGATCTACCGATAGGTTTTACTGAAACAGCTCAGATTCTACATCTCAAGCTCTACAGCTTACGGGGTCCCACCAAACATTCTCTTACCTGCCCCTGACACTTCTTACACACTGAATATCCCTTCATCAACCTACATTGGACTATTGCAGCATTGGGCATTAATGTGGAGACAGGAGTGAGAAGTTATTAGGTGTGTAGACAAGGCCTGCACCTGCCTATCCTACCCATGCCTTGGCAGCCCCTATGAATGGAGATCACGTCACACATCTAGGGGAAGACTCCATGGACATTTTTGAAGACTTCATACACCATTATTGAGGAGGATGCAATATACATTGTAATATAGAGAGAGAGTCTAAGGTAGAAGATGAATAGTGGTAGAAAGATAATTTAATATTTTTGCATTTTCTTCCTTGCATTGTCTTGTAATCTCTTGGAAGGATCTTATAAGCTTTGTTTGAAGTCTTAAATGCCATTTATTTCAATTTGATTCTAAGTTTAATCCTCTATTCAACCTTTCACCATTAATGCTTTCAAGTTCTCAACTTCTTAGTTTTAAATTGGGTATTAAATGCGCTCTCTTTTAGTTTATGCTTTCTGGAGTAACTTAGATAAAATCTTCATTGCTCTACAATGTCTTTCCATTATATTATTGTCTTTCCTTTAAGCATGAGTAGCTAAGTCTTTAAGTTGGCTAATCCAAGGGAGACCTCCTCTTGGGTATGCCATTTCATTGCATCTTCCTTCCTCCCCTCAGTGTATGATGGTTCAGTTTGACTATGTTGAGTGTGGACATGGTTGTCAGTCTTTGATATCCCGTAGACTTGTCATGGGTCATGCTTGGATCCTCACTTCCATCTTGTCCCTCACTTCCTATGAATAAATCGTTCATCTATGCACCATTGGAGGAAGGATTCGAGTTGACTTGGCATTCCCATTAGAGTGAACCTTTTGGATTAGCCAACACTTGTTTCCCATTTCAATTTCATTAGGATACAATCACAAACCAAACTCAAACAACAAAATATTTTTACATTTTTCTTTTACCAAAATCACCTTCAACATGATTCACCTCCTTCCCTGAGGAGAAGACCTTGGAATACGATTCCAAGTAAAACATGGCACACAAAAGTCTTCTTGTGCTTGGGAAGCATTTTTGTACACACATTCGGGAAACATTTTTGTACACACATTCATTCATTTCATCCACCACCATTCCATTGCCTTTCGTTTGACATCATTCCAAGGGAGAGTGACACTCCCTTCCACACATACACTACACACATATTGAGGGATGATGTTAGGAGATTAGGATACTACAATGGAAATAAATCAAACATTTTTGGCGCCTTTACTGAGGAAGGCAAGTGTCAAATCAAAAAGGTGATTTTCGGACAACGGAGGTAAGTCCCATGATGTTCATCATGGGCTAAGGAACGTTGATCCTTGTAAATA
Source organism: Ilex paraguariensis (assembly GCA_963454935.2). Classification (NCBI taxonomy): domain Eukaryota; kingdom Viridiplantae; phylum Streptophyta; class Magnoliopsida; order Aquifoliales; family Aquifoliaceae; genus Ilex; species Ilex paraguariensis. The sequence continues at coordinate 49,733 of CAUOFW020000851.1, forward strand.
CTTTTGTTTGTTTACATTTTTATTTGTAGATAGTTTGTTTTATATAGGGACGGGATGAACAAAACAACCTAGTCAGACAACCTTTGGGTCCCAATATGAACATTGACCAAGACCTACCCAAGGATGTGGGTGATAATTTTGAGAATGTAGGTGCCAACTAAAACATGCAAAGGGGTGGGGGAGGATAAGAACCTAGAATGCCTAATCCACGAATGCAATTTTCCCCTCCCGTGAATGAAGGGAATAACATCCACATTGAACCTCCAGCAAGGTCAATGAAGGATTTCCTTCAACCCACAAGAAGCACCACACCCTCATGCATCCTTCTTCTGGTCCAAACAACTATTTCCCATTTTCCACAAAATTGAAAAGGAAAACTCCTATTCACACATAAAGGATTTTGAGAAAATAGTTACAACCTTCCTCACCACTCATGGTATGGAAAACATAGCTAGGCTGAAATTAGTCCATTTTTTCCTAAGTGATAAGGCAAAAATGTGGCTTAATTCCTTGAGGCCTTGGTCCATAACATATTGGAACCCAATGCTCTCCGAGTTTTTTAAAAAAAAATCCAATACATAAAACCACCACTTTAAAAAATAAATTCAAAACTTTTTGGAGAAGCCTAATGAGCAATTCTGCCAATGTTGGGATCGGTACAACGAGTTGCTACAATCCATTCCACACCATGGCTTTGAACCATGGCAATTGGTGAGTTTCTTCTATGAAGGAATAATATCGGGCCATCGACAGTTCATAGATATCTGCAAATCATTAACCAACAAGGACCACCCAACCCATCCACATACCAACCTCCTCACAAAAGGAATTTAGTAGATATGGTTCATGCTTTCATTCAAAGCCAAACTACCTTCAGTCAAAATTAAATCACCATCAACAATCAAAATGCCACAGCTTTTAATGACATTAGGACCTAACTCACAAAGTTGACAAACTCCATGGGGGCATCACAACAAGAAAAGGGGAAATTTTCTGCTCAACCCTAGGAGAACCCTAAAGGTCAACTTGTCGTTAAGTCATCTGAGCCCTTAAGAGAGAATTATGAGCAACTCAAGGTGGTTACCACCCTTCATAGTGGCAAACAAATTGATAAGACCATTGTGCCAAAGGTCTCACCCAAGGCCACATTGCCAAAAGAAAAAAAGACCATGGGTGACACCAACGAGGGTGGAGTGAGTGAGAAGAAAGAAAGTGAGGTAGTTGAGAATAAAATAATTATTGATGAAAGTATACTTGTTTCTCGCATTCCTATTCCTTTTCCTAATTGCTTGAAGCCACCTGTCAAGGTGGCTAATTATTCTAATATAATTGAAATGTTCAAGCGGGTAAAAATTAATATTCCACTCCTTGAAGCAATAGAGCAAATTCCTTATTGCAAAAAGATCTTGAAAGGTTTATGTACGGTGAAGAGGAAGCTTAATGTCCACAAGAAAGCATTCCTCACAGAGCAAATGAGCTCAATTTTAAGGACAAACACTCCTTCAAAGTTTAAAGACCCCAGCTACCCCCACCAATGCCATAACAATTAGGAATTGTCGAGTGGAGCAAGCACTCCTTGATTTGGGGGCTAGTGTGAACCTTCTTCTGTACTCGGTGTACCAATAACTTTAGCTCAAAGAATTGAAGCCTACTCTAATCATGCTTTAACTAGCTGATCGTAGTGTCCGGACACCAAGGAGAGTAGTTGAGGATGTTTTATTACAAGTCAATAAATTTCACTTTCCTGTTGATTTTATTGTGCTTGACACTCACCTGGTTGCAAATCTTAGCTCCCAAATTCCTGTAATACTTGGTAGATCTTTTCTTACTACATCTAATGATGTGATTAATTTCAGGAATGGTCTTATGAAGCTAGCATTTGGGAACATGACTATGGATCTCAATATGTTCAACTTGTCCAAGCAACCGGGGGATGAAGAGGAGGCACAAGAAATTAACCGGATTGACACCTTGGTAGAGGAGCACTTGGAGCTAATGAGCACCTTTAAGTTGCAAGAGGAGGGAATTGTTGATATGAAAGAGTTTGATAAGCAAGATGAGTTGGAGAGTTTGAAAGGGGTGGAGAGATGGACTCCTACATTTGAGAAGCTTCCATATCAAGAAAAGAAGATCTTTCCATCAAATGTACAAAAACCTGTGTTCGAATTGAAGCCACTGCCATCCCACTTGAATATGCATATCCTGGAGAGCAAAAAACTGCTTTGGTGGTGATTAGCTCAACCTTGGATCCAAAGCAAGAAGAAGATCTCTTGGAAGTGTTGAGGAGGCATAAGGGAGCGATTGGTTTGACAATTGCAGACATAATGGGGATAAGCCCCCTCATTTGTATGCACCGCATCTATCTTGAGGATGACTCCAAGCAAAGAAGGTTGAACCCAATCATGAGGGATGTGGTAAAAGATGAGGTGTTAAATCTACTTGACATAGGCATCATCTTTCCAATTGTCGATAGTACGTGGGTTAGCCCCACGCAAGTAGTCCCCTGGAAGTCGGGGGTCACCGTGGTGGCAAATGAGGATAATGAGCTTATTCCAACAAGGTTGATCACCGGATGGAGAGTGTCCATTTACTACCACAAGCTTAACGCATGCACAAGAAAAGACCACTTTCCATTGTCATTTCTTGACCAAGTGTTGGAATGAGTAGCGGGGCACCTATTCTATTGCTTCTTAGATGCATATTTTGGCTACAATCAAATTGCTATTACATTGGAAGATCAAGAGAAGACCACCTTCGCTTGTCCCTATGGTACATTTGCCTATCGTCGCATGCCTTTTGGGCTATGTAATGCCCCGAGGACCTTTTCAATGTTGCATGATGAGGATCTTCAGTGACATGGAGGAGAAGATAGTAGGGGTCTTTATGGATGACTTTTCAATGTTTGGGGATTCATCTGAAGGATGTCTAGAAAATTTGGAGAAAGTTCTAGAGAGATGTGAGGAAAAGAATTTAGTCCTCAACTGGGAAAATGTCACTTCATGGTGATAGAGGGAATTGTTCTCGGCGAAGGGGATCGAAGTTGACAAGTCAAAGGTGGAGGCCATCTCCAACCTCCCTACGTTGAGAGTCATTAAGGATATCAGCTCGTTTCTGGGCCATGTGGGTTTTTACCGTCGCTTTATAAAAAATTTTAGTGCATTGGCTTGACCTTTGACCAATTTACTATCTAAGGATGTCCCATTTGAGTGGTTGGATAGTTGTGAGGCATCTTTTGCAAAACTTAAAAGCATGCTTACCACACCTCTGATTATGGGACCACCTAAGTGGGATTTTCCTTTTGAGCTTATGTGTGATGCGAGTGATTACGCGGTCGGTGCAGTTCTCGATCAAAGAGAGGAGAATAGGCCATATGTAACATACTATGCTAGCAAAACCCTTATGAAGCCCAAATGAATTATACCATCACATAAAAGGAATTGTTAGCAGTAGTATTTGCATTAGATAAATTTTGATCCTACATCATTAGTTCATCGATAGTAGTCTATAATGATCACTCTGCTTTGAAGTATTTGTTATCTAAGTAGGATGTCAAACCAAGACTCATCAGGTGGATCCTCCTAATCCATTACAATCAAAGACAAGAAGGAAGGGAAGAACGTGGTGGCGGACCATTTGTCCCGACTGGTGATGCAAGAAGCTGATGAGAACATTCCTATCCTTGATGAGAAATTGTTTTTAATTCATTATGTGTGTCCTTGGTATGCTGATATATGTAATTATCTTGTAACAAGATAGGTGCCACATAATGGAGCCCAGAGGATCGAAGAAGCTTTATAGCAAATGTGAAGTACTTCTACTTCGACAACCAATATCTGTTCAAGTATTGCCCTGACCAAGTCATTTGGAGATGCATACCAAAAAATGAATAGCGAGAAGTCCTTTCATTCATCCATTCACAGGCATGCGGTGACCATTTCTCTATGAAGAAGACTTCAGCAAAAATTCTTCAGTCAGGTTTTTATTGGCCCTCTCTTATAAAGGATTGTATTTCATTTTGTAAAGAATGCAATAGATACCAACATTTGGGTAGTGTGACCCGAAGGAACATGATTCCCTCTCCTCTGTACTTGTTATAGAAATATTTGATTGTGTGGGCATTGATTTCATGGGTCCCTTCCCTATGTCGTTTGGCTATCTATACATTTTACTGGCAGTGGACTACATGTCTAAATGGAAGGAGGCTATTCCAACCAAGACCAATGACCACTGGGTCGTGATCTAATTCTTGAAAGAAAACACTTTTTCGATGTTCAGGATGTCTCGTGCAATGATAAGTGATGGTGGATCATATTTCTGCAATAGGACATTTGCATCTTTAATGTTCAAATATGGTGTCACTCCTAAGGTATCCACCACATACCACCCACAAACCAATGGCCAAGCCGAGTTGAAAGCCAAGGGTCTGAATTTTTGTAAAAAGTGTAAAAATCTTTTTGTTTTGTTCAAATTTTTCTTGACTGAAATGAAAATATGGGCCGAGTAAGGAACGTCCCAAAATACCAACCAAAAGCGTGGGTAGGGATTTGTCCTGAGACGCCATGAATTTTTGATTCAAACTTGTGTGTTTAGCCTGCTCTGATTGTGCATAGTGTAGTATAGAAAAGTTTTGATTTTTGATTCAACGTTCGAACACCAAATGACGTTCGAACGTCACCTGCTTGTAGTACTCGACCTTTAATGAAAATAAAAAGTACTGGGAGCTCTCAACGTTCGAACACCAATAGACCGTTTGAACGAGAACTTAAAGTTCGAACGCCAATAAACCGCTCAAACAAGAAGAGCTTACAGTACTTTGGTCTCTGACAAACTTCAAAAGTATTGGGAGTTTAGCACGTTCGAACGTTACCCATGTTCGAATGATCTGTTTAAAATGCTTCAAGACACGTTCGAATGTTAACCACGTTTGAACGACACTTCTCAGGCTATAAAAGCCTGGATCATCTTCCCCATTTTAAAATCCCCAAATCCCTTCAAAAACCTCAAAACTCTAGGCATTTTTTCATTACCAGACCTCAAAACACCTCTCATTCTCCAATTTTACCTAAAATGAACCCTCCCAAAGCCATTCCCACCTCATTCATCATCATTCCCATGATAAAATCAAAATTTTCAAGGCCTAACACCCTCAAACCCAAAAAATCATGCCTCCAAGGGTCAAGTTGCCTGCTAGGCGTTATACACCAACTCAGGAGCCCAATATGGTAGAGGAGGTCATTAAGGAGAGAGAGGGGAGGCCCATTGTAAGGTGATAGATTGAACCCGTTTCCCCTCCACTCTAAAAGCTGACAGGTATGAGAATTTTTTCCAAAATCAAGTTGTTGTCTATGAGCAGGATGTGATCTTGAGTGATTTTATGGAATTGGAAATTTTTACGGATATGGAGAGGAGGGGTTGGTCGTTGTACTTGAGAAACAGCGGAGAGGCCATAGTTGACTTGGTGCGAGAGTTTTACTCCAATGCCAAAATAGTCAATGGTGCATTGAAAAGCTATGTGAGGGGACCTCACATCGACGTGGATGAATACTATATTCGGGAGCTTAGACAAGAGGTACCTTGAGTACCAAGTCCCATATATCCCCCCAGGAAAAATGTGGCAATGAACATAGAGGGGGTGGAGTTGACTGGGGTACCTACTTTTTCTTAGGCGGGAAAGAGTTTTTTTAGACAAGGAGAGTTAACAGATAAGTATAAAATGTTAAATTTGATTGCGATATCAAACCTTGTCCCCATTGGACGAAAAAAATGAAATTCTCCCTGAAATGGCTAGGCTGGTTTACGCACTTGGGAAGGGCCATAGCATCGACCTCCCCTCCTTGGTTTTGATAGAAATGAAGAAAGGTTGTGACGTGAAAAGAAACTCCCTCCCATTTGGCACCCTCGTCATAGATATGTGCAAAGATCATAGGGTTAGGGTGAGGCCAAATATGAAGATACAAAGACCAATAGGGCGACTGAACAAGGCTTCCTTTCGGAGAAGTCAAGGTCATAGTGGCACCTCGGTAGCTAGACAAGAAGAGCCCCTTACCCAAGGAGTGGACGAAGTACAAGATGAGCTTGACCGGGAGGAGGAGAGAGAAATAGAGGAAGAGAGAGAGCAGCCCCAGGAAGCAACCCCAACACCAGCACTCGACGCTCTTTACGAGACATCATGATTAGCATTGAAGCTAAGCAGGATGACATTCTTAGACTTCTGAGGGGTGAACCTGGTGGAGATGGAGGACAAGGAGGAGAGTGAGTAGGACTATTTCTGTTCTTGGTGGGTTGGTGTAGTTGTTTCTTCTTTGATGGTTTGTTGTGTCCGTTGTGTATGTTTCTTCTTTGATAGGTTATTGTAGAAGATTTTGTGTTTTGTGGTGGAATTGAATCTTCAATGTTGATGTTGATGTAAATGATCATATTTTATGAAATGAATGATTCATTTTATCCCTTTTATCTATTTAAATGCATGTGTAGGATTAACATTATACTGTTATTTGTTAGTAAATGATGGAACAAATGTGGATTTTGAGATTGTTTGTTAAAGTAACTAAGCATATGATCGGTTTGACACATTAACTTAGCAACCAAGACTTGAAACCACATTTCTCGGAAAAATGGAATTCTCTCTATGCTTAAATTGTCAAATGTACATTAGTATTTGTTATTCTTAAGGTACAAGATGATCAGACTCGAAAATGGAATCGATATATAACCAACATTCTCTAAAACACTTGACATAACCAGTAGAGATGACAAAGAATACTATGGTAAGTTTTGAGCTTTATGATGATTTTGAGAGAGTATCAACATTTAATCAAGTAAGCTCTTTCATTTTCATTTTTTCAATAATCTCATTAACCTTGCTTTGATTGATGCAACTAAAGTGATCTATTGACATATCCCATAGGGAACCTTTACATACGACACATACATATGCACATACTTGAAAAATGATCTTAGGCCATCTTTGATTTGAATTTGAGCCTTAGCCATTTCTTGTAAAAGAATATCCCTAGTCAGGCATGCTTGAGCCTTCAATGAATGATTTTTTTTTCGAAAAACCCATATGATAACCGAGCCACAAGAAAAGACACTTAACATTCCTTGCTATCTAATTTTCTTGCACCCTCTTATAAATCAGTATGATACAGAAAGGCAACAAAAATAGAAAAAAAGATGGTGGCTACTGTTCAATGAAAAAAAAGTTGGTGGAAACAACCAAAAAGGAAAAGAGACAGATAAATAAGGAATTGCCAAGAAAGTGAAAAATGAAAGAAAGAAATACAAATTCTTGGCAAAAGATCGAAAAGCAAGAAAGAGATGTGCTACACTACATAAGGAAAAGATAGCTTTTTGAATGTCGTTGACGTCATTTTGTTAGCCACTAACCTCTGGCCACATTACAACCCTTACAAAGCCCTAATTGATCTCAAGTCTGATGCATGTGTGTGTTATCAACCGAAAACTAGGGTATGTTTAATAGTATTTCTTTAAATGCATCAATATTCTTCCTTGAGATTATGCCAAGAACATGATTGGTCTACTTTGTTAAAAATTTCACTCCCTTTCTAACTGTGCATGTGATTCTTCAACTGACCATCTTCTGATCACATGCTCTTTGAGAGACAAGTCACTAAAACCGGAGCGAATTTTTTGTTGAGGGCACTTCTAAGAGAGGTTTGTGAAATCAAAGCAAACCATGGAAGGTGGTAAAGTGGAATGTTTATTATGTCACAATTCTTGTTTGTAGAATGATCATTCCTACTACGTTGGGAATTCCAAATGCCAATGTGACTGATGCTAATTTTTGCATAGAATAAATACCTACAAATGAGGAGCATGCGGGATGTAAGTCGAAATTGAGGGTTGGGTGTCTCAACGACCATGATGCTAATTTACTTTAACTAGCAATCCCACATACACATCTGTTCGACTGAAGTTTGTGAGTAGTGATTAAACCTAATTAAGGCACAACTTAATAGGTAAATTGTGTTAGTTGAATAAAGTTAAACTAGTCAAAATAAATAAAATTAGAGTTAGTGTGTGAATAAATGATAATGCATTAATTGTTGTTTTTTTCAGGGTTTTGTGCGTCAAAGCTACAAACTACTGGGGAGCCAATTGCAATAAAGCTACAAACTATTGGGGTGCCAATTATCAAAGCTCAGAACAAAAGGGGATCAAAGAATTCAAGGCCACCTAAAAAGAATTTTGTGCCACCAAACAAGACTTTTCAAGGCCATCTAACAAGATTCAAAGCCACCTAACAAGACTTTCACCCTCTCTTGTTGCCTATAAGTACCACCCCTTAGGACTTGTAAAGCATTTTATCTTTTGGTAGTGGAAAACCCTCCAAAAGTATTATTGCTTTCCTTATTGCTTATTGCTTTCTTTAAGTATTGCTTTCTTTCAATTTATTGCTTTATTTTATTGTGTTATTGCTTTCTTTTATTTCCAATGCTTGAGCTTCCTTCTTCCCTTAGAGGAGTGAAACTCTTCCACTTTTCTAGAGCTTTACCAAAGCCGTGAAGGGTGGAACGTGTTTCACTCATTCTTTGTTGAAGATCGGCTCCTTGTGTAAAGTGTTTTACCTTGTAACTCCTCTACTTGGAGGGATGAACATCACTCACTTTTCTAGCTTTAACAAAGCCATGAAGAGTGAGTAGTTGCTCATCCAATCTTTAGTAAGAGGTGATTATGCGGAAGTTATATTTATGCATTTCGTTTATGCTTAGCTCTAGTCTTTATTTCTTCATAATGTCTTCTCATCATATTGTTGTCTTTATTTTAAGCATGAATAGCTAAATCTCTTAGTTGGCAAAACTAAGAGGAACCTCCACTTGGGTATACCATTTCAACTCATTCTCCTCCCCTCTTTTAGAGTTCAATGGTTCGGTTTGATTGGGTTGAGGGTGGATAACTTGGTGAGTCTTTGATATTCTGTAGGCCTAGTCACAGTTTATGTTTAAATACTCACCAATCTTATCCCTAACTTCCCACGAATCAATCATTCATTCATGCTCTATTGGAGGAGGGTTTCGAGTTGAGACGATATTCCTATTGGAGTGACCTCTTGGATTTGCCAACATTTGTTTCTCATTTCACTAGCATCAAAACAACTTCCAATAATCAAAGATTTTACACTTTTTTGTCCCAAAATCACCTTCCCCTTGATTTACTTTCTTCCCCGTGGAAACAACCTTGGAATACCACCAAGTAAAACATGATCCGTGAAAGTCTCCTTGCACTTGGGGAGCACTTTTGTTCACACATACTCACATTTGACATCTCATTCATCCACCATTTCGTTGCCCTTTCTTTTGACATCATCCCTAGGAGAGTGACACTCCCCTTAATTCATATACTATACATACTAAAAGGTGATGTTTAGAGGTTAGGAAATAACAAGGAATTTTACCAAGCATTTTTGGCGCCGTTACCGGGGAAGGCAAGTGTCAAACCAAGAAGGTGATTTTCGAACGATGGAGGTAAGTCCCAAGATCTTCATCATGGGAGAAGGTACGTTGTTCCATGTACATAATCTTATTTGTGTATAATTTTGTTTGTATATATTTTTGTTATGTGGAGGCGGAACGATCAAAACTGACTTGTTAGACAAAACTTGGCCCCTACCATGAATATTGACCAAGAACAACCCGAGGATGTGGGTGACAATTTTGACAATATAGGTGCAAATCCAAATATCCAAAGGGGTGGGGGGACTACAAGAACCCCAAATACCCAATCCGAGAATGAATTTTCCCCCTCCCGTGAATGAGGGGAATAATTTTCAAATGGATCCCCCGGTGAGGTCAATGAGGGATTTCCTACAACCAACACGAAGCACCACACCATTATGCATCCTTCTTCTGGTCCAAGCTCATCTTTTCATAGTTAAGCTAGGGATGTTGTAACTAATTCCCACGTTCAACGGACTTGAAACTCAGAGCCCCTATTCACACATAAGGGATTTCGAGGAAATAGTTGTAACCTTCCTCCCCAATCATGGGATGGAAGAGATAGCTAGAATAAAATTATTTCCGTTTTCCCAAAAGACAAGGCAAAAAAGTGGCTTATTTCCTTAAGGCCTCGAACCATCACATCGTGGAGCCAAATGATTTCTATGTTTTTGAACAAATTCTTTCCGGTCCATAAAACCACCACCCTAAAAAAGCAAATTCAAAACTTTTTGAAAAAAGCCCAATGAGCAATTCTATCAATGTTGGGAGAGGTACAAAGAATTTCTACAATCCCTTCCACATCATGGCTTTGAACCATGACAATTGGTGAGTTTCTTTTATGAAGGAATCACATTGGGCCATCGACAGTTCATTGACATGATGTGTAATGGGGAGTTTTTTAACAAAGATCCTGATGAGGCCTTAGATTACTTTGATACATTGGCACAAAATGCACAATCATGGGACATTACAGATCCCACCGATGTACCATGGTCTTCTCCTCAAAAGAGTGGCCAAACTCAAGGGGGAGGGATTTGTGATTTGAGAGACCGGAAAGACTTGTTTTCAAAAATTGCTAAATTATCAAGGAAAGTTGAAAGTCTTGAAGTCAATAAGAGACACGAGGTGTCTAATGTGTCACGAACCGAGGAGGGTTGTTCAATTTGCAAATGTATGGAGCATTCCCTATCGGATTGCCCAAAAATTCCAACCCTTAAAGAAGCATACCATGAACAAGTCCATGCCTTCAACCAAATGAGACAATCATTTTCTCCCAATTCAAATACTTACAATCCGGGTTGGAGTAATCACCTAAATTTTAGTTGGAAAAAACCCTATTCCTCATGGTTCAAGTGCATATGCATCTCCCATGCCTCCCAAGTAAAACCAATACCATGGCCAAGGGCAAGTATCTAGCTCTCAATACCCCTGGATCAATCCAGAAGGGTATTCGTCAAACCCACCACCACAGAATTTTTCACCAAATCCACCTCCACAAAGTTTTTCTCAAGGACCGTCCAATTCATCCACATACCAACCTCCTCACAAAAGGAATTTGGAGGATATGGTTCATTCCTTCATTCAAAGCCAAACCGCCATCAATAACCAAAATGTCATAGTCATCAATGATGTAAGAGCCCAACTTACAAAGTTGACAAACTCCATGGGGCATCTCAACAAGAAAAGGGGAAGTTTCCGCTCAACCACAAGAGAACTCTAGGGGTCAACACCTTGTTGAGTCATCGAAACCTTCAAGAGAGAGTTGCGAGCAACTCAAAGCTGTCACCGCCCTTCGCAGTGGCAAAAAAATTGACAAAACCATTTTGCCAATGGTCTCACCCAAGACCACATTGCCACAAGAAAAAGATATCTTGGGTGACGCCGACAAGAGTGAGGTGAGTGAAGAGAAAGAAAGAGAGGTTGTTGAGAAAGAAAAATTAATTGATGATTGTGTGTTTATTCCTCCCATGCCTGCCCCGTTCCCAAGTCGTTTGAAGCCACCTGTCAAGGTGGCTAATTATGCTGATATTTTGGAAATGTTTAAGCAGGTGAAGATTAACATTCCACTCCTCGATGCCATCAAGCAAATTCCATCATGTGCTAAGATTTTGAAGGACTTATGTACGGTGAAGAGGAAACTGAATGTCCACAAGAAAGCATTCCTCACCGAGCAAGTGAGCTCAATATTGAGGACCAACACTTCTCCCAAATTCAAAGACCCCGGTTGTCCAACCATAGCCATCACCATTGGAAATTATCGAGTGGAGCAAGCACTCCTCGATTTGGGGGCAAGTGTGAATCTTTTCCCCTACTCGGTGTACCAACAGCTGCAGCTTGAGGAGTTGAAGCCTACCTCAATCACGCTTCAATTGGCGGATCGTAGTATCCGTACACCAAGGGGAGTAGTTAAGGATGTCTTAGTTCAAATTGATCAATTTTACTTCCCTGTCGATTTCATTGTGCTTGATACACACCCTACTGCAAACCTTAGCTCTCCAATTCTCGAAATACTTGGAAGACCCTTCCTTGCTTAATCTAATGTCGTGATAAATTGCAAGAACGGTCTAATGAAGTTGACATTTGGGAATATGAAAATGGAGCACAATGTTTTCAACTTGGCAAAGCAACCGGGTGATGATGAGGAAGTAAGTGAGGTCAATAGAATCGACACTTTGGTGGAGGAGCACTTGGAGCTAGAGGGGATATTGAAATTCAAGGAAGAAGAAATTGTGGATCTTGAGAATTATGATGAGCAAGAGAAGGTAGAAGATTTGAAAGGGATGGAAAGGTGGATCCCTACATTTGAAGAGTTACCCCATCGAGAAAAGAAAATTTTTTCGTCGGATGAACAAAAGCCCAACTTGGAGTTAAAGCCCTTGCCCTCCCATTTGAAGTACGCCTATATTGGGGAAGGTGAAACATTTTCGGTGGTCATTAGCTCTACATTGAACATGGAACAAGAAAAAGAACTATTGGAGGTATTGAGAAAACATAAAGGAGCAATTGGGTGGACCATTGCGGATATCAATGGGATAAGCCCTCTCATTTTCACCCACTGCATATATCTTGAGGAGGATTCCAAACCTTCCCGACAACCACAAAGGCGGTTGAATCCCATCATGAAGGAGGTGGTGAGGGATGAGGTTCTGAAACTACTTGATGTGGGGATCATTTTTCCAATTGCCGATAGTAAATGGGTTAGCCCCACGCAAGTAGTACCTAAGAAATCTAGAGTTACAGTGGTAGAGAATGATGAGAATGAGCTTATACCTACAAGAGTAATCACCGGATGAAGGGTGTGCATTGATTACCGAAAGCTGAATGCTTGCACAAGAAAAGACCACTTCCCATTACCATTCCTCGATCAAGTTCTAGAATGAGTAGCGGGGCATCTATTCTACTATTTTTTAGATGGATACTCTGGCTACAATCAGATTGAGATTGCTTTGGAGGATCAAGAGAAGACCACTTTCACGTGCCCTTATGGTACCTTTGTCTACCGTTGCATGCTATTTGGACTGTGCAATGCTTCCGGGGACTTTTCAATGCTATATGATGCAAATTTTCAGTGACATGGTGGAAAAGATAGTGGAGGTCTTTATGGATGACTTTTCGGTGTTTGGGGATTCATTCGAGGGATGTTTGGCAAACTTGGAGAAAGTTCTAACAAGATGTGGGGAGAAGAATCTAGTCTTGAGTTGGGAAAAATGTCACTTTATGGTGACGGAAGGAATTGTGCTTGGCCATATAGTTTCAGCAAGGGGTATTGAAGTCGATAAATCCAAGGTGGAGGCCATCTCCAACCTCCCCACGCCAAGAGCCATCAAAGGCAGCCGGCCATTTTTGGGCCATGCAGGTTTTTATCGTCGATTCATAAAGAATTTCAATGCATTGGCCCAACCCTTGACCAACCTCCTGTCTAAGGAGGTCCCATTTGAGTAGTCAGAAGATTGTGAGGCATCCTTTAAAAAACTTAAAAGCATGCTAGTCACACCTCTGATCATGCGACCACCCAATTACGTGGTCGGCATAGTGCTCGGTCAGAGGGAGGAAAATAGACCATATGTGATACACTATGCTAGCAAAATACTTAATGAGGCTCAGATGAATTACATTTTCACCGAGAAATAATTGCTAGCAGTAGTGTTTGCCTTAGATAAATTCCATTCTTACATCATTGATTCGCCTATTATTGTCTTTACTGATTACTCTGCTTTAAAGTATTTGTTGTCTAAGCAGGATGCAAAACCGAGACTCATTAGGTGGATACTCCTCCTATAAGAATTTGACTTGACGATCAAGAACAAGAAAGGAGTTGAGAACGTAGTGGCGGATCATTTATCCCGGCTTATGGTGCAAGAGGCCGATGAGCACATTCCTATCCCTGAATTTTTTCCTGACGAGCATTTGCTTTCAATTCATTTTGTATGTCCTTGGTAAGCTGATTTATGTAACTATCTTGCAATAGGACAGATACCACCACAATGGAGCCCAAAAGATCGAAGACGATTTATGGCAGATGTGAAGTACTTCTACTTCGACAACCCGTATTTGTTCAAGTACTGCCCCGACCAAATCATGAGGAGATGCGTACCTGAAAATGAACAGTGGGATGTCCTTGCATTTTGTCATTCACAAGCTTGCAGTGGACATTTCTCAGCAAAAAAGATTTCGGCCAAAATTCTTCAATCAGGTTTTTATCGGCCCTCTCTTATCAAAGATTGTGTTTTGTTTTGTAAGGGATGCGACAAATGCCAACGGTTGGGTAGTGTGACCCAAAGAAACATGATCCCCCTTTCACCAATACTTGTCATAGAAATATTCGACTGTTAGGGCATCGACTTAATGGGTCCTTTCCCTATGTCATTTGATTATTTGTACATCCTCCTAGCAGTGGACTATGTGTCCAAATGGGTGGAGGCTATCTCGACCAAGACTAATGACCATCGGGTCGTAGTCAAGTTTCTCAAGGAGAACATCTTTTTTAGGTTTGGGATGCCTCGTTCAATAATAAGTGACGGTGGATCACATTTCTGTAATAGGCCATTTGCATCTCTAATGTTCAAATATGGCATCACTCACAAAGTATCCACTGCCTATCACCCACAAACAAATGGCCAAGCCGAGCTAGCCAATAGGGAGATCAAGAACATTCTGAAAAAAATGGTTAACCCAAACAGGAAGGGTAGGTCCAATATATTGACCGATGCCCTCTGGGTATACCGCACTGCCTTTAAAACTATTTTGGGCATGTCTCCCTACCAGCTTGTCTATGGAAAGGCTTGCCACTTGCCAGTCGAAATGGAACACAAGACCTATTGGGCCATTAAGACTTTAAATTTTAATTTGAGAATGGCCGGTGATCGTAGGAAGTTAGAGCTGAATGAGTTGGAAGAGATTCGACGAGATGCGTATGAGAGCTCCAAAATCTCAAAAGAAAGGGTCAAAATCTTTCATGATAACTCCATCGTGAGGAAATCATTTGAGCCCGGGCAAAAAGTACTCTTATACAATTCTCGCCTCTCCATTTTCCAAGGCAAACTCCGATCCTGTTGGGATGACCCCTATATTGTCAAGGTGGCCTACCCCAATGGAGCTGTAGATGTCCAAAACCCCAAAAATGGTCAGACATTCAAGGTTAATGGCCAAAGACTTAAGCCATCTTTTGGGGGCTTTGAAGAACAAGTGGTGGAGGAGAATTTGATGGATCCGGTATACCCGGAAGTTGTGGAGGAATAATTAGTTTTTTTTTTCTGCTTTTCAATGTACAGGCTTTTATTTACTTACTTTATTTTTATTCCATGTTAATTATGTTCTTTTGTCGTATAGTTTTGTTCTTCTCAGTCACAGATATTGGTGTTTTTGTCAAAGCTCAAGTGCGAGGTGTTCTCTAACCCTACTAATCTTTTTACTGTCTGTCATTGAATATCATACTTTTTTGTTTCGTTGAGGACAATGCATGAATCAAGTTGGGGGGGGGGTGAGGTTGCACTACTTGCATCTTACACCAATGTTTGTGGTAATATTTCGTGTGGATATTTGAGTCTATCGACACTCGCGCTTGCCGACACTAAAAAAAAAAAAAAAAACCAAGTGGGAATATTCTACGCAGATATGCGGCTGCCGCACTCAAAAAAAATTAAAATTAAATTAAAAAAAAAATAAAAATATAAAAAATGGGACGCCTTTATAAGGCTTTCAAATTTTTTTTTTTTCTCCCATCCACCGGTGATTGGTCTCCCCTTCTTCTTCCCTTCTTTTTTCTTCTTTCTTCCTCTTTTTCTTCTTCTTCTTCGTCGTTCTCTGTAAAAACAACCCACCCCCTACAAATCCATGACCATATACACCGACAACCCAGTCATTTGTTTAATAATTTGTCTTATATGTTTGTATTTGTTCATGAGTGTTCTTTTTCTGCTCACACTTAGGGTGAGGGGTTTCTAGCCTAACCCAAATCTCCCTCGAGTTGATTAATTGTTATGTTTTGTTTGTTGGTTTCAGCAGCTAAATAGATCTCTACACCCACCGCCTTTCCCTCTTTCTTCGTCTTCTTCTTCTTCTTATTTCTGTTTTGCTATTCTCTATAACACGACCAAACTCCTAACAACCCCATGACCATATTCCCCGAAGACCTAGTAGTTTGACTCATGATCGGCATTTGTTTACTCTATTTGTACATGGCTCTTCTTTTTCTTTCTGCATTTAAAATCAAGGGTTTTCGTCCTAGCGAAAACCCAAATCTGTGTAGAGAAGATTAATTTATGTATTTTCTTTGTAGGTTTCGACAGTTGAACAGATCTCTACCCTACAACTTGATCTCCAAACTCCACATACTGGTAAAATTGAAACATTGGGGACAATGTTCGGTTTAGGTCGGGGGGTGTGATCTAAGATTCCAGTTTGTTATAGTTTTGTATTTAAAAAAAAAAAAATTCTAGATTGCGTATTTTTACAACATTTTTGCTTATATTTCATGATCACATCAATTGCAGCTTCAATCGTCTTTGTGACTGGCAGACGTTAAAGATTTGATAGTGAGTCTTAAAGCATAGAAAGCATGGATGTTAAAATTTTTTGGTTTAGTTTGGGAGTCTTGCGCACATTTCCATCTGATGTGCATGTTGTGATCATGAGAAAAGCAAGAGTAGTCAGAAAAATTGAAATCCGAGAAGCACAAGCAAAACCATTGTGTGGTAGAAGTACTTTTGCTAAACGTCGTCGTGCCAAATGGCTGGGTGCTTGTAAACAATGTGGCAGGTGTTTTCACATGAAAAAATACAATCAGTGTTTTGAACCAATTTCGGGTCGTGCAACTGATCGATTAAACTGGATAGTGTATGAGCAGAGTAAGGATTTTCTTGACACGCCATCTTATACCAGTCCGGGACTTACACGTTATGTATGACAAGAAGTGGGAAGGGTCACTAATAATGACATAGACACAAGCGATGACTCGGATTAAATTTTGACTAATAATGACAAAGCTGTAGAAAAATGTGTTTTGGGGATGAAGGTTAATGGTCCAAATTTTTTTGTGTGTAAATATTTTTTTATGTACAGAGTCTTTTTGTTGAAATAAAGATGTGGGTCGGGTAAGGATTGTCCTAAAATGCCAACCTGTAGCGTGGGTAGGGACTTATCCTGAGACGCCATAGTTTTCTAAGTTCAATGTGTGCATTTAGTCTTTTTTCAATTTTTCATAGATAAATGTGTATGTAAATAATTTTGATTTTTATTCGAGTGAAAAAAAAACCCGCATTTTCTTGAAAAATGGTATTTTCTCTATGCTTAAAAATCAAATGTACATTGGTATTTGTTAATCTTAAGGTACAGAATGACCAGACTCAAAATAGAATTATAATATAATCGACATTCTTTAGAAACCTGACATAACCAGTGGAGATAACGAAGAATACCATGGTAAGTTTTGAGCCTTGCGATGCTTTCTGAGAGACAATCAACATTTATTCAAGTAAGCTCTTTCAATTTTAATTGTTCAATAATCTCATTAAACTTGCTTTGATTAAATGCAACTAAAGTAATCTATTGACATATCCCACAAGGACCCTTTGCATGCGACACATACATAGGTACATACTTGAAAAAGGATTTTAGGCCATCTTTGAATTGATTTTGAGCCTTAGTCATTGCTTCTACAAAATTATATCCCTAGTTAGCCATGTTTGAGCCTTCAATGAATGATGATTTCTTTTTTTTTCGAAAAAATCCATATAATAACCGAGCCACAAGAAAATACACTTAACATACCTTGCTATCCAATTTTTTTTGCACCCTCTTATAAATAGGTATGACATAGAAATGAAAGAAAAATAGAAAAGAAGATGGTGGCTACTGTTCAATTAAGAATAGGTGGAAATAACCGAAAAAAAAAAAGGGACTTACCAAGAAAGTGAAAAATGAGAAAAAATGAAAGAAAGAAATACCATTTCTAGGCAAAAGATCGAAAAGCAAGAAAGAGGTGTGCTATACTACATTAAAAAGGGGATACATTTTGAATACCATTGACGTCATTTCATTAGTCACTGACCTGTGGCCACATTACAACCTATACAAAGTCCTAATTGATCTCAAGCCTGATGCATGTGTGTGTTGTCGACCGAAAACTGGGGTATGTTAAATAGTATTTCTTTAATTGCATTGATATGCTTCCATGATATTATGCTAAGAACATGATTAGTGTACTTTCTTAAGACTTTCACTCCCTTTCTAACTGTGCATGTGATTCTTCGATTGACCACCCTTTGATCACATGCTCTTTGAGAGACAAGTCACTATAATCGGAGTGATATTTTTGCTGAGAGCATTCTAAGAGAGGTTTGAGAAATCAAAGCTATCCATGGAAGGTGATAAAGTGGAATGTTTGTTATATAACAATTCTTGCTACTAGAATGATCATTCCTACTACATAGGGAATTCCAAATACCAATGTAACAAGTGTTTATTTTTGTATAGAGTACGTATCAATGACAGAGAAGTGTTCGAGAAACAATTCAAAATTAAGGGATGTGGGTCTCAACGATCCTGTTGCTAACTCATTCTGACAAGAAATCTTACATATACACATATTTTAATTGGAGTTTGTAGGTATCTTCACTGGAAACCTTCACGAGACAAAACTCGTCCACTAATGATCACCTAGGGGTTTAATGGCTTGTTGCATATGCTAAATGCAATCGTGTTATCTACGAAAGTGGTTTTATTTTGTTATGTTGTAATTTATTATTAGGGACTAGTAATGTTTAGGTTGGGGGGTGTGATTAACCCTAATTAAGGCACAATTTAATAGGTAAATTGTGTTAGTTGAATTAAGTTAAACTAGTCAAAATAAATCAAATTAGAGTTAGTGTGTGAATAAATGATAATGCATTAATTGTTATTTTTTTTAGGGTTTTGTGCGTCAAAGCTACAAACTACTGGGGAGCCAATTACAATAAAGCTACAAACTACTGGGGTGCCAATTATCAAAGCTCAAAACAAAGGGGGAACAAATAATTCAAGGCCACCTAACACGACTTTCAAGGCCATCTAACAAGACTTTCATGCCACCAAACAAGACTTTTCAAGGCACCTAACAAGATTCAAAGCCACCTAACAAGACTTTCACCCTCCCTTGTTGCCTATAAATACCACCCCTTAGGACTTGTAAAACATTTTATCTTTTGGTAGTGAAATACCCTCCAAAAGTATTATTGCTTATTGCTTTCTTTATGTATTGCTTTCTTTTATTGTATTTTTGCTTTCTTTTAATTTATTGCTTTCTTTTACTTTAAGTATTGCTATCTTTTATTGTGTTATTCCTCTCTTTTATTTCTATTGCTTGAGCTTCCTTCTTCCCTTAGAGTAGTGAAACTCTTCCACCTTTCAAGAACTTTACCAAAGCCGTGAAGGGTGGACCGTGATTCACTCATTCTTTGTCGAAGATCGGCTCCTTATGTAAAGTGTTTTACCTTGTAACTCCTCTACTTGGAGGATGAACATCACTTACTTTTCTAGCTTTAACAAAGCCATGAAGAGTAAGTAGTTTCTCATCCGATCTTTAGTAAGAGGTGATTATCTAGAAGTTATATTTTTGCATTTCGTTTATGCTTAGCTCTAGTCTTTATTTCTTCATAATGTCTTCTCATCATATTGTTGTCTTTATTTTAAGCATGAATAGCTAAATCTCTTAGTTGGCAAAACCAAGAGGAACCTCCACTTGGGTATACCATTTCAACTCATTCTCCTCCCCTCTTTCAGAGTTCAATGGTT
The DNA here is from genome assembly GCA_963454935.2 of Ilex paraguariensis. NCBI lineage: Eukaryota > Viridiplantae > Streptophyta > Magnoliopsida > Aquifoliales > Aquifoliaceae > Ilex > Ilex paraguariensis. The sequence continues at coordinate 69,463 of CAUOFW020000851.1, forward strand.
CGGTTTGACTGGGTTGAGGGTAGAGAACTTGGTGAGTTTTTGATATTCCGTAGGCCTAGTCACGGTTTATGCTTAGATACTCACCAATCTTATCCCTAGCTTCCCACGAATCAATCGTTCATTCATGCTCTACTGGAGGAGGGTTTCGAGTTAAGACAATATTCCTATTGTAGTGACCTCTTGGATTTGCCAACATTTGTTTCTCATTTTACTAGCATCAAAACAACTTCACCAAACAACTTCCAACAATCAAAGATTTTACACTTTCTTCTCCCAAAATTACCTTCCCCTCGGTTTACTTCCTTCCCCGTGGAAACGACCTTGGAATACCACCAAGTACAACATGATCCGCGAAAGTCTCCTTGCGCTTGCTTGGGGAGCCCTTTTGTTCACACATACTCACATTTGACATCTCATTCATCCACCATTCCATTGCCCTTTCTTTTGACATCATCTCTAGGAGAGTGACACTCCCCTTCATTCATATACTATACATGCTAAAAGGTGATGTTTAGAGGTTAGGAAACAACAAAAAATTTTACCAAGCATTTTTGGCTCCGTTGCCGGGGAAGGCAAGTGTCAAACCAAGAAGGTGATTTTTGAAAGACGAAGGAAAGTCTCATGATCTTCATCATGGGCGAAGGTACATTGTTCTGTGTACATAATCTTATTTGTGTATAATTTTGTTTGTATATATTTTGTTTTATGTGGAGGCGGAACGACCGAAATTGACTTGTTAGACAAAACTTGGCCCCTACCATGAATATTGACCAAGATCAACCCGAGGATGCGGGTGACAATTTTGACAATATAGGTGCAAATCCAAATGTCCAAAGGGGTGGGGGACTACAAGAACCCCAAATACCCAATCCGAGAATGAATTTTCCCCCTCCCGTGAATGAGGGGAATAATTTTCAAATGGATCCCCCGGTGAGGTCAATGAGGGATTTCCTACAACCAACACGAAGCACCACACCATTATGCATCCTCCTTCTGGTCCAAGCACTTCTTTTCATAGTTAAGCCTGGGATGTTGCAACTAATTCCCACGTTCAACGGAGTTCAAACTCAGAGCCCCTATTCACACATAAACGATTTCAAGGAAATAGTTGAAACCTTCCTCCCCAATCATGAAATGGAAGAGATAGCTAGAATGAAATTGTTTCCCTTTTCCCTTAAAGACAAGGCAAAAATGTGGCTTATTTCCTTAAGGCCTTGAACCATCACATCGTAGAGCCAAATGATTTCTGAGTTTTTGAACAAATTCTTTCCAGTACATAAAACCACCACCCTAAAAAAGCAAATTCAAAACTTTTTGAAAAAGCCCAATGATCAATTCTATCAATGTTGGGAGAGGTATAAGGAATTGCTACAATCCCTTCCACATTATGGCTTTGAACCATGGCAATTGGTGAGTTTCTTTTATGAAGGAATCACACTGGGCCATCGATAGTTCATTGACATGATGTGTAATGGGGAATTTTTGAAGAAAGACCCTGATGAGGCCTTAGATTACTTTGATACATTGGCACAAAATGCACAATCATGGGACATTACAGATCCCACCGATGTACCAAGGTCTTCTCCTCAAAAGAGTGGCCAAACTCAAGGGGGAGGGATTTATGATTTGAGAGAACGGGAAGACTTGTTTTCAAAAATTGCTAAATTATTAAGGAAAGCTAAAAGTCTTGAAGTCAATAAGAGACACGAGGTGTCTAATGTGACATGAACCGAGGAGGGTTGTTCAATTTGCGAATGTATGGAGCATTCCTTAGCGGATTACCCAAACATTCCGACCCTTAAAGAAGCATACCATGAACAAGTCCATGCCTTCAACCAAATGAGGCAATCATTTATACATACATTACATACAATATGAACAAAACATGCAAGGCTATATTAAAATTAGTCCATAAAAGTCCAATTACAATTCTTTACATACATTAGATGCCGAAATTAAATTACAAGTCTAATTTTACAAACAAAAGATTAAAAATCACAAGTCGGCTTTTCTTCAAGTATGGGACCCCAATTGTGAGCCGTCCGCCTGCGTATAACCCGCACCTGAGATGTATATCCTACAAGGGTTACTCCCCACCTTAGATGTATATGCAATGTGGATAAGCAACAAACAACATTTAACAACCATTCATACAAGAATATGCATTCAATGTTGGAATGCAATCATGTCATGCCATGAAATGAGATGATACTCACTCATGCACTTAAACCCAATTCCTCACCGACTTTCACAACAAATTGCAATGCCAATGTGTAATCACCCGTCTTCAACAAAAATACTTCCAATGATCGCTTTGAATAAAAAATCATGCGTTTTATAAATCAGATCATTATTGGATGGTACTCATTAAATGAGTATTTTCTTATAAATCAAAATCTTGTGTCTTGTTGGGCAACAGATTTTGGATTTCATACTGCCGGTTCCGTATACCATACTACACTTCTCTGGAATTTTACCATAGGGGAGTGTATAACCAAGTCATCGGGTCTTGCACCCGAGGGGGGGATCTACCCCTTCTTGCTATACCCAATACAAGTTTTCCATGCAACATGCAACCCAATGGAATCTTCTATCCGACCGTACCGATTCTACATATCAATCACCAAGAATGGTGTTTAATATCACAATGCACTCATACCCAATATATGCGATGTGTCCGTGTATATGCAACGTAATAAACCATTGCACACAACAATTATGTCCAACATGCTATAAATGTCATATGGACCCATTTCAACCACATATCTCAACATATGTCATGTTACTGGATATCTAATGCATATGCTTGCCTTAATTTCCCATAATGTCAAAACATCAATTAGCATGTATTAACATTCATATCCAACACAATTCACAAACATGTTATTACATAATCTATGCCAATAACACACTTATTCATTAAGGCATAATATAACACATAATAGCCCACGTAAAGGCTCTTATCTAAGCCACAAAACAGCCCATATGTAGCCCACAAAATGGCCTAAAAACAGCCCGCAAAAATAGTCCAAAAACACTCCACTTTTCGGTCCGAAAATAGTCCACATTTCAGTCCAAAAACAGTCCACTTTTCTATCCAAAAACAGTCCACTTTTCCGTCCAAAATCATTTACAATTTCAGTCAAAAACAGTCACACTTTCAGTCCAAAAATAGATTTTTGTCCGAAAACAGTCACAATTTCAGTCCACAATTTAGGCACTAAACAGCCTACAATTCAGCCACTAAACAGTCCATTTGGACAGCCCTTGGACAGCCCACATATAACTAATTTCAGCCACTAAAAGCCCACTTAAGGTAAGAATAAAACCAAGGTAGGAGGGAACCCTACCTCTTGTAGCGTGGAGGAAGTCGTAGAACTTCCAAGAACACCAGCAATAGCCCAAGAACTTGATTTCTCCAAAATATTTTCTTTGGATCTTTGGTGAAATCCACTTTTCTTGGTACATAGACGTAGCCCTCGTCGTGGTGATTGACTTTAACTCTTGGTCCGAGTTAATCCGAGCGACGAAATTTCGAAGATCCGGGAAATAAGCCTTGAAGAACTATTTTTTTCTCTCTCCTCTCTCCTCTCTCCTCTCTCTCTCTCTCTCTCTATGGCCGGCCAAAGGGGGCTGAATGAATGAGATATTTTCTCAAAAATCTGATTTTAAGTCTATATTTATAGTCCCGAATGTGCGGTCCACATCGCACCGCATATTTTTGACTTTCGGGGTCCGTTTTTCATCCCAAAACGATTCATTAAGTCCCGGATTAAGTTCAAATTAATTTTATTGGAACTTCAACTTAATTTTAAAGAAATTTTATAAAAAATATTTTTAGGGACCTTTAAAATGTCATTCGCCACGTAGTCACCTCGAACGACGTGCAAAAATTTGACTATCTCATAATTTAACTAAATTTGATAGGGTGACCAGGTTTTGCGACACAAACCCAACGACGAACTCCGTTTCGTCATCCGAGGTCTAGAACATGAGTATTTTAAATACACATTATAGTGGTAAATTATCATTTTGCCCATTTTCAGAAAAAGTTCAATTTACCCGCGTTTTACATTATTTCCCCCATAAAAGAATTTCGTCCCCGAAATTCACATACACATATACATATAATCACATGCGCATGCAACAGTCATTTAATATCTAATGACTATAAGAAAGTACCTCCATCCTCGAATAAGAAAGGATGGTGTCCTCGCGCTCCCATGTCGCCTCCTCCACTCCTCGGTACTGCCACAACACCGTAACTAGCCGCACGATCTTGCCTCACCAAATATGTTTCCGGCTATTCATGATGCCCATAGGTCCCTCCTCGAAGGTCCCATCAGCATCAACAACAAGCTCTCCCCAATCCACCGCATGAGTCAGATCCGGGGTGTATTTTTGGAGCATAGAGACATGGAAAATCGCATGAACACCCGATAGATTTGGCGGTAACGCCAACCAGTAATCCACTGCACCCACCCTTTTGAGTACCTCAAAGGGCTCGATACCTCGGCGACAGCTTTCCCCCTTTACCAAACTTGACCACTCCTCTCTTAGGCATCACCTTTAAGAAGACATGATCTCCCACCTCAAACTCCAGAGGTCGCTGCCGTCTGTCGGCTCTGAGCCGTGAGAAGACGCTTCCGCATCAAGTCTAACTTCTCAGAGATGTCCCTAACCAAATTCAAACCCGTGGAGGATCTCTTTCCCACCTCCATCCAACAAATTGGAGAACGACATGACCTCCCATATAATGCCTCATAGGGTGCCATCTGTATACTCGCCTGATAACTGTTGTTGTATGGAAACTCCACCAAGGGTAAGTGATCTTCTCAGCTACCCTTGAGATCTAGGACGTATGCCTGTAGCATGTCCTTTAAAGTCTGGATAGTCCTCTCAGACTGACCATCCGTCTGGGGATGAAAAGCAGTGCTCATCATCGACTGTATCCCCATGGCTCACTGGAAACTCTCCCAAAAATGAGCTGTAAACCTGGGATCCTGGTATGATACTATAGATACAGGTACTCTATGTAGCCAAACAATCTCCCGTATATACAACCTGCAAAATTCCTCCAGTGTGAAGGTCATCCGCACTGCTAAAAAATGTGCCAACTTGGTAAGTCGGTCCACTACCACCTACACCGCATCATGATCCCGCGATGTTCGTGGCAAATGAGTCACAAAATCTATCGTGACATGCTTTAACTTCCACTTAGCTACCTCTAAAGGCTGGAATAACCCTGTTGGTCTCTGATGTTCAGCCTTTACCTGCTAATATGTGAGACATCGGCTAACAAAATTTCCAACATCCTTCTTCATCCCGCTCCAATAATATTGGCGACGAAGATCATGGTACATCTTCGTGCCACCTGGATGCACAACAAAACAAGAGCAATGGAATTCTCTAAGAATCTCCTCTCTGAGCTCCGTAGACTGAGGAACCACAATCCTTCCCCTAAGTCGAATACTACCATCTGAGTGAATGGCCCAGCCCTCGTCACCTGTCCCTGACCGTACTCGGTCCTTGATGGACAATATCTCTGGGTCTTGTCCCTAAGACTCAATCATTCTGCTCAATAAGGAAGGAGTAGCCACTAAACTTTCCAAAGTACCCTGAGCCTACCCTATGTAGGGTAACCCAAATTGTCCTACAGCCTCGAGCATCTGCCATTCCCGAGAAGCCACACTAGTCAAGACTACCCGTGACTTTCGGTTGAGTGCATCAGCCACCACATTTGCCTTACCGGGATGGTAATGCAACGTGAAGTTGTAGTTCTCTAGAAACTCCATCTACCTACGTTGCCTTATATTGAGATCTCACTGTGTAAAAATGTACTTCAGACTCTTGTGGTTTGAAAATACCTCGAATTGCTCACCATATAGATAGTGGTGCTAAGCCTTCAAGGCAAAGACTATAGCCACCAACTCCATGTCATGTGTGGGATAACTTTGCTCGTGGTTCTTTAACTATTGAGAACCATAAGCCACTACCCTCCCGGACTGCATCAAAACGCATCCAAGTATGTCCTTAGAGGCATCACAATACTGTGTACCTCTGTCTCCTTTCCTGGACAATCAAAATAGTAGCTGAAGTAAGCCTCCTCTTTAACACCTGGAATGCCTTCTCGTAAGAATCATTCCACTCAAACTTGACCTCTTTTCGGGTCAACTTGGTCATTGGTGCAGCTAATCGAGAGAAGTCCTCAATGAATTGTCGATAATATCCCGCCAATCCCAAGAAACTACGTATCTCCAAGACTGACTTTGGTCTCTCCCAATTCATGACTGCCTCCACTTTCTCCGGGTCCACAGATACACCCAAAGCCGACACCATGTGTCCCAAAAATTTCACCTCAGTAAGCCAGAATTCACACTTGCTGAACTTGGCGTACAACTAATGGTCTCTCAAGACCTAGAGAATAATCCTCAAGTGACCCTCATGCTCCTCCTCAGATTTGGAGTATATCAAGATGTCATCGACAAAGACCACGATAAACTGATCCAAGTAGGGTTGGAACACCCTATGCATGAGATCCATGAATACCGCCAGGGCATTCGTCAATCCGAAAGGCATGACTGTAAACTCGAAATGCCCATACCGCGTCCTAAATACCGTCTTAGGGATATTCTTCTCCCTAACTCTCAATTGATGGTAACCGATGCGTAGATCTATCTTGGAGTAGACCCGCGCCCCTCTCAACTGATCAAACAAGTCATCAATCCTCGGTAAAGGGTACCTATTCTTGATAGTAACCCGATTCAACTGCTGATAATCTATACACAATCGAAGGGTCTTATCCTTCTTCTTGGCAAACAATACCGAGTGCCCCAAGGTGAAGTGCTCAGTCTAATAAAGCCCCTATCCAACAATTCCTGCAACTGGACCTTGAGTTCTTGCAACTTAGCTGGCGCCATCCTATGTGGAGTTATAAAAAAGGGCGATGTATCGGGATGCAACTCAATAGTGAAGTCTACATCCCTATGTAGAGGTAATCCCGGTAACTCATCCAAAAAAATATCCTCATACTCACATAAAACCCGAGGAAGGCCCAATTCCTGTCTCGCTTCGTCCTCTAGGGTAAGGCTTGCAAGCCAATCCATCAACTGTTCGTGCCATCTAGAGTCGTATACGGCCTGAGGTAAAGCATCACGTTTTTCCCCTGGAACTTGAAACAAATACCCTCTAGCGTATAAGTAGTGACCCTCTTTTGATCACAATCAATGACGACTCGGTGTGCTGTCAACCAATCCATTCTGAGGATAACATTGAACTCCGACATGTTCATGACCCTAAGGTCAACAGTGAGTAGGATCCCGAGATCTCTAACTCACAACCCTTACATATCTAGTCCACCCTCACCCTAGCTCCTAGTGGAGAACTCACATGCAATGGCTTTTCCAAGGTTTTAACCTCTAAGCCCAAATCTTTCACACATGATGCAACAATAAAAGAATAAAATACACCAAAGTCAAATAATACCCTTTCCCATAAGCGAGAGAGTAGAAATGTACCCTATATCACCGACGAATCTGTCGGCTCAGTATGTGGCACCATGCCATAGACACGCCCCCGGGTTCTCAAAGCACCGGCTTGTAAGCCCTGGCCTTGGCCTCGACTAGTTCCATGGCCCATCTGGCCTGCTTGCGGAGTTCCTACTCGTGAAGTGGTAGGAACCTGTGCAACACCTTGGAATGGATACTGGCTCCTCCAGCCCATAGTGGGGTAGGAAGAAGTATAATGAGTCTGTGTGTGCCCCATCGAAGACTGGGACTAAGATGTCCCATAGCTTTGGGATCCTTGCCTCTGAGGGCAATCCCCCTTCATATGCCCTGATTGATGGCAATGATAGCAAGTCCTTTGGCATGCCTGGTTAGGAAGCCTTTGATTTCTCCCGCCTTGGGAGGATTGACCTTGGTTTTGATAGCCATGGCCCTATCCCTGAAACCTTTATGGAGCAGAAGTCCTCTACTTCTTCCCCAAACTAGAAGAAGAGGATTGGCCCTCATTCTTATCTTTCACACCCGCTTCCCAGATGTTTTGTGCATCGTCCACCTCTCTCTCAATGGCCATTGCTGTGGCGACCATCAAGTCCAAGTCTCGCAGAAGAAGTCCCACAATCTTGCCTCAGATGGACAACTTCAAGCCATCCTCAAACTTCCTCACCTTGGCCATATCAGTGGTCATATAGTCGTCAATGAAACATGCTAATTCCATGAACTTAGCCACATATTCCATCAATGACATCGTTCCCTGCCTAAAGTCTAGAAACTCCTAGGCCTTTGCATGCCTCGCAGCTACGGGGAAATATTTGCTCATAAAGAGCTCCTTGAACTCTGCCCAAGTCATGGTCTCCAAATTCTTTGAGTCCTTGACCCAATCCCACCACACCTGGGATTCTCCTTCTAGCTGAAATGTTGCTAGTGTTACCTTGGTGGCGTCGAAGGTGATCTCCATAGCCCTCAAGATTTTATCAACTTTCTGAAACCAATGGTCAACCATCATCGGATCCGCCTCTCCCATGAAGATCGGAGGCTGATATGTCTTTAACCTTTGGAGGTTATTCGAATCTCCTTCTCCCACGTTTGCACCAGCCTATGCAATAGTGGCATCCATAGCACTAGCATGTGCTATGGTAGCAGTCGCTGTATCAATAGCCTGTATGACGGCCTGTTGGTCGTAGGCCGGTGGTAGTTGGTTATTGTTATGTCCACCCCGACGTCCCCTTCCTCTAGTTGCCATCTACACACACAAAAGATAGCAATAGATCAATTAGTTGCATCTACACACACATAAGATAACAATAGACCAATTACTTAATATTTGTCTAACTAGTGGAGCATGTGTCAACCACTAATAGACTTCAATGCCCCGAACCATCCCTTTCATTCTTTTCCGAAGCCCAAGGTTTTGTTTTCTAATCCTAGGGTTTCTCCTTTCCATATACATTTTACCATGCATATGAATCACATAACACATAGCATATAACATGTAGCATATTTGAGCACATAACACATAACATGTAATGTACAATGAATGCAATGGTCTAAACCCATGCCCCTTAGCCCTAGGTAATCGCATACCTATGCTTTGATATCAAACTATGACGTCCCAAAATTTGGAGGTCTGTTGATTATCCATTAACCTGCGAAATACCCGTGGATACCGAGTAATTCGATATTACGCCATTATGCCCCATTTACCAAGAACCATAATTTTACAAAATTTGGGCAGAGCCTCCTTTGTACGGGAAGCTCTACCCAAAATACAACATGTGCAATCATATAATAACAAGACCCATCAGAGGTCCAATATTCAACAATGACCACACCGGGTCCATTTATCCATACTCATACAAAACATACAAGGCTATATTAAAATTAGTCCATAAAAGTCCAATTACAATTCTTTACATACATTAGATGCCGAAATTAAATTACAAGTCTAATTTACAAACAAAAGATTAAAAGGCACAAGTCGGTTTTTCTTCAACCATGGGACCCTGATTGTGAGTCGTCTGCCGGCGCATAACCCGCACCTGAAATGTTTCCCGTATAGGGTGAGCTAACGCCCAGTAGAGTATATCCTACAAGGGCTACTCCCCACCTTAGATGCAAATGCAATGTGGATAAGCAACAAACAACATATAACAACCATTCATACAAGAATATGCATTCAATGTTGGAATGCAACCATGTCATGCCATGAAATGAGATAATACTCACTCATGCACTTAAACCCAAGTCCTCACCGACTTCCAAAACACAATGCAATGTCAATGTGTAATGACCCGTCTTCGATGAAATACATCCAATGATCGCTTTGAATAAAAAATCATGCGTTTTATAAATCAAATCATTATTGGATGGTACTCATTAAATGAGTATTTTCTTATAAATCAAAATCTTGTGTCTTGTTGGGCAATGAATTTTGGATTTCGTACCGCCGGTTCTGTATACCATTTTACACTTTTCTAGAATTTTACCACAGGGGAGTGTATAACCAAGTCGTCGGGTCTTGTACCCGAGAGGGGGTTCTACCCTTTCTTGCTATACCCAACACAAGTTTTCCATGCAACATGCAACCCAATGAGATCTTCGATCCAATCGTACCAATTCTACATATCAATCACCAAGAATGGTGTTTAATATGACAATGCACTCATACCTAATATATGCGATGTCTCTATGCATATGCAATGTAATGAACCATTGCACACAACAATTATGTCCAACATGCTATGAATGCCATATGGACCCATTTCAACCACATATCTCAACATATGTCATGTTACTGGATATCTAATGGATATGCTTGCCATAATTCCCCACAATGTCAAAACATCAACTAGCATGTATTAACATTCATATCCAACACAATTCACAAGCATGTTATTAGATAATCTATGCCAATAACACACTTAATCATTAAGGTATAATACAACACATAACAACCCATGTAATAGCCCACGTAATGACTCTTATCTAAGCCACAAAACAGCTCATATAAACCACCATATAACAGCCCGTATATAGCCCACAAAATGGCCTAAAAACAGTCTGCAAAAATAATCCACTTTTTGGTCCGATAATAGTCCACATTTCAGTCCAAAAACAGTCCACTTTTCTATCCAAAAATAGTCCACTTTTCTGTCCAAAATCATTTACAATTTCAGTCCAAAAATAGTCACAATTTCTGTCCACAATTCAGGCACTAAACTGCCCATAATTCAGGCACTAAACAGTCCATTTGGGCAGCCCTTGGACAGCCCACATATAAACCAATTTCAGCCACTAAAAGCCCACTTAAGGTAAGAATAAAACCAAGGTAGGAGGGAACCCTACCTCTTGTAGCATGGAGGAAGTCGTAGAACTTTCAAGAACACCAACAATAGCCCAAGAACTTGATTTCTCCAAAATCTTTTCTTTGGATCTTCGGTGAAATTTACTTTTCTTGGTACATAGAGGTAGCCCTCATAGCGGTGATCGACTTTAACTCTTGATCCGAGTTAATCCGAGCGACAGAACTTCGAATATTCGGGAAATAAGCCTTGAAAAACTATTTTTTTCTCTCTTCTCTCTCCTCTCTCTATGGCAGGCCAAAGGGGCTGAATGAATGGGATATTTTCTCAAAAAATCTGATTTTAAGTCTATATTTATAGTCGCAAATGTGCGGTTCACATCGCACTGCATATTTTTGACTTTCGGGTCCGTTTTTTTGTCCTGAAACGATTCATTAAGTCCCGAATTAAGTTCAAATTAATTTATTGGAGCTTTAATTTTATTTTAAGAAAATTTTATAAAAAAAATTTTTAGGGATCTTTAAAATGTCATTCGCCATGTAGTCGTCTCGGCGTGCAAAAATTTGACTATCTCAAAATTCGATAAAATTTGATAGGGTGACTAGGTTTTGCGATACAAACCCAACGGCGAACCTTGTTTCCTCATCCGAGGTCCAGAACATGAGAATTTTAAATACGCATTACAGTGAAAAATTACCATTTTACCCTTTTTCAGAAAAAGTTCAAATTTACCCGGATTTTACAAGAACGTTCGAACGCTAACTCACGTTCGAATGTCTACTTGAGTTGATTGAAGACCAGACTGTTGAGAGCAAAGTGCTAAGATGTGCATAGAGTGTGGAAATAGGTTTCCACAGAAGACCACAGGCCACTTGAGTGAGATGGTCAGGCCCCATTCGGCGTTTGAACGCCCTTAAAGCAAAGACAGAAGAAATGTTTGAATGCCATACAACATTCGAATGCCCATAAAGGAAAAATAGGATACAACGTTCGAACGCCAACTCACGTTCGAACGTTCTTCACAGGAAGGTTGCAGAGTAGTTGACTTTTCACTTGGACTTGGGCGGCATACACTATTCCTTCGCACTCTCTTGTCTCCCCCCTTTTCCTCCTTGCCTATAAATACTCCCCTTGGAGGAGCCTTTGGAGAGAGATTTTTGGGTAGCAGACTAAAACTTGATTTGTAAGGCTTAGACTATACCAAGAACTAGTAGAAGAGCTAGATGAAGGCTTAGACTCTCACTCATGTAGCTAATCTTAGATGTATGTTATATTTACATGTATCAATGGAGCTAGTTCATCTTTTGGTTGAGGAAGCAACCCTCCATTTGTTGGTTGAGGAAGCCACCCTCCAAAAGTGACTAGCTTTCTTTTACTTTCATTGTTCATGTATTTCACTTCCATTGCTTGAGCTTCCTTCTTTCTTAGAGGAGTGAAACTCTTCCACTTTTCTAGAGCATTACCAAAGCCGTGAAGGGTGGGACATGATTCACTCATTCTTCGTTGAAGATCGGCTCTTTGTTTATTGTGCTTTTACATTGTAACTCCTCTATTTTGGTGGGATGAGTATCACTCACTTTTCTAGCTTTATCAAAGCCTTGAAGAGGAGTAGTTCCTCATTCACTCTTTAGTAAGAGGTGATGAATATGTATATATTATCCGAAAGTTATATTTGTGTATTTCCTTTATGCTTTAATGCTTTATATTCCACTTGCTTAGTGAACGATTGAATGCATCTAGCAAAGCTAAGGTACTTTGTATAACCGTGAATTCTTTCTATTTCATGGATGACTCTTGCATAGAAAGACCCGTTGGTTCAAGGCAAGTACCCCAGCTAGATCTTTGTGACAACATTTCAATCTTCACCATTATTGTGCTTTATCTAAAGAATAAAACATTAATGCCATGGTTGGATGTCTTGTAGAAACACTTGCTTGTTTGTAGACGGGTTGAGTCTAGGCACAGACAATTCTTATAAAATTCTAGAAAGGCATCGGAACCATGAGCTTAATTCTCACAGTCCATCTTTATCTTCCGATTAACTTGTTGTTGACATGAAAATTAATTGAGTTATAAAGCACAAGTATAATAAATCGGATGATTAACTACATGTTTTGATCTTCGAACTAAAGGGTGACTGTTTACATTTGAATTTATCTTATATTTTGTCTAGAAAACACTTGGAAAGAATCTTATATTCTATCCAGGAAATCCCATAACTTCAAATTCTCAAGGTTTCTAGTTACTTGGTCTCTATTACTACTCACTTCAAAACACCAATCATAGTTTTCTGTGGATTCGACTTCAGACTTAATCGGATTATTGATATAGCTTGACCACCTCTCTTTTTGTAAAGATATTTGCTGCACTGTGTATAAATTTATTTTAATTTTATGCTTGAGGATGCTCCTCACTATCAAAATTTGTTGACAGAATCTTCTGGGTCTGTGAATCAACTAGAACCACCTTCACCTAGATCAGTAGCAGACTCTTGTGAAAGTAGAATGACAAATGATTAGAGACGAGGAGAAATTCCAATGAGAGAGGGGGAAATGCCTAACATTCGAACTCTGTGGGATTACTTAAATCCCACAAGAAATAGTGTCCCCTCTTAATTTATCTTTCTTGAAAATGAACCCCTATTTACTGTAAAGACGGGGACAGTTCAACTACTCCCTCAATTTCATGGACTCGAAACAGAAAACCCATAGCTGCACATAAAAGAGTGTAAGGAAGTATGTGGAACATTTCAAGACAATTTTGAGCTAGCCAAAATGAATTTTTTTTCATTTTTCCTGAAGGATAAAGCTAAACAATGGCTAAATTCTTTAAAAGCTCTTTCAATACTTGACTGACGGGTACTATAAAATGAATTTTTCAGAAAGTTTTTCCCTCTACACCGCATTAATGCACGAAAAAGAAAAATCATGAATTTTTCGGTCAAAGAAAGAGAAACCTTTTATCAAAGTTGGGAGAGATTCAAGGATCTACTCCAGTCCTGCCCACACCATTCTTTTGAGAATTGGACTTTGGTAGGATTCTTTTATGACTCCCTACTCACTAGACTACATCAGTTTGTCAAAATGATGGCTCAATGAGAGTTCATGGGTAAGAGTCCAGAGGAGGCATTCAATTTTTTTGACACCATAATTGACAGTTTTCAGATGTGGGACTTAGCCTCCCCTACCATTGTTGAAACTAAACCATCTACTACCCAAGGAGGTAAGTATATCTTAAGAGATGATGACCTAAGAGCAAAAATGTCCACCCTATCTCGAAAGCTTGAAGCTTTAGAGATGAAAAAGTTTCATCAAGTTGATGTTGGCTCTCCCACAGAACAAGTATGTGGGATTTGTGCGCTAACAGGACACCCTATTGGGGAGTGTCCTACCATTCCAGCATTCAAAGAGGTTTTGTCGGAGCAAACAAATGCAATTTTTAACTACAACAAGCCTTACTCCAACCCATACTCTAATATATACAATCTAGGGTGGCGAAACCACCCGAACTTTAGTTGGAGAAACACACAACCAACTCCCATGAACCAACAACAAGGTTCACACCCACCATCCCAAGGACCTCCCACGTATCAACCATACCTACCACCACAAAAGAGGAGCCTTGAGGATACCCTGAATCAGTTCATGCAAAGCCAAATGAACTATAACAATAGTTTCACTGAGGCTTTTACTGATTTTAAAACCTAGACCACTCAATCTTTTGAGGACCTTAAAAGCCATTTCCAAAGGTTGAACCAATCCACGACCACACATGAGAAGATGAAGTTTCCTACCCAACCAAAACTACCACAAGGCTAATTCCAGGTGGAAAATGATGCAATCATGGAAACTCCACAAGGCCAAGCCCAAGTTGTCACTACACTGAGAAGTGGCAAAGTGATTGACAAGACCATTAGAGATGTGTTAATTCCCAAACCAAAATATGAGTCAATCCCAGAGAACTCACTAGTTGAGCCTGAACCAGTTGAGATTGAACCAAAAGAACCTAAGCCTATGATTGAACAAGAACCAAAAACTTCAGAGGAAAGAGGACCTCCATGTCCTATTCCTGTTATTTTTCCTCACAGACTCAAAATTGTACAGAAGTTGAATAATCAGCCCGAAATTTACGAGCTTTTTAAGTAAGTAAAAATTAACATCCCATTTTTGGATGTAATCAAACAGGTTCCATCTTATGCCAAGTTTTTGAAAGACTTGTGCATAGTCAAAAGAAGCCAAAATATTCAAAAAAGAGTCTTCCTGACAGAACAAGCCAGTGACCTACTTTAACACAAAACCCCTCTAAAATATAAAGACCCTGGGTCTCCAACTGTATCATGTGTCATTGAAAAATTTAGAATTGAACAAGCACTGTTAGACCTTAGAGCAAGTGTCAATTTGTTCCCATTCTCTGTTTACCAGTAGTTGGGTCTGGGAGAACTCAAACCCACAAGTGTTACACTTCAGTTGGCAGACAGATCTGTCAAAGTCCCTAGGGGCATTATTGAAGATGTACTTGTCCAAGTGGATAACTTTGTTTTCCCTATTGACTTCGTCATTCTAGACACTCAGCCAACAAAGTATTCAGAGAACCCAATTCCCTTAATTCTTGGTCGACCTTTCCTAGCAACTTCAAATGTACTAATCAATTGCAAGAATGGAGTCATAAAATTAATCTTTTGGAATATGACTATTGAACTGAATATTTTTAATGTTGCCAAACACCCAGAAGAGGACAAAGAAGAGAGAGAAATAAATTTTATTGAGTCGTTGGTTCAAGACCATCTGAATAACACATTATGTGAAAACCCCACTAAAGCTTTTCTGTCAGAATCCATTACATCTGAGACAACCACTGATGATCCAAAGAATTGCCCCACTCATGTTGTTCAGACATAGGCCCCCAAATTTAAGGAACTTTCACCAAGTGGCACAAAGCCACTCTAATTAATTGTCAAGCCACCAAAGCCTGAATTGAAACCTCTCCCATCTGACCTCAAATATGTATTCCTAAGAGAGGACGAGTCATATCCCGTGGTAATTTCATCTAAGCTCACAGACATACAGGAGTCTAAACTACTTGAAATTCTTAGAAGCCATAGAAGCACCATTGGGTGGACCATCGCCGACTTGAAAGGTATAAGCTCGTTGATCTGTAATAATGCTATATACCTGGATAAGGATTCAAAACCCTTTCGTTAAATATAGTGACAACTGAACCCTCACATGAAAGAAGTTGTGAGAATAGAAGTGCTTAAGCTCTTAGATATATTTTCCATGTCCGAGAGAAAATGGGTTAGTCCAACCCAAGTTGTGCCCAAAAAAGTCTAGGGTCATAGTGGTAAAGAATGATGCAAATGAACTAGTACCAACTCGAGTCGTCACAAGATGGCGATTGTGTATTGACTATCTAAAACTTAATTTGGTGACTAGAAAGGACCATTCCCCTCTTCCTTTTCTTGACCAGGTTCTAGATAGAATTTTAGGCCATGAATTTTACTGTTTCATAGATGGGTATTCTGCGTACAATCAAATTAAGATAGCACTAAATGATCAGGAGAAAATTACATTCACAAGCCCCTTTGGCACCTTTGCATTCAAAAGAATACCATTCGGACTTTGTAACGCTCCTACAACATTCCAAAGATGCATGCTAAGCTTGTTTAGTGACATGGTCGAGAAAGTTTTAGAAGTGTTCATGGATGACTTCTCTGTCTATGGTGACTCATTTGATTCGTGTCTGGCCAACCTAGAAAAGGTGTTGATAAGATGTAAAGAGGCCAATCTGGTGCTTAATTGGGAGAAATACCACTTCATGGTAAAACAAGGCATTGTCTTAGGTCACATTGTGTCGTCTGAGGGCTGAAAGTTAGTAAGGCAAAAATAGATCTGATTGGGATTTTTGCCTACTCCCAAGACTATAAAGGATGTCCGATCATTCCTAGGACATGCATGCTTTTACAGGAGATTCATAAAAGAATTCAGTACCATTGCAAAACCCATGTGTCATCTCCTAAGTTAGGATGTAATCTTTGATTGGAATGAAGTGTGCCAAAAATTTTTTGATAAGTTTAAAGGCATGTTAATTTCTCCCCCAATAATGCAGCCCCCTGACTGGACTTTACCCTTTGAACTAATGTGTGATGTAAGTGATTATGCTATAGGTTTTGTGCTGGGGCAAAGAAAAGATAAAAAATCACATGTGATTTGCTATGCAAGCAAAACTTTGAATGATGCTCAAATGAATTATTCAACAACTAAAAAAGAATTGCTTGCTGTAGTTTGTGCTTTGGAAAAATTTTGTTCCTATCTTGTTGGTTCTTCTGTTACTGTATTCACTGACCATGCAACCCTAAAATTGTTGCTCACAAAGAAGGATGCTAAGCCTAGGCTCTTAAGATGGATACTTTTGCTCCAAGAGTTCGATCTGATCATTAAGGATAAGAAGGGTGTTGAGAATGTGGTGTAGACCATTTGTCTAGATTAACGTATGAATTTCACGAGGATGGATTGCCAATCAATGAAAAATTCCCTGATGAACAACTGTTCATAATTGATGAGACCCCATGGTACATTGATATTGCTAATTTTTTTGCTATTGGAATACTCCCTTCGTCCTTCACCACCATGGACAAAAAAAATTTTTGAGGGAGGTTCGTAACTTCTTTTGGGAAGATCCGTACATATTTAAGTACTGTAAGGATCAAATCATAAGACGTTGCATCTTCGCTCAAGAAAGCAGACAAGTAATAACATTTTTTCATTCTGAAGCATGTGGTGGCCATTTTTCATCAAGGAAAACCACTGCAAAAATCTTGTAGTATGGATTTTACTGGCCCACACTTTTCAAAGATGTCCATGACTTTTGTTTCACTTGAGATAGATGCCAAAGGCTAGAGAGCATTTCAAAAAGAAATATGATGCCCTTAAACCCCATTTTGGTGATTGAAATTTTTGACTGTTAGGGCATCAATTTTATGGGACCATTTTCCCTTTTCTTTGGCTATCTATACATTTTAGTGGCCGTAGACTATGTGTCTAAATGGTTGAGGCAATTCCATGCCAGAATAATGATCACCAAACGGTGATCAAATTTTTAAAAGAAAATATTTTGTCTCGGTTTGGAATTCCAAAATCAATCATAAGTGGTGGGGGTGCTCATTTTTGTAATTGTCCTTTCAAAAATTTGATGAAAAAATACTTAATTTTTCATAAAATTGCAACCCCTTATCATCCACAAATTAGTGGACAGGCTGAATTGACTAATCAAGAGATCAAATTAATTTTAGAAAAAATGGTAAATCCAAACCGCAAAGATTGGTCGTCAAGACTAACTGATGCACTCTGGGCATATTGCACTGCGTTTAAAAAAATTTTGGGCATGTCTCATTATCGATTAGTCTATGACAAGTCTTGTCACCTACCTATGGAAATGGAACATAAGGCATACTGGATTTACTGTTTAGATCGGAATTTTGTAGTCTAGGAATGATGATATTCTTTAGATTGCCACTTCATGAGCTATTTCCAATTGTTCTCTTAACATCTCAAATTAGGAGTTCGGCCCTTCCCGTTGCTCGATAGTTTTCGTTGTAGTTCCTAACCTCTTAACATCATCCCTCAATGTGTGTATGGCTTATAGGAATGGGGAGTGTCACTCTCCCTCAGAATGATGCAATAGATGAGGCAACGAAATGGTGGTGGAAATGAAATGAACAAAATGTGTGTGCGTGTGAACAAAAGTGCTCCCCAAGCGCAAGGAGTCTTTTGAGTGTCGTGTTTTACTTGGGAAAGTATTCCAAGGTCATCTCTTAAGGGAAGGAAAGTTCGAGTGTGGTGATGGTGATTTTGTTGCAAAAGGGAAAAATGTAAAATCTTTTGATTGTGTTTTGGTGATTGGAGTTTGTGAATGAAAATACAATAACACAAGTGTTGGCTAATCCAAAGAGGTCATTCTAATGGGAATCCCAACTCAACTCGAAGCCTTCCTCCAATGGTGCATAGATGAATAATTAATTCGTTGGAAGCTAGGGATGAGATGGTGAGGATCCAAGCATAAACCATGACCAGGCCTACGGAATATCAAAGACTCACAACCACATCCACTTTCAACCCAGTCAAACTGAACTACCATACACTAAGAGAAGGAAAGGAAATGAGTTGAAGTAGCATGCCCAAGAGGAGGTCTCCCTTGGATTAGCCAACTTAAAATCTAGCTACTCATAACTAAAGGAAGGACAACCATAATGTAAAGAGACATGTAAAAGAAATGAAGATTAAAACTTAACTCAATGCAAGAAATCATAAACTATTAAGGAATATATTCAATACCCAGTTTAAAGCATGAAAATGAAGAAAACTTGAAAACAACAATGGTGGATTGAAGAACATGTAACTAAACTTGGAATAAACTTGAAATAGCTAAGATTAAAGTGCAAGGAATGAAGATTACAAGAATATTAAAGCTTACTACAACAGAAATGGAGAAGAAAATGCAAGAACATAAGTTTTCTATTTCTACTATTCATCATATTTTTCATTGAGCTAAGACTACTACTAAGCTTAGGTAGCCACATTTCAAATGTGAGTGGAATGTTGAATATATGATGAGAGAGGATACAAATTTCATCCATGAGGCTCCCCATAACTTGTGTGCAGGCCTCCCATCAATGGGAGGTGAGTTGATTGGCTTGGCAGGCTAGGAGAAGACTAGCCTACAACTCCTCTAGCAGCCCCCTTCTCTCCCATCCTCATTAATGCCAATGTCTCCAAAGTCCAAGAAAGGGTGTTGGGAGACATGTAGGTGTGTAAGGGATGTCAGGGGACAAGTGAGAGAATCATATTTTCTATATATCTTTTGGTAACTGGTGTTATTATGTGTTTATCCCTCCTCATTTACAGATTTGTGGCTGATTTCACCATCTTACTATTTGAATTTCTTATTAAATCTTTACATTGTTATGATAAAACAATAAAGGGAGAATTATATCCAAACCCCTTGAGGTTTGTCACTTAATCACTCAAACTCCTTAACATTTAAAATATTACACACAGACTCCCTGAAAGTTTAAAATATTATACTTAGACAAAAAATACTCCAATCAAATATAAAATATCAAATATTTTAAATTTTTCAACAAAAATTCATGTTCTATTGTATCATTTATTGAAATAAAATTAAAATTAAAAATTAAATTTTTTCTTTAAAAAATCATAATTAGTATACAATTATACTATCTATTGGAATAAATCTAAAAAAATCAAACAATGAGTCTAAGTTATTCATTATAGAAAATGAATTTTACATCTAAAATTCATGTTCTATTATGTCACTTATTGAAATAAAACCAAAAATAAAAATTTATTTAAAAAAAACATAATTAGTATATATTTATACTGTCTATTAGAACAAAACTAAAAAATTAAACAAGGAATCAAACTGTAATGGACACAATATCTTTTAGATTTAATTAGGATAGTTTGGTATTTTAATTTGGTCATTTAAACAACTAAATTAAATTCTAATATACAATATAATTGTATATTAATTACAATTTTTTAAGAAAAATTAAATTTTTATTTTTGATTTTATTTTAATAAATGATAAAATAGAAAATGAATTTTTGATTGTAAAATTTAAAATATTTGATATTTTATATTTGATTGGAGTATTTTTAGTCTAAGTATAATATTTTAAACTTAAAGGGTTAAGTATTATATACACACAAACTTTAGGGGGTCTAAGTATAATTTATTAACAGATATAATTACAACAGGGGTCTTAGTGTTATACGCGTACAAACCTCCGGGGGTTTGTGTGTAATATTTTAAATGTCAGGGGGTCTGAGTGATTATATGATAAACCTTAGGGAGTCTGGGTGTAATTCTCCCAACAATAAAAGATATAAGCACTAGAGTCCTTAGGTATATCGACATAAGCTTGGCAATGTAAAACAATTGTGATGAGCTTGATATTAATTGCCATGAGCTAGGAACCATAGCATTCACTTAAATCATAAAAGCTTGCTATATCATTCCATGCTATTTTATTTGTCCACCTATTGAGTTTGTTATTTTAGAGTCACTACATTCAACAAAAATGTGACTCTTAACATTTGTTGTAAGGCTTCATCATGGAATTAAATGAAAAGTCTAGCAAAAAGCCAAGTTCATAATTTAAGCATTTTTTGTGACACCTCATCCTTTAATGTAGAACAATTTATTACTACCCACATAAGACCATTATAAAGCCATTTGGGGAAGGGATTTTTAATAAATATTGTATTGTAGAACCATGTAGAAGGACTCCTTCATTTTTGTCTCTTCTGGACCAAATATGCCTATGATCAATGTAATCTTGAGCATGCGTTTCACAGAGATCATCTTGAACAAAGCCAAACACTAGAAATTTGTCAAGTGAAAACCTTAATGGCTCCTGATCATTCCACACCAAGGCGTAGGTCATAAAAAAGAAGAAGTTGATAATGGTTTCAATGCAATAATAATAATTGAAGGTGGTTGGCTTCTGTCAGGCCATCACTCAGCTCGAGCTCCGACGTGAACTAAAGAGGCACTGTCAACGATGGCAGTATAACCACACCCAAATGTTCATCTACACCATTAAAATGTTAACCATATCATTCAAAAGATGGTTAATCTTTTGAAGGTGCCTCAAGGAAATCTCATTACACTAAAGACATGAGAAGAGCAGTCTTTGTTGCTTGACAGTCTTACTGAGCTAAGCAATGTCACCAGTGTCAAAGGCTACACTTTTCTAACTGTCATTCAACTGAATATGGAGCCAAGCATACCATGGCTTCTTAATCATTGTGTCCCTCTTGTTCTCATTACTAATCTCAACCAAAAGAAAATGAAAACTCGATTCAATTATTCAAAATTCTTGCCTAAAATCGAAGCAAAAGACCATGCCTTTTTATGGCTGCCTAGGAATTTTGGCAAAGGGAATAGTCAACAGCTTCTATGGAATATGCTCATCGGCATTATCACCCATGAACAATTAACCTAAAAATAGGGCTTTGTCGTGAGCCACTACTATGACGAGCTTATAGTCAAATCAAGAGGTCAACTAATAACTTAACTGGGGTTTGTGGTGAAGTAATCCAATGAGGCAACACTACAACTCTCCAACTTGATTGCTCTCTACAGCTCTAGCTCGTCGGCTCGGTAGCTCGCCAACAGTAGCTTGACAGCTCTACAACTCAGTAGCTCAATTTTATACTAGCTCGCCAAAGTTCCAGCTCTCTAGCTCGGCCACAACTCTCCTAGCTTGGGCAATTGCTCCCCTAGCGCAGTCAATGACTTCTCTAACTTTGTAGCTCCACAACTTAGTAGCTCGCCAGTTGCAAAACCTAGGTAAATTTGAATTTTTATGAAAAATGGTAAAACAATAATTTGCCACTACGGTACGGGTTGAAAACTCAAATTTTCCTAGAACTTGGATGATGAAACGGATTTCATCATTGGATTCGTGTGGTGAAATCTAGTTATCCTGTCAATTTTCATCGAATTCTGAGATAATCGTATTTTTTATGTTTACGAGGTGACTGGGTGTCAAGTGACCTCATAAACGAACCCGGGAATAAAATTTTAAAAATTGGATAATAATTTAAATATAGTTGAAATAAAAATATTTTGAACTTGAATCAAGATAAAATTTAATCGTTTCGGGACAAAATTGAACCCAAGAATGAGGATGTGTGGTGTGATGTGGACCAAGCATTTAAAGGATATAAATAGGGGAGAAAATCAGATTTTCTCCCCATTTTTTTTGCTAGGTTATGTTGGAGAGAGGAAGAGAGGGAAAATAGAAGAAAAAAAAATCAAAATCTCCAATTTTTCTCTACGATCTACGGAGTTCCATTGGTCGAATTGACTTGAGCCAAGAGTCAAAGTTCATCTACGCGATGAGGACTACGCCTACGTACCAAATAGGATGGATTTTGATGAAGTTTAAAAGGTAGGATTTTGGGAAAAGCTAGGATTTGAGCTTGAATCAGGTTCTTAGAACTTTCTACCGTTGTTTTACGCTTCAAGAGGTAGGGTATTCATCCTAACTAGGTTTATTTCCAACCTAGAGTGATTATATGAAATGAGTAGGTTGTTAAATTTATTTAACACTTGACTATTGTTGTAAATTGATAAAATGGGTAGAATAAATCAGTAGAATAAATTCTATCTTGAATTGGGTATGTAGAAATTACTAAATATGATTTCTTGAGACGTGATGAAATTAGACATTTTATGTGATTACATGATTTGGTGCCTTAAAGGTGTTTGATTTAAAAGTCTATATGAAATTAAGTGTTTTTTGCATAGATTATGTATAATATGCTTGAAAAATTGTTGTTGAATGGAAATGTTGATATTTGCTAGTTGATATATTGACATTATGAATATTTATGAAAATTATATGCTTATGATATAATTACCCATGGTGTATGTTGAAATGTGTTTGAGATTGTTCACTTGACACTCATACATATTGGACATGAGATTGATATTGCAATTGTACACTACATTGCATATGCATGGAGACATCACCTTATGTGGGTGTGTGTGCATGGTTGTCATCGAACAATACACTTGGTGGATGATGGGTGGGCTCGAGAAAGTTGGGTCGAAGACCCGGTTGAGTCACACGATTTGCATTACAAATTGGGTTGAGGTTAGCAAGAACGGTTAGACTATCCCTCAGGTGAAAGACTTAGTGATTCGGATACGCACTCCCTTGATTTAGTCCATAAAGTGTGTTAGTGTATACGAAACCGTTGATAGAATATAACGCCCAAAAAACCACCCTGGATGTCATTACCATTTAAAAACATTTATGTCATAAGAGCAACTAAATAAATTCATCATTAAAGAACATCCTTAATTTAACAAAATTCGGGTAGAGTCTCCTTTGTACGGAGAGCTCTACCCAAAACACAACCTGTGCAATTATACTACATTGACCACACCGGGTCCATTTACCCATCAAATAATAAAATTTCATTCACCACATGTAATATCCACAATATAATCCCAAAAGAATAGGCCAATCTATGACACTTACATTCCAAAAGAATTATACTCAAACTTAGCAGTGGAATAAACAAAATACTAGACTATACATGATCATAAATAAATTTCTTAATCTAGTACAAAAATAAACTATAGCTCTAGATGTCCACCTCAGGATCTAGGTTCCCCTCTAGTGGAACCTCCCAATTTCCCGGCTCGTCAATGTCAGGATCTTCCTCTAGCACGAAATCTGAAAAGAAAACATTATTGGTAGGGGGTGAGCACTAAGCTCTGTAGAAAAATCCTCCCAAACTCTAACAAGGTTTGAAAAATGTAGAAAATGGTCCATCTCATTTCACAAATAGCATACGTAAATTTTGAAAGAAACATGACATTTTCAAAAATCTCAAGTTTATACATTAACAATAATTAAGTGGAAGACTAAGCCAATCCCACCATAAATAAGCATTCCAAAGAGTAATTATTCCCACAACAATTTTTAAGATAATCATATCCAAAAGATAACGCAATAAATAATAACCACAATGTATCTCTAGTCTAATGTAAGATAATCGCATGAATAAACACATCAAGAGTATCCTGGTCCACTCACACACAAATCCTCGCAAGGATATCAAACTTTGGGAAGGGCGCCTACAGATGCATTGTCTCATACCAATGCACCGGCAATAACGAATCCGACCCAGGCATAGTATACTAATCCTCTGACACAGCACCTGTTAGCTAATAGTGGTTTGGTCCTCGCAAGGCACCAACCCCACTACGAATGGTAGGAAAAGTTCAAACCCGCATGGAGTAAGAACCACACACATCTACCCACTCTACGATATCCGGTCAACGGTCACCCATGTTCATTCAAACACCTCTATGACATACAATCATCAACAATTTCTCAACAAAAGTTCATAATTTTCAAAACCCCCAAATTTCATAGGTATTTCTCAAATCACATTAAATCTCAAAAATCCCCAATTTTCTCCCATATGATTCCAATAGAACAATTTAAGAAAAATATGCAAGAGATCATCAAACATATATTTTTATTGTTCAAACAAAGCACTAGGGTTTTGAAATCAAGAATTAAGGAATATCAAGAAGAAAAATCTCTATTTCTTAAAAGAAATAAGAGTTTTGAGATTTCAAGGATTTCATGGCTATCAAACCATAATTTCATTTCAAACATGATAATATTTGCAAGAGTATCCAGAAATAATAATTTCATAACATATATCTAAGATTTAGAAGCAAAATATACATAGATATAAACCCTAGCCTCAATGTAGGAGAATGAGAAGAAATTCCTACCTAGAATCAAGAATTCCAAGTGAAAGCCCAAACCCTATAGACCTCTTTTCTCCTCTCATTCCTTTCCTTTACCTTCTCCTAGGGTTCCAAGAGGTGTGGGGTGAGAGTGAAGTGAAAGGAATGAGGTTAAAGGGGCTGAAATTAGTGTTTTAAACACAGCCAACCCCGATGTTTATTGTTCACAGCCTGTTTTGGGTTTCTTCAAAATTACGATTTTACCACTAAGATCTCCAATTTGATCCATATGACTACCTTAAGGTTTTTCGACATTCTGGATTTATTTTAATGTTATTTTAACCTAAAAATATTTATTTTTATGATTTATTTCAAAAATAAAATAAATTTACACTCGAAACATTAAAATTACTATTTTATTCCTCCCTAGTATTTATTCTTACGGTTTCAATATATATGGTTTATTCTTACGTCATTACATATATAAGAATCACTAAAGAAGTACATTACTATATTAATATAAACGTGTGGGAGTTTACACCTTAAAATTCTAAGAAGAAAGCACAACACTTTACTATCCAAGGAACACCACAGTGCAAATTTTTTTTATCAATTTTGGAGAATAAACTGATTTGACTCAGGTAGTTCTAGTATGTGTGACCTATATGGTTGAAAAGATATATAAGTTAGGGTTCTAACAAAAATAACGGTGCATAATTTAGACTTTCCAACAAAAAGTTATGATCAAATTGGTGAAAGGTAGTCTGCCGGACTACTTGGTTCTTCTATACTTGTTTGGAGCCTAAATATACTTATTATTCTTATATTTTGATTTAGGATGTAAATGGAGACGTTAAATACAAAACAAAGCTAATTGGATGATTGTTGATAGTTTAAACATGTGGGGGTTTACATAGAAATTCATGAATTTCATGTCGGTTAGGTACCCATTGGTGTAAGTCCATAAACACCCACCCCAAGAAAAACCTGAAAATTTTAAATGGTCATTGGATGTGCAACATCAATGACGGGGGGGCTTGGAATGCCTAGAATAACATGCATGACAGTTGCATGGGTTGAGAGAGCCGGTGAAGGCTCTTATTGAAGTGCATGAGTGAGTCTCATCTCATTTTATGGCATGGCATTGTACTTTCGAACATTGAATTGTATATTCTTGATTGGAATGGTTGTTGTTTGTTGAATGTTTCATGTGAACGTTTCATATGCATCTAGGTTGGGGAGTAGCCTCTTTAGGAGATACCCTATTGAGCATAACTCACCCTTTATGAAAAAATATTTTAGGTATGGGTTATATACCGGTGGAAGGCTCTCATTGGGGGGCCTCAAAGATGAAGGAAAGTTGATTTGTGGCTTTTAAACCTTGTTTTGTAAAACTTTGATGTGATTCAGTTTTGGGGCATATAATTATATGAAAATAATTATAATGTGAACTCATATGAATTGTATTTTTCTTAAAATTGATGTTATATGAGTTTGGTATGAGGTTGTGTAAGTTTGGAATGAATTGGAATTGAAAAGGGAAGGAATCGTAGGAAAATTGGTAAAACCTACCAGTAGAACGTCGAGTACTTCTACTGGGTAGAAATTTTCCAGTGGAAAAAATCTACCGGTAGAACTTCAAGTTTTGCGGTAGAACATTTTCATTAGGCAAAACTTACTGGTAGGTTTTTCAAAAATCTCAATTTTAAAGAATGTTTTTCCATGTTTTTGGGATTGGAATCCTTTTATTCAAATGATGTAAATGGATTATAATGGAGTATAAATTATGGTATATTGGACCTCAAATGGGTCATGTGATTGAATGGTACACAGGTTGTGCGTTTGGGAGGGCCTGGCACAGGGGAGACTCTGCCCAAACTTTGTGTTTTTGTGATCCCGATAAAGTGGATGTTGTGTCATGGTGTCGGGTTATACGACGTTCATGGGTATTTTTGCGGGATGATGGGTGATCAACGGATTTACAAAGGACCCTCGGTTTTAGGGGTGTCATAGCTTGGTATCAGAGCTTAAGTTTACGATTTACCTAAGGCTTGCGGGGCATGGGTTTAAACTATTGCATCCATTGTGCATTACATATTATGTGCTATAAATGCTACATGTCATGGGTTATATGTTATGTGAACAATATGTATGATTGAATGTATATGGAAAAGAGACACTAGGGTTAGAGAACATAACATTTTGGGTCGAAAAAGGAATGAATAGGATGGTTCAGGATGTAGGTGTGTACTAGTGGGGCATATACTTTTCTAGTGAGACAAGGAGAGAAATTTCAAATTTTGAACTTGATCCCTACCTTGGGATACTAAGTGCTCTGTTTCTATTTGACATATGTATAGATGGTAAATAGAGGAAGAGGATATGGCTGAGGCGGTGGGCGGAACAACAATCAACCACCATTGACCTTTGACCAACAAACCTTTATGGAGGCTATTGGCACAATGGCAGCTACCTTTGCACAGGCTAGAGTCAATGTGGGCCAAAGAGGCTCAAGTAACCTCCAAAATTTCAAGGCACACAAGCCTCTGACTTTTATGGGGGGGTGGATTCGATGGTGGCCGACCATTGGTTCCAGCAAGTGGAGAAGATCCTAGAGGCTATGGAGATCACCTCCGATGCCACTAAGGTAAGGCTAGCTACATTCCAGCTAGAAGGAGAAGCCCATCTGTGATGGGATTGGGCAAATGCCTCAAAGAACTTGGAGGCGAAGACATAGGGAGAGTTTTGAGAGCTTTTCATGGGCAAGTATTTTCCATCAGTTGTTCGACATGCAAAGGCCCGGGAATTCATGGATTTGAAGCAAGAAACTATGACGGTAATGGACTACATGGCTAAGTTCACTGAGTTAGCTCATTTCGACGATGATTATATGGCCACAGACATGGTCAAAGTAAGGAGGTTTGAGGATGGTTTGAAATTATCCATCTGGGGAAAGATTATGGGCCATTGCCTACAAGATTTAGACTCGATGATCAAGATGGCTATAGCCATTGAGAGGGAGGTCGATGACGCAAGGAGCATCCAGGAGGCAGGTGCTAAGGATAAGAAGAAGGAGGGTCAATCCCCTTCTTCTAGTTCAGGGAAAAAGCAAAAGATTTCTACCCCCACAAGGGTTTCAAGAGCAGGGCCGCAGTTATCAAGGCCAAGGCCAAGGTCCATCATCCCAAGGTGGGAGAAGCTTCAGGACTACTTAATAGGTAGACCAGAGGACTTGTTACATATGCCACCAGCCAAGTTACATGAAGTGGGATTGTCTTTAGAGGCAGGGATCCCAGAGCTATGGGGCATCCTAGTCCCAATCATCGGTGAGGCATACCAATCTCAATCATCAGTTGGGCATACACAAACTTATTTCATTCTTCTCTACCCCACCATGGACCAGGTAAGCCAGTTTCAGTTCTAGGGTGCTGCATAGGCTCCTACTACTTCACTAGCGAGGACTCTGTAATCAGGCCAGATGGGTTAGGGTATGGGTCGAGGTTGAGGACAGGGCATACAAGTCAGGACTTTGGGGACCTAAGTGATGAGGATAAAATATTGCATATTCCATGGCCTCATTTCATGTTTTTTAACTTAACTTTTCATTTAAATACTTAGAATTAGTCGAAGTTATGAATAAAAAGAAAATTTTGATGTTGCAGGTAATTATAGCTTAAATGATGGATTTTAGAACACTACAATTAAGTGTGGATGAGTGGTGAAGAGATGGAAACATTACATGAGGATTGGGAGGCTTGGAAGGTGAATAATTCAAGAAAAAATGCATTTGGAAGAAAACCTTCTGGAAGGTTTACTTTGACCTTCCGGAAGGTTTTGCCTACTGGAATTGAAAGGTTTTGACACAGTACCTCCGTTTTTCCCATTTTTGACCATGCTCCACTTTGAATCTGAAAATGTACAAAACATAAAAGGTGCATATCTGGATGTCCTATGTATTGTGTCAAAATTTCAGCTCAATTGGATGGTTGGATCAAAATTTAGGATAATTCTACAAAAACTAGTCCTGAGCTGTCACCTTCCAGAAGACCTTCTAGAAGATTTAGCCTATTGGAATAAACCTTCCGAAAGGTTTGCATCGACCTTTCAGAAGGTTTTGCCTAGAAAGCTTACAACTCAAGCTCCACTTTCCTAGGGGTCCCACCATTGATTCTCCTACTTATACCCTGAAATCCTTTACACACATACATGCCTCTACACACCTAGGGGTGGACTTTGGAGGCCATTGCATTTATTAGGATGGGAGAGAAGGGGGGAGCTAGGGGAGTTGCTGGGTAGGCTAATCCTAGCCTAACAATGCATTAACTCAGCCCCTATGGATGGGAGGCCTGCACACAGGCTATAGAGAGCCTCATGGATGAAATTTGAAGTCCTTCACGGACCATATATTGAGCATTCCACAAGCTTTGAGGGATAGGCTACCTAAGATTAGAAAGGTCCAAGGAAGAAGATGAATAGTGAGATAGAGAAGCTGATATTTTTGCATATTCTTCCATCCTTTTGCTTGTAGTTTGTTGTAAGACTCTTGTAATCTTCATTTATTTCACTTAATGTCATTTATTTCAAATATATTGCAAGTTTAGTTACATTTTCTTGAATCTACCATTGTTGTATGAGTTTTCTTCATTTTCAAGCTTTAAAATGGGTATTGCATATTTTTCTTCATAGTTTAAGATTTCTTGCATTAAGCTAAGTTCCAATCTTCATTTCTTAATTATGTCTCTTTACATTATGCATTTTTTCAATACTTTCATGAGTAGCTAAGCTTTTAAGTTGGGTAATCTAAGGGAGAACTCCTCTTGGGTATGCCATTTCAATTCATTTTATTTCTTCCTCGTAGTGTACGTTGATTCGCTTTGACTGGGTTGAGTGTGGACGTGGTTATGAGTCTTTGATATTCCGTAAACTTGACACGGGTTATGCTTGGATCCTCACCTCCATCTTAGTCCCTCGCTTCCCACGAATCAATCAAACATCTAGACACCATTGGAGGAAGGTTTTGAGTTGAGTTGGCATTCTCATTGGAATGACCCATTCAGATTAGCCAACACTGGTTCCATTTCAATTTTAGCAAAAACACAAACATCAAAACTCAAACTCAAAAGATTTTACACTTTACCCTTTTTACCAAAATCACCTTCACCACATTCAACCTCCTTCCCTGAGGAGACGACTTTGGATTACTTTTCCAAGTAAAACACGACATTGCAAGATTCTCCCTACGCTTGAGGAGTAATTTTGCACACACACACACAGATTTCATTCCACCATACCATTATTCCCTTTTCCCATTGCTTGCATTGAACCTGAGTGAGACTGACACTCACCCACACACATAGGCCATATACGCATTGAGGGTTCATGTAAGGACATTAGGGAATACAAAGGAAACAATCAAGCACCAAGGGCAAGTCTATGCCATCACACCTTAGACTGAGCCAGTAAATCATTTGGTCATTTAGGATACATTTCTACTCTCTCGCTTATGGGCAAGGGTATTATTTTGCTCTGATGCATCACATTCATTTATTTCTGCATCATGTGTGAGGGATTTGGGCTTAAAGGTTGAAATCTTGGAAGAGCCATTGCATGTGAGTTCTCCACTAGGAGCTATGGTGAGTGTTGATCAAATATGTTGGGGTGGGTGAGCTAGAGATCTCGGGGATTCTACTCACCATAGACCTTCGGGTCATAGACATGTCAGAGTTTGATGTCATTATTGGGATGGGTTGGTTGGTGGCACACCGAGTTGTCTTTGATTGTGATCGGAAGAGGGTCACCACGTACATACCGAATGGTGTTTGTTTCAAGTTTTAGGGGAAAAACATGATACTTTACCCCAAGTAGTGTATGAGTCTCATTGGCATGGGCAGTTGAAGGGTTGGCTAGCAAGCCTTACCCTGGAGGACGAGGCGAGATAGGAGTTGAGTCTACCTCGAGTGGTTTGTGAGTATGAGGATATTTTTTTGGATGAACTACTAGGATTACCTCCACATAGGGATATAGACTTCACCATTGAATTACAACCCTATACATTGCCCATTTCTATGATTCTGCATAGAATGACACTTGTTTAGTTGCAAGAACTCAATGTCCAATTATAAGAATTGTTGTACAAGGGCTTTATTAGACCAAGTACCTCACCTTGGGCCACTCCGATGCTATTTGACAAGAACAAGGACAAGACCCTTCGACTATGCATAGATTACCGGTAGTTAAATCAAGTTACTATCAAGAATAGATACCTTTGCGACAAATTGATGATTTGTTTGATCAACTGAGAGGGGCATAGGTCTACTCCAAGGTAGATCTACTCATGGGTTACCATCGGTTGAGGATTAGGGAGGCAGATATCCCTAAGACAGCGTTTAAGACACGGTATGGGCATTTCAAGTTCACTGTCATGCCTTTTGGATTGACGAATGCTCTGACTGCGTTCATGGATCTTATGCATAGGGTTTTCCAACCCTACCTAGATCAGTTTGTCGTGATTTTCGTTGACGACATTTTGATCTATTCCAAGTCTGAGGAGAAGCATGAGGGTCACTTAAGGGTTGTTCTTTAGACCTTGAGGGACCATCAGTTGTACACCAAGTTCAGCAAATGTGAATTTTGGCTTACATAAGTAAAATTTTTGGGACACGTGGTGTCGGCTTTATGTGCATTCGTGGACCTGGAGAAGGTTGAGGCAGTTATTAGTTGGGAGAGGCCAAAGCTAGTCTTTGAGATACATAGTTTCTTGGAATTGATGGGGTATTATAGGAGGTTCATTGAGGACTTATTTCGACTAACTACACCTATGACAAGATTAACCCGGAAGGAGGTCCAGCTTCAATGGAATGACTCGTGTGAGAAGGCATTCCAGGAGTTGAAGAGGAGGCTTTTTTAGCCCTTATTTTGATAGTCTCGGAGAGGGTATAGAGGTACATGGTGTATTATGATGCCTCCAAGGACAGACTAGGGTGTGTTTTGATATAGTCTGGGAGGGTAGTGGCTTATGGTTCTCGACAGTTAAAGAACCGCGAGCATAACTATCCTATGCACGACATGTAGTTGGCGGCCATTGTCGTTGCCTTGAAGGTTTGGCACCACTATTTGTATGGTGAGTAGTTTGAAGTTTTTTCAGACCCCAAGAGTTTGAAATTTATCTTTACGTAGCGGGACCTCAATACAAGGCAGCGCAGGTGGATGGAGTATTTAGAGGACTATTGATTAGTAGTTAAAATTAGCATATGACTATGCCCTTTTAAGACTAATTATACTTTGATGGAGTTTAAATGATGGCATTTCAAGCCATAAATTGTACAAGGGACTAAAGGCGATGAATATCAAACTTTTATGCAACACCAGCATATTCTGGAGCATAATTGGAAAAGCTTGGACCAAGCCAACCACGTTCGAATGCCAACTAATGTTCGAACGTCCACTTGAAGCCCAAAATGCTTAAAGATGGTGTGTTGCAACCAAGAAAGAAGACTCTGAGGTACTTGAGTTCCATGTTCGAACACCAACTCACGTTCGAACATCCACTTGATTTGATTGAAGACTAGAGTGATGAGTGCAAAACGCCAAGTTCGGCATGAAGTGTGAAAGTGGGTTTCCACAGAAGACCACAGACCACTTGAGTGATATGGTCAAACCCCATCTGGCGTTCAAACGCCCCTAAAGCAAAGACAGAAGACACGTTCGAATGTCAGACCACGTTCGAACATCCATAAAGCCAAAATAGAAACAACATTCAAATGTCAACTCACGTTTGAACGTCCTCTACAGACTGCTTGCAGAGTAGTTGGTTTTCACTTAAACTGGGCGGCATACATTATTCATTCATCCTCTCTTATCTTCCCCCCTCCCTTCCTTGCCTATAAATACTCCCATTAGCGAAGCTTCAAGGGGTGCAATTTGTCTCTTGTAAAGTAAGGAGCTAGAGCTTGGTTAGTAGGTTTAGACTACACTGAGAACTAGTAAG
Organism: Ilex paraguariensis; assembly: GCA_963454935.2. NCBI lineage: Eukaryota > Viridiplantae > Streptophyta > Magnoliopsida > Aquifoliales > Aquifoliaceae > Ilex > Ilex paraguariensis. Next base: position 102,557 of record CAUOFW020000851.1, read on the forward strand.
GAGTTTGTATGGAGGCTTAGACTCCCACTCATTTTGATTAATCTTAGATGTATGTTATATTTACTTGTATCAAGAGAGTCAGTTAATTTCTTGATTGAGGAAGCAACCCTCCATCTCTTGGTTGAGGAAGAAACCCTCCACTTGTTGGTTGAGGAAACAACCCTCCATTTGTTGGTTGAGGAAGCCACCCTCCAAAAGTGACTAGTTTTTTTCTGCTTTCATTGTTTATGTCTTTCACTTCCATTGTTTGAGCTTCCTTTTTCCTTAGAAGAGTGAAACTCTTCCACTTTTCTAGAGCTTTACCAAAGCCGTGAAGGGTGGAACGTGATTCACTTATTCTTTGGTGAACATCGACTTTTCACTTATTGTACTTTACCTTGTAAGTTCTCTACTTGAAGGGATGAGTATCATTCACTTTTCTAGCTTTACCCAAGCCATGAAGAGTGAGTAGTTTCTCATTCACTCTTTAGTAAGAGGTGATGAACATGTATTGATTATCCAAAAGTTATATTTGTGCATTTCTTTTATGCTTTAATGCTTTATATGTCACTTATTGAATGATTGAATGCATCTAGCAAAGCTAAGGTACTTTTTATAATTATGGGTTCTTTCTATGTCACAGATGACTCTTGCATGGAAAGACCCGTTGGTTCAAGGCAAGTACCCCGGATAGATCTTCATGACACATTTTAATCTTCACTATTATTGTGCTTTATCTAAAGAATGAAACATTAATGCCATGATTGGATGCCTTATAGAAACACTTGCTTGTTTGTAGACTGGTTAAATCTCAGCACAGGCAATTCTTGTCAACTTCTAGAAAGGTATCGGAATCATGTGCTTAATTCCCACAGTCCATCTTTACCTTTCGATTAACTTGCTGTTGACACGAGAGTTAATTGAGTTATAAAACACAAGTATAATAAACTAGATGATTAACTACATGTTCTGATCCTCAAGCTAAAGGGTGACTGTTTTACATTTGAATTTATCTTATATTTTGTCTAAAAAACTCTTGGAAAGAATCTTCTATTCTATTTAAAGAAATCTCATAACTTCAAACTCTTAAGGTTTCCAATTACTTGGTCTTTGTCACTGTTTACTTCAGAACACCAATCACAGTTCCCTGTGAATTTGACTTCAAACTTAACCGGATTATTACTACAGCTTGACCGCCTGCACTTGGGTGTACACATTTCGGATCAAGTCAACTATGAATTCACTTTGCATTATCATCTTGGTAAGGTAAACATGGTGGCTGATGCACTCAACTGAAAGTCATGAGAAATCTTGGCTAGTGTGGCTTCTTGAGAGTAGCAGATGCTTGAGACTGTGGGACAGCTTGGGTTGCACTACAGGTGTCAGGTTCAGGGAAATTTAGAAAATTTGGTGGCTATACCTTCCTTGTTGAGTAGAGTGATCGAGTCTCAAGGGTAGGACACAGAGATATTGTTTATCAGGGATCTGGTACAGTCAGGTACAGGTGACGATGGCTGGGTCATTCACTCAGATGGTAGTCTTCGATTCAGGGGAAAAGTTGTGGTTCCCTAGTTGACAGATCTAAGAGAGGAGATCCTTAGGGAGTTTCATTGCTCCTGTTTTGTTGTACATCCTGGTAGCACGAAGATGTACCATGATCTTCATCGATAATACTACTGGAGTGGGATGATGAGGCATGCTAGAGATTTCGTTAGTCAATATCTTATGTGTCAACAGGTCAAGGTTGAGCACTAGAGACCAGCAGGGTTGTTCCAGCTTTTGGAGGTGGCTGAATGGAAGTGAAAACACATCATAATGGATTTTGTGACCTACTTGCCATAGACATCACGGGGACATGACCTGATGTGGGTGATATTGGACTGGCTTATGAAGTCGACATACTTTTTGACAATACAGATGACCTTCACACTAGAGGAGTTCTGCAGGCTTTATATACGAGAGATAGTCCGATTGCGTAGGGTACCTGTATCTATAGTATCGAATTGGGATCCTAAGTTTACGGCTCATTTTTGGGAGAGTTCTTAGCGGGCCATAGGGACACAGTTGATGATGAGCACAACTTTTCATCCCCAGATGGATGGTCAATCAGAGAGTTCCATTCAGACTTTAAAGGATATGCTACGGACATGTGTCCTAGATCTCAAAGGTAGCTAGGAAGAACATTTAACCTTAGTGGAGTTTGCCAACAATCATAGTTATTAGGCGAGCATAAAGATAACACCTAATGAGGCACTTTATGGGAGGCCTTGCCATTCTCTGATTTGTTGGATGAAGGTTAGAGAAAGACCATCTACTAGTTTGAATTTGGTTAGAGACACTTCGAAGAAAGTGAGCTTAATATGAAAGCGTCTTCTCGCGGCTCAGATCCTATGAAAGAGCTACGCTAATAAACGGAGGCGACCTCTAGAGTTTGAGGTGGGAGATCACGTCTTCTTGAAGGTGATGTCTAAGAGGGGAGTGGTCAGGTTCAGGAAGCGAGGAAAGCTGTCGTCGAGGTTTATCGGGCCCTTCGAGGTACTTGAGAGGGTTGGTATAGTTGCTTATCAGTTGGTATTACTGCCAAATTTATCGGGTGTTCACACAGTGTTCCATGTCTCAATGTACCAGAAGTACACCTCAGATCCGACATATGTGGTGAATTGGAGCGAGTTGATTGTTGATGCAGATGGGACCTTTGAGGAGGGACCAGTGCGTATCATGGATAGCCAAGAGCATGTTTTGCGAGGCAAGATCGTGAGGCTGGTGAAGGTGTTGTGGCAACACCGAGGTGTGGAGGAGGCAACATGGGAGTGTGAGGGCACTATACATACCAATTATCCGTTCTTCTTCGAGGATGGAGATTCATTTTTGTAACCACAAGTACTATATTACTTGCTGCATATGCATGCGTTTAAGTGTGCATGAGTGAGTGAATTTTAGGGATGAAATTCTTTTAAAGGGGGAAGAATTTAAAACCAAGGTAAATTTGAATTTTTATGAAAAAGGGTAAAATGGTAATTTGTCACTACAGTACGGGTTGAAAACCCAAATTTTTCTAAAACTTAGATGACAAAATGGACCTCACCATTGAATTCGCATTACGAAATCTAGTTACCCTGTCAATTTTTGTCAAATTTTGAGATAGTCGAATTTTTTACGTTTTACGAGACAAACGGATGTCGAGTGACCTCATAAAGGAAGCGAAGAATAACATTTTGAAAATTGGATACTAATTTAAAGCTAGTTGAAATAAAAATATTTTAAACTTAAATCGAGACAAAATTTAACCATTTTTGGGACAAATTGAAATCGAAAGTGAGGAATGTGTGGACCAAGCATTTAAAAGGTATAAATAGGGGAGAAAATCAAATTTGTAATGTGAACTCATATGAATTTTATTTTTCTTAAATTGATGTTATATGAGTTTGGTATTAGGTTGTGTAAGTTTGGAATGGATTAGAATTGAAAAATGAATGAATTGTAGGAAAATTGGTAAAACCTATCGATAGAACTTTTCCAGTAAACAAAACCTACCGGTAGAATTATGACAAACCTACTAGTAGGGTTTTTCAAAAATCTCAATTTTAAAGAATTCTTTGCCATGTTTTCGGGCTTTGTATATTTTTATACAAATGATGTAAATTGACAATAATGGAGTATAAATTGTGGTATATTGGATCTCGGATGGTTCATGTGATTTAATGGTACACAGGTTGTGCATTTGGGAGAGCCTGGTACAGGGGAGACTCTATCCAAACTTTGTGTTTTTGTGATCTGGTTAAAGAGGATGTTGTGCCATGGTGTCAGTATATGCGGTATTCACGGATATTTCTGTGGGTTAATAGGTGATCAATGGGTTGACAAATGACCCTCGATTTTAGGGGCGTCACACCAGCTCTCTAGTCCAGTAGCTTGGTAAATCTAAGGACACAACGTACATTTGAATGAAGCTCATCAGAGGGCTTAAGATGAATATGGAGAAAGTACCAACTATGGAGTGCTAGTGAATGACCAATGACTTTTTAAAAGTTCATGTCTCCATCTCAATGGACGGCACTAGATGTTTGGCACCATGGCTACCATCAGTCAATCCACCATGGCTACCATCACTAGATGGACGGCACTAAAAGTTCATGTCTCCATCCCAACCAAAAATTAAAGCATATTTTAATCACCATCGATCAAACCATGCCTACCTTGATGTTTGGCACATCATCCAGTGTAGCATCAAACCAAGGTGGAACTCATTAATGGTTGACAACACTACATAGAAGCTTCCAATACCCGCCAAAGCCTTGTCTCCATGCTACAGTGGGACTTGAGGAGTTGAGATTCTATTCACCAATATCAAAATACTAGCTATAACTCTCTCTAGATCCTCATTCTCCATAATTCTCAACAAGTGGGACATCAACGTAGCTCACACTGTCACCATCAGTCAACTGATTCGACCTGTTTCGTGACATGCTTTATATCAGACACCCAAGTATAAGTGGTTGAATTATAGTTTTCTCGGTTTAAGTCCAAGATCGATCCCACGAGGAGTTTTAATAATTGAAATTTAAAATAAGAACAATGAAGTTATGATAAAAGCAGTGTAACATGAGATACCTTGTGGTGTGAGTGATAAATTGGTAAATAATTTGCATAAATAAAATGAATATGTAAATTGGTAAAAGACAATAATATGAAAGGTACCCTTCAGTTCAAGGATACCATATGCTTTATATTGGTTAAGTATTGGAAATACCACCTTACAACAATTAACTTCGAGGTCACTGGAAAGTCAACTGATAGGTTTGATGTATATTAAACCATAACACAACAACTGTTTAAGTTAGCTGGTAGGTGTATGCGACAATCGACTAATCTAAGTAAACTAGAAATTCAAGCCATTTAGCAGGAATACTTGAATTACTTAATTGGCAGTTTCGTACTATGTATCAGTTAAACATCTTTAGTGGACCAAAAGGTCAAGCCATTCAATTGGATCACTGTAGTTATTCAACCGACCATTTTATACCATGCATCAGTTAAACATTCTTAGTGAACCAGAAGGTCAAACCATTCAGTTGGATCACTTTAGTTATTCAATCGGCAAGTTGATGATTCACTGATGACGCAATTCCAGATTATGCATTGAATCAAAAGCATTGGTTATGCCGAGACTTAACCTGTCTATAACCAATCAATTGACTTTTACGTAACATCCAATTACATATATTACTTTATCATGCATGAAGTACATGTATAGAATATTAAGTACCACTCGGTGTTCATAACTATGAGCTTATTATAAATATAATTATCCATCAATTAAGGGAGGTGTATACAACAATAAAACATAATTAAACATCAGCATTTCCATAACTTCACCAATAATATACATATGTTCACCCCTCACTGAAGGGTGTAAGTAAACTACTCACACCTCATTGCTATAAACAAGCAAGAAGTGTGAGAAAGTTCCATTACAATACTAAATAAAATACAAAATTCTTTCCCTAGGGAATAGTTGAAATACAACTACCCTTAATTTATGGTGGAAGTTCAACCCTCCAAGTAGAAAGGTATGATAGAAATGTATAAATAACATACATTTTGACTGGAGAGTAGGTTGGACAACATCTTTCTCTGAATTCTCTCTTATTCTTCTTGAAACTTTCTTGGAATTATGCCTTAGCTCCCCTCTTCATAAGTGTAAACCCCCCACATTCTTGTCTTTATATAATAACGTAATAATTTTGAAATGATCATATATGTAGTGAGGGAATCGTGAACTATATAGGTTGTAAAAGTAGAAGTTAGGAAGTGTTCAGGAGTTAAAACACAAATTTTGATAGAACTTGGGTAGAAAGAATTTTGACACTGCCTTAGTATTTAGACCATAACTTTTACTCTGATGTCCGTTTGACCTAAAATTTTTACAATACACACTAGAATTCCAGGGCTACAAAAGAATATTTCACGAAAATTTTCCAAATCAATCTCTAAATGGGCCAAAACTTCATTGGAAGTTTAGATGAAAATGGGATGACGTTCAAACGTGAGGATCCATTCGAACGACACTCAGTCCCAATACTTCGTGTTTGATAGAGGTCTAATGGAAGAGCAAAAGTACTGGAGCAAGCAACGTTCAAACGCTAAATGATGTTCGAACGTAAGGTAGCAAATTGAACACGCAATGTTCGAATGCAAAATGAAGTTCAAACGTGAAGTAGTAATTTACACTCCCGACGTTCGAACGTGAGTTACGATTTTGAGTTTCAGATTCGCGCACTAGGGACTATTTCTCTTACTATAAATACATAAGGCCACCTCACATAGTTTTATTTCAACATTTCTAACCCTAGAGAGTCTTAGAGAGGAAGAAAGAGGGGGAGAAACACAAGATCAACGGGGATTTTCACATTGAAGTGGATCAAATCTTCTAGTTTTTCACACAATACTAAGGAAGAAAGGTAGGGGTTTATTCTCACTCTTGTTCACTGAGTATAGGAAATATACATATATATATATATATCTGTGTGTGTGTGTGTGTGTGTTTTGACTCTAAATCTTATATATATGGGGTGTAAGTAAACTACTCACACCTCATTGCTATAAACAAGCAAGAAGTGTGAGAAAGTTCCATTACAATACTAAATAAAATACAAAATTCTTTCCCTAGGGAATAGTTGAAATACAACTACCCTTAATTTATGGTGGAAGTTCAACCCTCCAAGTAGAAAGGTATGATAGAAATGTATAAATAACATACATTTTGACTGGAGAGTAGGTTGGACAACATCTTTCTCTGAATTCTCTCTTATTCTTCTTGAAACTTTCTTGGAATTATGCCTTAGCTCCCCTCTTCATAAGTGTAAACCCCCACATTCTTGTCTTTATATAATAACGTAATAATTTTGAAATGATCATATATGTAGTGAGGGAATCGTGAACTATATAGGTTGTAAAAGTAGAAGTTAGGAAGTGTTCCGGAGTTAAAACACAAATTTTGATAGAACTTGGGTAGAAAGAATTTTGACACTGCCTTAGTATTTGGACCATAACATTTTACTTTGATGTCTATTTGACCTAAAATTTTTACAATACACACTAGACTTCCAGGGCTATAAAAGAATATTTCACGAAAAGTTTTCAAATCAATCTCTAAATGGGTCAAAACTTCATTGGAAGTTCAGATGAAAATGGGATGACGTTCGAACGTGAGGATCCGTTCAAACGACACTCAGTCCCAATACTTTGTGTTTGATAGAGGTCAGATAAAAGAGCAAAAGTAGTGGGAGCAAGCAACGTTCGAACGTAAGGTAGCAAATTGAACACGCGACGTTCGAACGCAAAATGACGTTCAAACGTGAAGCAGTAATTTGCACTCCCGACGTTCGAACGTGAGTTACGATTTTAAGTTTCAGATTCGGGCATAGGGGACTATTTCTCTTACTATAAATACATAAGGCCTCCTCTCATAGTTTTATTTCAACATTTCTATCCCTAGAGAGTCTTAGAGAGGAAGAAAGAGGGGGAGAAACACAAGATCAATGGGGATTTTCACATTGAAGTGGATCAAATCTTCTTGTTTTTCACACAACACTAAGGAAGAAAGGTAGGGGTTTCTTCTCACTCTTGTTCATTGAGTCTAGGATTTATACATATATATATATATATAAATCCTAGACTCAATGAACAAGAGTGAGAAGAAACCCCTACCTTACATATATGTTATGGAATCCTTGTTTCTTGATGTTCTTGCAAACCTTATCATGTTTTGAATGAAGTTATGGCTTGATAGCCATGAAATCTTTGTTCTTGACATCAAAACTCTAGTTTTTCGAGAAGTATAGATTTTTACCCTTGATATTCCATTATTCTTGATTTAAAGACTCTAGTGTTTAGTTTGAACAATAAAAATATATGTTTGATGATCTCTTGCATATTTTCTTAAATTGTTCTATTGAAAATTACATGGAGGATTGGGGGTTCTTGATTTACTTGTGATTTAAGAAATTGGTTTGGTATTGTATCTCTTGTGTGGTTGTTTGGATAAACATGGGTGACCGTTGACTAGATATCGTAGAGTGGGTAGATGTGTTTCTTACTCCATGTGGGTTTGAAGGTGCCCTACCACTCATAGTAGGGTTGATGCCTTGAGACCGAACTGTTTTATGTGTTTTCCAAACCTTGTTTGAGCTTGGGAGGAATTTCCTACAGAGCTTAGTGCTCACCCCCTACAAACAACATTTTAGATTTTGGTCTAGAGCAATTGGATGGAAGCGTGGATCCCAAGGGGGATGTCTAGAGTTGTTTTCTTTATGTCGTAGACTAGGAGATGCATTTTAAGACAATGTATGGATGATATTTTGTTTATTCTGTTGCAAGATAAAGTTTGATTTTTGAATGTAATGGCCATGGTTTGACATATTCTTTTGAATGATACAATACATATTATGTATGATGAATGGAATATTCGTTTACTTATGGATTTTATTAGTTGTTCTCCTGATATGAATGGTTTTAGATAGCAATGTCATCTAATGTGAATTTTGGGGCATTATAGGTTTGGTATCAGAGCTTAGGAATTATATCTTACATAGGAGCTATAGGTTATGGATTACCAATAGAGAAGTAGGACTAGGTCGAATTAATTTTTTATTTAAATCTTATACAAGCCTTATGCTTTGGGATTAAAGTGATAATTAGGATGTCTAGTACATTGAGGAAATTCAATTGTAAATTGATGTGCAGGATAGACAATGGACATGGACGTGGATGTGGGCATGATCGTGAAGGTCAAGCAAACCCACCACCACCACTACCTCCCGATGCCATGAATGGCATTTTTCAATGCCTAAGGGAGCTAACCACTCTGGTACAACACTAGAATGGAAACAACAACCACAACGGGGGATTTCAACCATTAGCTCCTGTACTAGGCAACGAGGACGAGAATAGAAGGATGATAGTTTTTAGAGAATTCTTGAGGCAACGCCCACCTACTTTCCAAGGAAGGTCTCACCCTTTGAAGGTGGATAAGTGGATTCGTCAAGTGAAGAAAATGTGTGATAGCATGGGAGTTGCCGAGGATGTATGGGTCGGCCTATCTACATATCTACTGGAAGAGAAGGCAAATCATTGGCGGGATTCGATGAAAAGGAGAACACTGATACTTTTACTTGGTAGGATTTTGATTAAATCTTCCAAGATAAGTATTTTCCTGAATCGATTAGGGACAAAAAATGAGTGCGGATTTCCTGGCTCTAAGACTGGGTAGCATGACAGTGGCGGATTATGAGAAAAATTTTGATGAGCTATCCCGCTATGCCACGGAGTTCATATCTACTGAGGCAAAGAGGGCTAAACGATTCAAGCAGGGCTTGAGGCTTGCCATCAGGCAGAAGCTTGTGGCTCACAAGATTCGGGACTATAGGGATCTTGTCGATAGAGCTACACTGGTGGAGAGAGACATAGCGGACAACTAGAGATGACAGAACTTTGTGAGGGGAGGTCCGATCAGGACAGGTGCTAGCAGCAGTGGAGTGTAGAGGGCGGCACCATACCATCGCCCAGACTAGGTGGTTGGATAGAGATTTCAGACAGCTTGAGGAGTTAAAGGCATATCAGAGAGGGGAGAAGTAGACCCACAAGCCTGCTTTGCGTGTGGAGGTTTGGGGCATATTTGGAACCATTGTTTGATTTGTCCACCCCAAAAGAATACCCAGACAGTCGAACAAGTAAATGCAAATAAGCCACCATTACAAAAACCACTACAATAGAAATCGTTAGGAGTTATAGACCTAGGAGGTACCAATCAAGGAAAAGTTTTTCCTTTAACCCAACCGGGGGAAGACGTTTCCAATGCAATTGTGGAAGGTATTATTCTTCTCTATAACTCTTGGACACGTATTTTATTTGATCCTGGTGCTATTCATTCCTTCATATGCACTCCATAACAGTCATAATTTCAGTCCATAACATGGCCTAAAAACAGTCAATAATTCAGCCCTTAAACAGCCTAAATTCAGCCCCTTAACAGTCCCTAATTAGTGCACAAAACAGCCCTTAATTAGTGCACAAAACAGCCCCAATTTCAGCACCAAAATAGTCCATTTGGACAGCCCACATATAAACCAATTTCAGCCACTAAAAGCCCACTTAAGGTAAGAATAAAACCAAGGTAGGAGGGAACCCTACCTCAATAGAAGTGTAAGAACTTCTATAACACCAAATCAACCTCAAAGCTTTGATTTTCTCCAAAGTCTCCTCTTGGATCTTCGGTGAAATCCACTCTTTTTGGTACGTACGCATAGCCCTCGTCGAGGAGATGAACTTTGGCTCTTGGTCTGAGTTGATCCGAGCGACAAAACTCCAAGAATTGGCGAAGGAGGATTTGTTTTCTCCCTTTTTCTCTCCCTCTTGCTCTCACACATTGGAACCAGCTGAAATGCAGAGATCCTTCAGCAAAATATCTGATTTAGCCCCTATTTATACTTTCCAATACTTGGCCCGAGTCGCGCCACGTGTCCCTCACTGATTCAGGTCTGTTTTTGCCCCGAAACGATTTATTTTGTACCGGTTTAAGTTCAAAATATTTTATATGAACTCTATTTAAAATATTTTTCAAATTTCAAAATTTTTATTAAAATTTTATTTTTGGGGATCACCGGACGCCCCTCGCCTCGAAAAACGTGAAAAATTTGATTATCTCAAAATTCGACAAAAATTGACAGGACAGCTAGGTTTCGCGATGCAAATCCAACAGTGAGGTCCATTGTCCCATCCGAGCTCTATAAAAATATGTATTTAAAATACGCATTAGGATGACAAATTACCATTTTGCCTTTTTTTTCAGAAAAAATTTAAATTTTTCCCGGGTTTCACATTTTTCACCCCTTAAAAGAATTTCGTTCCCGAAATTCACATACGCATGCACATACAATCACATGCATATGCAACAGTCAATTAATGTTAAATGACCATAATAATATACCTCCATCCTCAAACAAGAAAGGGTAATTGGTACGGATAGTGTCCTCGCGCTCCCATGTCGCCTCTTCTACTCCTCGATGCTGCCACAGCACCTTCACTAGCCGCACGGTCTTGCCTCGCAAAACCTGTTCCCGGCTATCTATGATGCCCACCGGTCCCTCCTCAAAGGTCCCATCCGCATCAACAGTCAACTCACCCCAATCCACCACATGTGTCGGATCTGGAATATACTTCCGAAGCATAGAGACATGGAATACTGCATGAACACCCGATAGATTTGGCGATAACGCCAACCGGTAAGCAATTGTACCCACTTTCTCAAGTACCTCGAAGGGCCCGATGTATCTCGGCGACAGTTTTTCCCGCTTACCAAACCGGACCACTCCTTTCTTAGGCATAACCTTCAAGAATACATGATCTCCCACCTCAAACTCTAGAGGTCGCCGCCGTCTATCAGCATAGCTCTTTTGCCGGTTTTGAGCCGTGAGAAGACGCTTCTGAATCAAGTCCACCTTCTCCGAGGTGTCTCTAACCAATTCCGAACCCGTAGAAGACCTCTCTCCTACCTCCGTCCAACAAATCGGAGAATGACATGACCTCCCATATAGCGCCTCATAGGGTGCCATCTGTATGCTCGCCTGGTAACTGTTATTGTATGCAAACATCACCAAGGGTAAGTGATCTTTCCAGCTACCCTTGAGATCTAGGACGCATGCCCGTAGCATGTCCTCTAAAATCTGGATAGTTCTCTCAGACTGACCGTCCGTCTGGGGATGAAAAGCAGTGCTCATCATTAACTGTGTCCTTATGGCTCGCTGGAAACTCTCCCAAAAATGAGCCGTAAACCTAGGATCTCGATCAGATACAATAGATATGGGTACTCCATGCACCCGGACAATCTCCCGCAAATACAACCTGTAGAATTCCTCCAGTGTGAAGGTCATCCGCACAACTAAAAAGTGTGTCGACTTAGTAAGTCTGTCCACTATCACCCACACCGCATCATGACCTCATGATGTCCGTGGAAAATGGGTCACAAAATCTATCGTGATATGTTCCCAGTTCCACTCAGCTACCTCCAAAGGCTGGAGTAAACTTGATGGTCTCTAGTGTTCAGCCTTAACCTGCTGACACGTGAGACATCGACTGGCAAAGTCGCCAACCTGCCTCTTCATTCCACTCCAGTAATACTGGCGACGAAGATCATGATACATCTTCGTGCTCCCTGGATGAACCGTAAAACGGGAGCAATGAAATTCCCTGAGGATCTCCTCTCTAAGCTCCGCAGACTAAGGAACCACAATCCGTCCCCTGAACCGAAGACTACCATCTGTATGAATGACCCAACTTTCATCACCCGTACCCAACCGTACTCGGTCCCTAATGGACACTAACTCGGTATCTTGTCCCTGGGACTCAATCACACTGCTCAGTAGAGACGGCGTAGCCACCAAACTCCCCAAAGTACCCTGAGCCTGACCCATATAACATAATCCGAACTGTCCCACAGTCTCGAGCATCCTCCACTCCCAGGAAGGCATACTAGCCATAACTCCCCGCGACTTCTGGCTAAGTGCATCAGCCACCATGTTTGCCTTACTGGGACGGTAATGCAAAGTGAAGTCGTAGTCCTCTAGGTACTCCATCCACCTGCGTTGCCTCATGTTGAGGTCCCGCTGAGTGAAAATATAATTCAGACTCTTGTGGTCCGAAAAAACTTCAAACTGCTTGCTATACAGGTAGTGATGCCAAGCCTTCAAGACAAAGACAATGGCCGCCAACTCCATGTCATGTGTGGGATAATTCTGCTCGTGATTCTTTAGCTGCCGAGAACCATAAGCTACTACCTCCCGGACTGCATCAAAACACATCCCAGCCCCCTTCGAGGCATCACAATAGATCGTGTACCTCTGTCCCTGTTCTGGAACTATCAGAATAGGAGCCGAAGTAAGCCTCCTTTTCAACTCCTGGAATGCATTCTCACAAGAATCATTCCACACAAACTTGACCTCTTTCCGGGTCAACTTCGTCATAGGCGCAGCCAATCGGGAGAAATCCTCAATAAATTGCCGGTAGTACCCCACCAATCCCAAGAAACTACGTATCTCGAAGACTGACTTCGGTCTCTCCCAATTCATAACTGCCTCAACCTTCTCCGGGTCCACAGATACACCTGAAGCTGACACTACATGCCCCAAAAACTTTACCTCTGTAAGCCAAAATTCACACTTGCTGAACTTGGCGTACAACTGATGCTCTCTCAATGTCTGGAGAACAATCCTCAAGTGACCCTCATGCTCCTCCTCAGACTTGGAGTAGATCAAGATGTCATCAACAAAAACTACAACAAATTGATCTAAATAGGGTTGGAACACCCTGTGCATGAGGTCCATGAATGCCGCTGGAGCATTCGTCAACCCAAATGGCATCACTGTGAACTCGAAATGCCCATACCGCGTTCTGAACGCCGTCTTAGGGATATCTTCCTCCCTAACCCTCAACTGATGGTAACCGATACGAAGATCTATCTGGAATAGACCCGTGCCCCTCTCAGCTGATCGAACAAGTCATCAATCCTCGGTAAAGGGTACCTATTCTTGATAGTGACCCTATTCAATTGTCGGTAATCAATACACAACCGAAGAGTCTTATCTTTCTTCTTAGCAAACAAGACCGGAGCGCCCCATGGTGAAGTGCTCGGTCTAATAAACCCCTTGTCCAACAATTCTTGCAATTGCACCTTGAGTTCTTGCAACTCAGTTGGTGCCATCCGATGCGGAGTCATAGAGATAGGCGATGTACCCGAATACAACTCAATAGTGAAGTCTACATCCCTATGTGGAGGTAATCCCAGTAGTTCATCTGGAAAAATATCCTCATACTCGCACACAACCCGAGGTAGACCGAACTCCTACCTCACCTCGTCCTCTAGGGTAAGGCTAGCAAGCCAACCCATCAACTGTCCGTGCCATCTAGAGTCATACACGGCTTGGGGTAAAGCATACTGTTTCTCCCCCTGAAACTTGAAACAAACACCATCAGGCGTATAAGCCGTGACCCTCTTCCGATCACAATCAATGACGACTCGGTGTGCTGTCAACCAATCCATCCCAAGGATTACATCAAACTCTGACATGTCCATGACCCTAAGGTCTACGGTGAGTAAAATCCCAGAGATCTCTAACTCACAACCCCGACATATCTGATCAATTCTCACCCCAACACCTAGGGGAGAACTCACATGCAACGACTCTTCTAAGGTCTCAACCTCTAAGCCCAAGTCATCCACACAAGATGCAGCAATAAATGAATGAGATGCACCAGAATCGAACAATACTTTAGCCCACAACCGAGAGAGTAAGAATGTACCCTGTATCACCGACGGATCTACCGGCTCAGTCTGTGGCATAATGGCGTAGACACGCCCCTGAGTCCCTGAAGTCCCAGCTTGTGAGCCCTGGCCTCGTCCTCGACCCATGCCTTGGCCCATCTGGCCAGCTTGCGGTGTCCCCGCACGAGAAGTAGTAGGGCCTTGTGCTGCACCCTGGAATTGGTACTGGTTGCCCTGACCCATAGTAGGGTAGTGAGGAGCATACTGCGTCTGTGGTTGCCCCACGGAAGTCTGAGACTGTGATGACCCATGACCTTGGGATCCCTGCCTCTGAGGACAATCCCTCTTAATGTGACCCAGTTGGTGGCAATGATAGCAAGTCCTCTGGCCAGCCTGGTAGGAAGGCCTCTGATTTCTCCCACCTTGGGAGGATTGACCTTGGCCTTGGCCTTGATAACTGCGGCCCTGTCCCTGAAACCCTAGTGGAGTAGAAGTCCTCTGCTTCTTCCTCGAGCTAGAAGAAGAGGATTGACCCTCCTTCTTCTTGTCTTTTGCACCAGACTCCCAGATGCTCCTTGCGTCATCCACCTCTCTCAATGGCCATGGCTGTGGTGACCATCAAATCGAAGTCTTGTAGGAGAAAACCCACAATCTTACCCCAGATGGATAACTTCAGCCCATCCTCAAATTTCCTAACCTTTGTCCATATCTGTGGCCACATATTGGTCAGCGAAACGTGCTAACTCAGTGAATTTAGCCACGTATTCCATCACAGACATCGTTCCTTGCCTCAAATCTAGGAACTCTCGGGCCTTCGCATGCCTCGCAGCTGCCGGGAAGTATTTCCCCATGAAGAGTTCCTTGAACTCTACCCATGTCATGGCCTCCAAGTTCTTGGAGTCTTTCACCCAATCCCACCATACTTGGGATTCCCCCTCCAGCTGGAATGTAGCTAGAGTTATCCTGGTGGCATCAGAGGTGATCTCCATTGCCCTCAAGATCTTGTCAACCTACCGGAACCAATGATCAGCTACCATCGGGTCCGCCCCTCCCATGAAGATCGGCGGTTGATGTGCCTTGAACTTCTGGAGATGACTGGAGCCTCCTTGGCCTCCACTTGTACCCGTCTGTGTGATAGTGGCAACTACAGCACCAAGAGCCTCTATGAAGGCTTGTTGGTCAGCAGTAGGTGGTTGTTCTGCCCACCGTCTCGACCTCGGCCGCGTCCTCTTCCTCTTGTTGCCATCTACACACATGTCAAATGACAATAGAATATTCACATCAAATAACATTCCAATGTAGGGATCAAACTTGAAACATTGAGATTTTATCTCCTTGTTTTCCTAGTAGAGTCTATACCATCCACTAGAAAACATTTAAACTTGAACTATTCTGTTCATTTTTTTTTCCGACTCCCAAGGTTATGTTTTCTAACCCCAGTGTCTCTTTCCATATACATTTTACCATGTATATCATTCACATAATCACCTAGCAAGTAATCATGTTTCACATAACACGTTGCACAAAACATGTAACAATTTAAGCACATAAGATGAGATGCACAATGCATGCAATGGTCTAGTCCCAATGCCCAACAAGCCCTAGGTAAATCGGATAACCTAAGCTCTGATACCCAGCTGTGGCACCCCAAAATCCGGGGATCCGTTGATTACTCATCAACCTGCAGAATGCCCGTGGATACCGAGTAACTCGATATCTCAACGTTATGCCCCATTTACCGGGGTCCATCCTTTATTAAAAATTTGGGCAGAGTCTCCTTTGTAAGGAGAACTCTACTCAAAACACAACCTGTGTATTATATAATAACAAGACCCATCCGAGGTCCTATATTCAACAATGACCACACCGGGTCCATTTATAAGTAAACATTGGCCACACTAGGTCCAATTATCCATATTCATACAAACATGCAAGATTATATTAAAACAGTCGATATAGATTCTATCACAATTCCTTTACACATTACATGCCAAAATTTAATTACAAGTCTAATTTTACAAAAGAAATGGATTGAAAGCCACAAGTCGGCTTTTTTTCCTCCTTAAGTGCCCGAGTAAGTGCCGCCCCTCGGCGTATGACCCGTACCTGAAATGTTTCCCGTATAGGGTGAGCCAACGCCCAGTAGAGAAAAACTCCTACTAGGGCTACTCCCCACCTTAAATGCATATGCAATGTGTATAAGCAACATTTAACATTTAACAACCATTCATACAAGAATATGTATTCAATGTTGAAATGCAACCATGTCATGCCATGAAATAAGATGATACTCACTCATGCACTTAAACTCAAGTCCTCACTGACTTCCACAACACAATGCAATGCCAATGTGTAATGACCCGTCTTCGACGGAAATACATCCAATGATCGCTTTGAATAAAAAATCATGCATTTTATAAATCAGATCATTATTGGATGGTACTCATTAAATGAGTATTTTCTTATAAATCAAAATCTTGTGTCTTGTTGGGCAACGGATTTTGGATTTTATACCGTCGGTTCCGTATACCATACTACACTTTTTCAGAATTTCACCACAGGGGAGTGTATAACCAAGTCGCCGGGTCTTGCACTCGAGGGAGAGTCTAGCCCTACTTGCTATACCCGACACAAGTTTCTTCCATGCAACCATGCGACTCAAAGGGGATCTTCGATCCACTTTTTCCCGAACCCACATACCAACCACCAAACAAGGTGTTTGATCAACCATGCATCTCACACACCCACACTCATGACTTATGCCCATGAATGTGATGCCTCTATGCACAATGATACAATGTTCAATATGCTATGAATGACATATGAACAATCTCAACATATCATGATAAGTTATGTTCTAAGCATATAGATACCATATTTGTCACAAATTCAATATATCATAACACGCATATACCAACAATTGCATTTCCAATCATAAATCATGTCATAAGTCCCTAATTTCACTTTCATAATCATAGGCAAGTGATATCACAACTTTTAGGCTAATAACACACCTAATCATTAAGGCATAATATAACACATAACGGCCCATGTAATAGCCCACGTAACGGCTCTTATCTAAACCACAAAACAGCCCATACAAACCACCATATAACAGCCCGTATATAGCCCACAAAATAGCCTAAAAACAGTCTGCAAAAATAGTCCAAAAATAGTCACAATTTCAGTCCATCACATGGCCTAAAAACAGTCCATAATTCAGCCCTTTAACAGCCCCTTAAACAGCCCAAATTCAGCCCTTAACAGTCCCTAATTAGTGCACAAAATAGCCCCTAATTAGTGCACAAAATAGCCCTTAATTAGTGCACAAAACAGCCCCAATTTCAGCACCAAAACAGTCCATTTGGACAGCCCTTGGACAGCCCACATATAAACCAATTTCAGCCATTACAAGCCCACTTAAGGTAAGAATAAAACCAAGGTAGGAGGGAACCCTACCTCAATAGAAGTGTAAGAACTTCTATAACACCAAATCAACCTCAAAGCTTTGATTTTCCTCAAAGTCTCCTATTGGAACTTCGGTGAAATCCACTCTTTTTGGTACGTACGCGTAGCCCTCGTTGAGGAGGATGAACTTTGGCTCTTGGTCCGAGTTGATCCGAGCGACGGAACTCCGAGAATCGGCAAAGGAGGATTTGTTTTCTCCCTTTTTCTCTCCCTCTTGCTCTCACACGTTAGAACCAGCTGAAATGCAAGATCCTTCAGCAAAATTTTTGATTTAGCCCCTATTTATACTTTCCAATACGTGGCCCGAGTCACGCCACGTGTCCCTTACTGATTCGGGTCTGTTTTTGCCCCGAAATGATTTATTTTGTACCGGTTTAAGCTCAAAATATTTTATATGAAATTTATTTAAAATATTTTTCAACTTTTAAAATTTTTATTAAAATTTCATTTTTGAGGGTCACCGGACACCGCAAAAAACTTGACTATCTCGAAATTCAACGAAAATTGACAGGGAAGCTAGGTTTCGCGATGCGAATCCAAAGGTGAGGTCCATTGTCCCATCCGAGCTCTATAAAAATATATATTTTAAATACGCATTAGGATGGAAAATTACCATTTTGCCCTTTTTTTCAGAAAAAATTCAAATTTTTCCCGGGTTTCACATTATGGATTTGATGCACAGGGTATTCTGGCCGTATCTAGATCAGTTTGTCATTGTGTTTATTGATGATATATTAATCTATTCACAAACACAAGGGGAACATGAATACCATCTTTTGGTAGTGCTTTAGACCTTGAGAGAGCATAAGTTATATGCTAAGATGAGTAAATGCGAGTTCTAGATGAAGGAACTAAAATTCCTTGGTCATGTTGTGCCAAAACAGGGTGTAGCTATTGACCCCACAAAAATTGAAGCCGTGATGAAATGGGAACCACCAAGGAATGTGACCAAAGTACGTAGTTTCTTGGGATTAGTAGGCTATAACTGGAGGTTTTTGGAAGGGTTCTCAAAACTAGCAATGCCAATGACTCACCTTAAGAAGCAGGGGGAAAGATTCTTGTGGACTCAGGATTGTGAACTAGTCTTTCGCACCTTGAAGGAAAGGTTGACAACAGCTCATGTCCTCATTATTCTGAGCAGTGGGGAAGGATACGATGTTTACACTGATGCTTCATTACGAGACTTGGGATGTGTGCTCATGTAGGGAGGTAAGGTAGTTGCTTATGGCTCAAGACAACTAAAGATTCATGAGCATAACTATCCCACTCACGACTTGCAACTTGTTAATGTAGTTTTTGCACTTAAATTGTGGAGGTGTTACCTGTATGGACAAAGGGTTCAAGTGTTTTCTGATCATAAGAGCCTCAAGTATATATTCACACAGAAAGACTTGAATCTTTGGCAAAGAAGGTGGATTAAATATCTAGAAGATTACGACTTCACACAAAACTACCATTGGGGAAGGCTAATGTAGTAGATGCACTTAGCAAAAAGTCTCGAGGTGAAATCAATGTTCTTACTATTAATAGGTGGAAGATGATTGATGCTTTGGAGGAATTTAATCTATTAGTGGATAAACAAGAGGATCGACCATGCTTATTTAATCTTGTAGCTCAACCAATTCTCTGACAAAGGATTGTAGAGTTACAACAATTAGATATAGAGTTGGGAACTATCCGGGGTAGATTCGAGAGGAATGAAATTGTTGAGAATTGGTCTGTAAATAATGATGAGTTACAGTTTCGTGGAAGACTATGTGTACCAAACAATGACCAAGTAAGGGAAGAAGTGTTGGGTGAGTGCCATCATTCAAAATGCTTCATACATCCGGGTAGTACTAAGATGTATAGAGACATGAAGCGTTATATTAGTGGAAAGAGATGAAACAAGATGTGGCTAAGTAAGTTACAAATTGCGCAGTATGTCAATAGATAAAGATTAAGCATCAAAGACCGGGAGGTTCACTCCAATCCTTACCAATTCTTGAGTGGAAGTGGGACCATGTTACTATAGATTTTGTGTCAGGATTACCCAAAAACGTCAAGGGTTATAATGCGTTTTGGGTGGTAGTTGATAGATTGACAAAGACTGCCCACTTTATACTTGTTAAGACCACAGATAACTTGGTAATGTTGAGCCAGCTACACATTCGGGAGATAGTGAGGTTACATGGGGTACCGTTGTCGATTGTGTCTGATTGAGATAGTAACTTTGTGGCTAAATTCTGGCAAAGCTTGCAAAAGGCATTGGAAACAGAGTTGCATTTCAATACAGCCTTTTGATTAGCACAAAAACATGACATATTTTAGATGCTAACATGCCTCTTTATACTTGCTTTTGTCATGAACTTGGGGAGAAACGTGCTTAATGTTTGTTTTGATGGAGGTTTATGTGAATGCAGGTAAAATGATGCAAATGCGATGAGTTAAACCCCCACTGAAGTGTTTGAGGTCAATGAAGAGGAAGGGGTAGAGGAAGGTTTGGAGGGAGAAGAAACCAAGAAAATTCAAATTGGTTAAAAACCTTCCGGAAGGTTTTGTCTACTGGAGCGAACCTTCTAGAAGGTTTTGCCTACTGAAGTGAAACCTTCTGGAAGGTTTTGTCTACTAGAATGAACCTTCCGGAAAGTTTTGCCTGTCAGCTTCTTCATTTAACTATTCCTACACAAACCTTCCGGAAGGTTTTTTGCCAGATTGCCCAGATAACCAGCAACTCAACTCTACAATTTGGGGGTCTCACTTACACTTCTCCAACATGTCCCCTGAAATTCCTTACACGTCTAGGAGGCCTTCCTCAACCTACATTGGACTTTTGAAGCCTTGAGCATTAATGTGGAGAGAAGAGAGAGAAGATGCTGGGTGTGGAGACAAGACCTGCACCAACCCATCCCTTGCAGCTCCTATGATGGGAAGGACATCACTCAGACTTGTGGGGACTACCATGGACATTTTTTGAAGCTGAATACTCCTTCATGGATTATTAGTTACACACACATTGTAATATAGAAAGAGAAAGTGAAGAAAGAAGATGAATAGTGTTAGTGAGAGAAGTTGAGATTTTTACATTTTCTTCCATACATTGTCTTGTAATTTCATGTAAGAATCTTCTTAACTTTGTTTGAAGTCTTCAATGTCATTTATTTCAAGTTGTTTTCAAGTTTAGTCTTCCATTAAAGCTTTCACCATTAATGCATCCAAGTTCTTCATTTCCTTAGTTTTAATATGGGTATTCAATGCACTCTCTTTTAGTTTATGTTTCCTTGCATTAATTTAGCTCCAATCGTCATTTCTTATTAATGTCTTCTCATTACAGTATTTTCTTTAGTTTAAGCATGAATAACTAAATCTTTAAGTTGGCTAATCCAAGGATGACCTCTTCTTGGGTATGCCATTTCAACTCATCCTCTTTCCTCCCCTCGGTCTACGGTGGTTCTGTTTGACTGGATAAATTATCACTATTTTATTTCAAAGTTATATATGATAGTTTGTAAAGTGAGACCAAACTATTTTATATGTTTTTCAAACCTTGTTCGAGCTTGGGAGGACTTTTCTACAGAGCTTAGTGCACACCCCCTGCAAACAACATTTCAGATTTTGGTCTAAAGGAAGAGCTCGGAGTTGATGAGCAGGTAGCTTAGAAAGCTCAATTGGATGGAAGCGTGGGTCCCGAGAGGGATGTCTAGAGTTTTTCTCTTTATGTCCTAGACTAGGAGATGCATTTTGAGACAATGTATGGATGATATTTTGTTTATTCCGCTGCAAGATAAAGTTTGATTTTTGAATGTAATGACCACGGTTTGGCATATTCTTTTGGATGATACTGTAGATATTATGTATGATGAATGGAATATTTGTTTACTTATGAATTTTGTTAGTTGCTCTCATGATGTAAATGGTTTTAGATAGTAATGTCATCCAAGGTAGATTTTGGAGCGTTACACAAAGTAATTATATTACTACTAAAAAAGAGATTTTAGCTATCGTCTTGTATATTTCAAAATTCCAAGATGATATATTAAATCAAATTTTTTTAGTGAGAGTTGATTACATAAGTGCAAAATATGTTTTGGACCAAGAAGTAAAAAACATGGCTAGTAAGCAAATGTTTGTTAGATGACAATCTATTTTAAGTACTTTCGATTTTGATATTGAATATATTAAAGGTAGTAAAAATTCAGTTCCTGATTTTCTTACCCGTAAATTTCTACAAAATCATTATGGTCAAAAAGAAATATGATAAGCTCCCTACTTCCAATAAACACCAAAGTAAACAACTAGCCTTACCAAGCCCAAGTATAAAGCCCAGTCAGTTACCCATTACACCTTTGGACCTAATAAACAAATAGAATGTTCTTAGTAATGTTATCCGCCCATCCTTATGTTCCACCTTAGTTAACCCACTTACTAGTAAACAAATCTTGACAAACCCATATTCTATCCTTTCCATTTCTTTGGTTAAACCAACCTAGTCAACCCAAAGTAACAAACAAACCGAGTACATTCCAAACAAATAGCACAAAACCTGTTCATCATTGAACCAATTCATGCTCATTTAACTGACCCAATTGATCTGTTCAATGACTACCTTGAATTAGGCTGGAATTTCATTCCACTAGATCTAGTAAAAACATTCTCATTCTACCAAGACATCATGTTTCTCAAAGAGTCATTCTTCATCAAACCTATTGATGGTAGAAAAGATGCTAATAAAATAGTTTATCATTCTCTTTACATTATCAAGTTTATCACAGAAAAAGAATGGGGATCTCTCCATTTTGTTCTTCAAGATCTTCTTGGTCATACCAAGCAATTTAGTTATTATGACTACATTTAGTCATGGTTCAAATTGCTTCTTTTTTAGGATGAATCATACACTCACTCCTGATTTATCCAGTTCACAAAGACTTTTAAGATTTCATATTCCTTCATGGTTTTTGCAGTGGTGGCAACAACATGGCCCCATTCTTCCTTTTGATCTCCAAGATCAAGTTACCTATTTATCCTCTACTTTTAAGGTTAGTCAGCATGATTTACAGTTCCTAGTATTGCTCTTATTTATGAGTAAATACAGGGTTCCATGGATCCTTAAATGGCAGTACTTTATTTCTGATAACACAGTTATCTGCCTATTCTACGTCAAATAGTGGGTTAAGTTTTAACACCAGTGCATCATTAACCAAGTTAAAAAAAAATTCTAGTTAAAGTTCCCACTCCAGTTACAGGAACAGCCACCAGTAAACATGTTGTTCCAGTCATGGTTAAACCAATAGCTCTTATTCTTAGAGTTTCTACTGCAGTCAACCCAACATAGTCACTTGTAGTAAAAAAATTCATAGTTTCTTCTCAAGACTTCCAATAAGTCTCAGAAAAAGAAATCTCAATTAATTGAGCTAGCCCAACAACTACTCCAACAAGCTAGCCAAGATGATGATGCTTCTTCCCACTCCTCATAAGCCTCTATTAGTTACCCGTAAGATCCAATCCAAGATGCCCAGGACCCAGATGATGCCTATAATCTATTTAGTTCGTGATTCATCTAGTTTATGATTCAAGTCCTACATCCATGTTAATAAAGAGCTTTAATCAATACTTTCTTCCTCGCAAGAAAGAAAAGTTGTCTCTTTACAAATCATGACCAACAAAATCATTCAGTAAAGACTCTTTTCCACCGAAAGACAACAAAAAGTAGAAGCAACCAACCAACTTTCCAACAAAGTCAGAGTTTACCTGAGTAAAAATAGTTTACTCCAGTAAATTCCACTAAAAGGCAAGAGTGAAAACCATTTCACTAAAGTAAATCAGTAAAAAGCAACTATTCAGACAAAAGAGAAATCAATTATGTAGATTCCCTTGAAAAATTGTTATGCCTTTATAAGGACTTCAGTCATTTGTAGCGGGGGAGGAAAAATACAGAGGCCATAATAACTATCACTAAAACACCTCTTTATTCCTTATTGTAAACATTTCTTCATATGATGCAAATGAAGAATATCCCCCAGTTATCTGTTTGTAAGTTAGTTTCCAGTTAATTATATTTTGTTATCTTTCAATTTGTGTTGTTAATTGTGTATCTTTGTTATCTTTATCTTTTGTGTATCTTTTTTTATCTTTATCTTTGGTATCGGAGTCATTTGACTGTTCTTGGTTAGTTTTTTGCTGACCTAAATTTGTCTAATCTCACTATTTCGTAAATCTCTTGTAGTTATTCTAGTCAATTTCTTATAAGCTTTGATTTCCTTTGGCACCTAACCATACTTTTCCACCAAAACTTAGGTTTTCAAGTCCTAACTTAAGTCCTAGAGAGAGGTAGAAGAAAGGAAACGAAAATATGGTGGGATATGTGCATGGAAGGGTATGTTCACTTGTGCAAAGAAAAACCTTACAAGTAAATTGTTAGCTGAAAAAAACTAACCAAGAACCATCAAATGGATCTGATACCATAGATAAAGATAACAAATATACACAAAAGATAAAGAAAACAAAGATACACAAATAACAACACAAAGATAAAGGTAACAAAATACTAATAACAACACAAAGAGAAAGATAATAAAATACAATTAACTGAAAAAATTAACTTACAAATAGATAGATAACTGGGGGATATTTTTCGTTTGCATCATATGAAGAAATTTTTACAATGGGGAATAGAGAGGTGTTTTGATAGCTATTATAGCCTCTGTATATTTTCTTTTTCCGCTACAAATGACTGAAGTCCTTATATAGGCGTAAGAATTTTTCAAGAGAATCTGCTAAATGATTTCTCTTTTGACTAGGTAGTTTCTTTTTTCTGTTTTACTTTAGTGGAATGGTTTTCACTCTTGCCTTTCGATGCAATGTACTAGAGTAAATTATTTTTACTCAGGTGAACTCTGACTTTGCTGGAAAGTTGGTTGGCTGCTTCTGTTTTTTGCTGCCATTTGGTGGAAAAGAGTATTGACTAAATGATTTTGTTGGTCATGATTCATAAAGAGACAACTTTTCTTTCTTTTGAATAAGAAAGTATCGATTGAAGTTCTTTATTCACATAGATGTAAGACTTGAATCATAGACTGGATGAATCACGAACTAGATAGATCATAGGCATCATCTGGATCCTGGGCATCTTGGAATGGATCTTGTGGGTGACTAATAGAGACTTATGAGGAGTGGGAAGAAGTATCATCATCTTGGCTGGCTAGTTGGAGTAGCTGTTGGGCTAACTCAATTAACTGAGATTTCTTTTTTTGAAACTTATTGGAAGTCTTGGGAGAAACTATGAATTGTTTTGCTACAAGTGACTGTGCTGGGTTGACTGGAGTATAATCTCTAAGAATAGGAGTTGTTGGTTTAACCACGAGTGGAACAACAGGTTTATTGGTGGCTGTTCTTATAACTGGAGTGGGAACTTTAACTAGAAATTCTGTTTTAACTTGGTCAATGATGCGCTAGTGTTCAAACTTAACCCACCATTTAACGTAGAATTGGTAGATAACTATGTTATTAGAAATAAAGTACTTCCATTTATGGAACCTTGTATTTACTCATAAATAGGAGCAATACCAAGAACTATGAATCATGCTGACTAACCTTAAAAGTAGAGGAGAAATAGGTAACTTGATCTTAGAGACCAGGAGGAAGAATTTCGAACATGGGGCCATGTTGTTGCACCCACCACAGAAACCATTAAAGAATTTGACTCTTGAAATTCTTTATGAACTAAATGAACCATGAGTGATTGTATGACTCATCATTATAAAGAATCAATTTGAACCATGACTCAATGTAGTTATAATAACTAAATTGCTTGGTATGACCAGGAAGATCTCAAAGAACAAAAAGGTGAGATCCCCATTCTTTTACTAATATAAACTTGAGAATGTAAAGAGAATGATAAACTCTTTTACTAGCATCTTTTCTATCATTAGTAGGTTTGATGAAGATTGACTCTATATGAAACAAGATGTGTTGATAGAACTGGAAAGTTTTCACTAGGTCTAGTGGAATGAAATTCCAGCCTAGTTCAAGATAGGCATTGACCAAATTAATTAGGTCGGTTAAATGAGTATGACTTGGTTCAATGGTGAATAGGTTTTTTGCTATGGACTTGGGAATTTACTCAATTGCTTTGTTACTTTAGGATGATTGAGTTGGTTTGATCGAAGAAATGGGTTGGATCGATAAGTAGCTTAAGTAAGGTGGAACTGAAGGATGGGTGTGAAACCCGGGAAAAATTTTAACTTTTTCTGAAAAAAAACGGCAAAATGGTAATTTGCCATTATAGTGTGGGTTAAAAAAAAAAAAGACCTCGGATGATGAAACGGACCTCACCGTTGGATTTGTCTCACGAAATCTAGTTACCCAGACAAATTTCGTCGAATTCTGAGATAGTCAGATTTTTCACGTTTTTGGAGGTGACGGGTGTTCGATGACCCCAAAAAATGAAATTTTTATAAAAATTTGAAAATTGAAAAATATTTTAAATAAAGTTCATATAAAATATTTTGAGTTTAAATCGGTACGAAATTTAATCGTTTCGGGATGAAAACGGACCCGGACAAAGGACGACACTTGGCGCGACGAGGGCCAAGTGTTTAGAAGGTATAAAAGTGAGCAAATATCTGAAAAATCAGATATTTGCTCTTCATTTGGCCGGCTGGATCAGACCCAAGAGCAAAGAAGAAAAAATAAAATTCTTCAAGCTTTCTTTCGCCGATTCTCGGAGTTTCGTCGGTCGGAATTCGTCGGGCCAAGAATTAAAGTCGATCTACGCGACGAGAGCTACGCGTGGGTACCAAAAACAAAGATTTTCACCGAAGATTCAAAAGGAGGATTTTGGAGAAATCTAAGCTTTGGACTTCAATCTTGTTCTTGAGGCTTCCTACAAATTCTTTACGCTTCAAGAGGTAGGGTTCCTCCTACTCGGACCTATTTCTAACCTAAGGTGCCCATAGGGTTCATGTGGGCTGTTTTGGATATTTCTAATATTTTTCCATTATGATTGGTGCTATGAAAATGGGTAGGATCAATTTTAGTGTGAATTGGTAGTTAGAAAGTGCTAGTTTGTGATTTCTTGAATGTTTAGATAATTGGTTATATAAAAATCATATATTCTGATTTTTATTTTGTTTGAATGATCCATATAAAATCTTGACTTGATTTTGGTATATGGAAGTATTTATGTAATCCCTTGAAAATTGGGATCATGTGGGCATGCTTTGTGTTTTATATTATGCCTTGTGAATGAAATGTAATATTAGCATGTATTATGTGTTATCATGTTGATGGAGTGTTGATATATGCTCTTGGATATATTGAACTTGAAATGGTTATGTGATTATATGCAAATGATATTAATTGTCATGGTATACAATGATATTTAAAAATTGTCATTTGGCATGCATTGCAATATGGACATGGAATTAACATCACATTCATGGGCTACATGCATGAGTGTGGGTGTAGGGTTGCATGGGGTGATCAACACCAACATTGGTTCTTGATGGTAGGCTCGGGAAAGTGGGATGGAATGTCCTACGGAGTCGCACGATGACATGCATAAGAAAACTTGTGTCGGGTATAGCAAGTAGGGCTAGACACTCCCTCGGGTGAAAAACCCGACCACTTGGTTCATACACTTACCGGCGGTGAAATTCCAGAAAAGTGTAACGGCGTACGGAGCCGGAGGTGCGATTCCTGAATCCGATACCCCATAAAGGCACATGATTTTGATATATAAATTATTCATTTGATGGGAAACATCCAAGAATGAATTAGTTTTATGACATATGGTTGATTTCAAAATGATCTTTGGATGTGTTTCATCAAAGACGTTTGTTTTACACGTAAGTGTCGCATTGTGTTGTGGGAGTCGGTGTGGGCTCGGGATAGCATGCATGGGTGAGTTTCATCTCATTACTTGGCATGGCATCATGATTTTCCAACATTGTATTATATGTTATTGTTGGAGGGAATACTTGTTGTGAAATGTTGCATTTATACATTGCATATGCATTTTAGGTGATGAGTAGCCTCTGTAGGGATTATTCTACTGGGCATTGGCTCACCCTATACGGGAAACATTTCAGGTGTGGGTCATGCACCAATGGACGGCTCACAATCCGGGTCACATGGTTGAAGAAAAGTCGACTTGTGGCTTCCAATCCATTTTTTTTGTAAAAGTAGATTTGTAATTAAATTTTGGCATGTAATGTGTAAAGGAATTGTAATAGAGTATATATGGACTGTTTTAATATAACCTTGCATATTTTGATATAAATATGATGATTGGACCCGGTGTGGTCAAGTTTACGTATAAAATGGACCCTGTGTGGTTATGGTATTATATTGGACCTCGGATGGGTCATGTAAATGTTGATTGCACAGATTGTGTTTTGGGGTAGAGCTTCCCGTACAAAGGAGACTCTGCCTGGATTTCGTTAAATTATGGATCCTGGTAAATGGGACACAACGGTGCGATATCGAGTTATACGGTATCCACGGGCATTCCATGGGTTGAAGGGAAATTAACGGACCCCATGAATTTGGGGTGTCACAATGGGTGGATAACATTACCAAGAACATGGTATCTATTTATTAGGTCCAAAGGTGTAATAGGTTACTGACTAGGCTTTGGACTTGGGCTTAGTAAGGCAAGTTGTTTATTGGAAGTAGGGAGCTTACCAGATTTCTCATGGGACATGATGATTATATAGAAATTCACGGGTAAGAAATTCACGAGTAAGAAAATCAAAAACTGAATTTTTACTATCTTTAATATTAAAATAGATTACCATCTGGCAAAAATCTTCTTACTAGCCATGTTTTGTACATCTTGTTCAAAAACATATTTTGCACTCATGCAATCAACTCTCACTAAAATTTTTTGATTTAACATATCATCTTGAAATTTTGAAATACACAAGACGATAGCTAAAATCTCTTTTTTAATAGTACTATAGTTACTTTGAGGGCACCTTCTCGAGCCAAAACGAAGTTACCCACCGAGGGAGACCACGAATGCTTGTTGGTCAAACATTAGCGGCTAATGGACAGCATGTTCTCTATTACATATTATCTCACCTCAAAAAGATTCCTGCACTCCCCAGTATATATGATGCATTGAAATTTTAGGGTCACGCTTCTTCGAGAAAATTTTTTTTGTCAATTTGAAAGCAGGTTCATAAGAATCTGATTTAACTCCTTGGAGAAGAATGGCGCCATAACCAATGTCAGAGACAACCATTTGAATAACTTTGAAATAATTAACTGTGGCAATCCCAAGGCAAGGCAAAGTTTTGATATACTTCTTAACTTGTTGAACTACAGAAGTATGAACAGGTGACCACAATGGGGGATTGTCCTGTAATCTTTCATACAATGGTTTAACTATTTTTCTAAGATCTTTATAATAGTCAAAAATGTAACTTAGGGATTTCAAGAATCTTTGTAACTAGTTTTATCTCAAATTTCATTAGGGATCTTATCAGTGAACTAAATGGATCTACTTATGAGAACTACAGTTGACTGTTGGATGTTATATCCAAAAAATCAAACTAAGGTTTGGAATAACCTGATTTTACTAGCAAAGATGACTAAACAATTGTTTTTAAATATTTCCAAGAATAACATAAGATCTTTCCAGTGCTCATCAATTCACTTAGAAAAGATGAGAACATCATCTATGTAAACTATAGAGAAATGGCTAAATGGATTGAATATTTCATTCATAATATTCTAAAATTCACTTGGTGCATTTTTTAATTCGAAGGGCACTACATTTCATTCGTAATGATTAAATGGTGTTGTAAATACAGTTTTGTACCTGTCTTCTAGACTTATTTGGATTTCCCATAATCCACTTTTTAAATCAAATTTTTAAAAAATTACTGCTTTACTTAGTCATTTTATTAGATCTTGCTTGTTGAGAATTGGATATCTTATCGACTCCAAAACTTTGTTTAATGGCTTGTAATTGATTACTAATCTTGGAACTCCTCTTTCTAACTCAGCATTTTTAACAACGTAGAAGGCAGGGCAAAACCAAGGAGATTTACTTTTTTGAATTATGTGATTACTTAGTAAATTTGTAATTTCTTTTTTACAAATGTCCATTACTTTGTGATTCATTTGAATAGACCTCGAGTTTGTAGGTATATTCTGTTCATTGAATCCATTACCACAAGGTAGGGTGACCATATGTTTCTTTCAATGCCAAAAGGCACAAAGCAAGTTAAAACATATTTCATTCTATAACCTTTCTCTAAATCTCTAAATTTTTTGAATTAAGATTTCATTGGTAAACTGATTTTGGATTTGCTTATGACGAATTTCTTTTTTGAGAAAGTTTACTTGGTTACTCTTTTGGTTAATTAGATTAAGAGATGATGAGATTGAAGAATCTTTAAGTCTTCTTAATTCTTTTACCTACGGTTTGGTTAAGAATTTAAAAGTTATCGGTTGACCAAAAGGTTTGGTAGTTATTCCATCTATATCTGTAGTAAATGGATATAGTAAATATATTAATGGTATGCCAAGAATAACTTTATCCGTCATATTTTGTACTAAGACAAATGATGTTAAAACATACATTGTCTCAACAAATATGTAATTTTGGTATCTTGTATTTTATGCTCTTTTTACTACCGTTAGTTGAACTTAACTTTTCAGTTGTCTTATGGTAATACTTTGTTGGTGTAAACCCTTCCTATATATTATTTAAATTTGCACCAGTGTCAATAAGGGCAACAATTTCAACTTCAAAATCATTACCTATGACAAGTTTAACTTTGGAATGTCATTTTTGAAGATTTAACCTATTTATTAGATTTAACCAATTATCTTCATTAACTGTTTATGGACATCCATTTTGCGATGGCATCTTCGTTACACTCAGGGTTTCCACATTAAAGGTGGAGGTTGTAGGTATTCGCCGGGAACATGTCCTGTTGGGTTCAAAATTATTTGAATCGGTTTCAGATTCACTAGAAGTTTTACTTTTTGTTGTTTAGAATTTATTATGAGTTTGGAGAAGATTTTATTGCTTCTTCTAACCTTTTATCAGTTATTTTTAACTATTTAATTTCTTGTTTTAACTTATTAACTTCAATTTGAAGGTCTTGTAGAGTGTCTTCTTTCTGTTTATCTTTACTATATCTTTCCATGGTTTTGTTAAAACTTTTTAACTATTTTTCACAACAAAAAAAAAGATTTCTTAATGTCTTGTTTGATAGAAAGATTTTTGAGTTTTTTAATATATTATGTTTTTAACTCTGGATCTTCAATTTTATTGTTGAGATCAATGAGGATATTTTCTTCCTCAGTGTATTTTGTTAAAACATTACCTATTTTACAACAATTATCCTAATACGCTAATTTAATGTCAAGATCACTAGAATTACTATTAATTGGCTTGTAGTCATAAGAAACTTATGGATGGCTATGTTCTTCTGAACTTTCTTCATTTTTACTTAAGTTGCTTAACTTAAAAATTGCCAATACTTTATCTCTGCCTTTTGGAGACAAGTTTAATTGTTTTAAACTTTTATTTTACTGGACACTGAGTCTTGTAATGTCCTTTTTTACTACAACTATAACATTCAATTTGACTGTTATCTTTTTTTATTGTTTGCTTCTTATGAGTTTGAGGCTTATAGGATTTTATATATTTCTTGTTTTTACTTGGTTTGCCATTATATTCATATTTTGGGAAATATTGTTTACTTCTTCTATAGTAAGATTTGCTCTTGCTATAAATTTTAACTTGTTTGTGTTTCTTACAAGATTGGGCTACTGGGGGTAGCCCGTATTGTTCACAAAAGTTTCTTAGCTCATATTTATCTTTTGCTTTGTCACTTTTAACTTGATTACTGATTTTCATGTCAATACACATTTGTAATCTTTCTTTCTGAGTGGTATTAATAATATCATCATATGTTAACTCATTTGATTCAATAATTCCTATAGAGTTACTTAATGCATCTCTAATACTATGGGCAAAAGGATTAGGTAAACCATTAATAAATTTTTCTTTCGAGAAAGATTTTTCACAATCTTCTTTGAGTATTACTATAGATATAAATACATCTTTATACCATCTGAAATCACTTAAGGTTTGACACCTTAGATTATTAAGTTAGTTGTGAATTCAAGATGATATGTTACTTGGTGTACCTACAAAATGTTTAATTATAGTATAGATTAAAGTTTTTAATCCATATAGTTTAACTCTTTCAATTCTTTCATCAAAGATTGAATTTTTATCTTCATCTAACTCAACAGCATACCTAATGTTATCTCTTACCTCAAGTGTACGATAATTGTCCCACCAACTTTTTAAGATTGCTTTGAATCCAAAGGTTAATAGATCCATAATTTCTGATTTAGTATTATCAAGGTTATTTGATGTAACAATTTGCAACCATAGATAGATGATTAATCTTATTTAAAATTTCTTGTTCACTTAACTCATATATATTCCATTCATAGAGTTTGTTGGATTGAACTAAGAATGGATTACTGATAGTTTTTTCTTCGTATTGAAGATCAAAAGGTGTAACACCCCAAAATCCCCCTTGGACGACATTACTATCTAAAATCATTTACATCATGAGAGCAACTAATAAAGTTCATAATTAAAGGAAATTCCATTTCATAATATTTATAACTTCATCCAAAAAGAAAATGTCAAGCCATGGTCATTGCATCCAAAAGAATATGCCCAACTATGGCAATTACATCCCAAAAATTAACTATTATCTTGCAGCGGAATAATAAAAATATTAACATGAACATTATCTCAAAATGACTCTCCTAGTCTAGGACGTAAAAAGAATAGCTCTAGACATCCCCCTACGGGTCCACATGCCCATCAAGTTGAGCTTTCCAAGCTACCTGCTCGTCAACTCTGAGCTCCTCCTCTAAACCAAAATCTGAAAAGAATATTGTTTGCAGGGGGTGAGCACTAAGCTCTGTAGGAAAATCCTCCCAAACTCAAACAAGGTTTCAAAAGCATATAAAACGATCGGTATCATTTTACAAATATCATATATAGCTTTTGAAGGAAAATAGAGACATTTCAATGGATCTAAAGTTTACACAATATCAACAATTAAATGAAAAAATAAAACCAATTCCCGAAAATAACAATTCCAACAAGTTACCATTTCCACAATGACCAATTTCACAATAAACCAATTACACCATAAACTTCTTTCCACAATAAAACATATCCAACTATTTGCACACTAAACAATAGCCCACAATGTATCTAAGGTATGATGTATGACATCGCATGAATAAATATATCGAGAATATCTTGGCCCACACACACACACCCCGCATGAATAGCAGTTTGGTCCTCGCAAGGCACCAACCCCACTACAAGTGGTAGGAAAAATTCAAACCCTCACAGAGTAAGAAACGTATCTACCCACTCTACGATACCCGGTCAATGGCCACCCATAGTCATCCAAACATTCACAAGAGATACAATACCTAACCAATTTATCCAATCCCAACGTAAACTCCAAAATTCCCAAATTTCACTTGTATTATTCCAATAGAACAATTTAAGAAAATATGCAACAGATCATAAAAAAATACCATTTTGTTGTTCAATACCGAGTACTAGAGTTTTGAAATCAAGAACAAAGGAAAAATCAAGAGAAAAATTCATTTCTCTTGAAAACTAGGGTTTTAATACAAGAAAAGAGTTTTTATGGCTACCCAACCATAGCTTTGTTTAAAACATGGTAATATTTGCAAGAATATCAAGAATCAAAGATTTCCTAACATATAAATAGGATTTAGAGTCAAAACATACATATATATAAACCTTAGCCTCAATGGAAGAGAATAAGAAGAAACATCTACCTTGCTTCCTTAGATTTTGTGTGAGAACTAGAAGATTTGATCTTTTCCAACTTGAATCAACACTTTAATCTCTTATTTTTCCCTTCTTTCTTCCTCTCTAAGCCTCTCTAGTGTAGAATTAATGAAATGGGGTGAAAATTTGGAAAAATACATCAAGAAAAGGACTGGGACATGAAGCCCCCGTCTTGGTGCATTCGGACAAGTGTTTCTTACCGTCCAGATGCGTGTTTCTGCACCCAATTTTTCTGCCAAACGCGTCCAGACGAGTGTCTTTTCCCGTACAGACACGGGTGACAGTATACCCTCAACTTTCAGATTGATTATGACCTATTTAGAAGCCGATTCAAAAAATATTCGTGAAATACACTTTTGTAGCCCTTGAATTGTAGTTTCTACTGTCTAAAAATTAGATCAATCGAAGTAAAGAGTAAAAGGTTATGGTAATAATACTAAGGTAGTGTCAAATTCCCTTCTACCCAAATCCTCTCCAAAATAGGTTTTAATTCCAAAATACTTCATAACTTCTAATACACCCCATATTACCTCTCCGAACATTTTTAGACCTTCCAGATTCAATGGAGGCATTATTTTGACCTAAAAATATTTAGAAACTTACCTAATCACCCTTCTTAAGCTTACACACCTTCGAAACTAAGTTTGACTCGAAAGTCAATTCGTTTGAAACTCAAACTTCATGATCAATCTTTCAACAATAATTCTAAGTTTCTACCATCATTTTATTCCTATTAAGAGAACTCTTAAGATAATAGTATCCTTATTTAATTTTAATAGGGGGTCTTACAATCCACCCCCATAAAAGAAAGTTTCGTCCTCGAAACTTAATCTTCGAGTTAGTCTATCTAATTCTCATTCGGCCATGATTTCTCTACTTCTATTCATCCTTTAAACATCAAAACCAAGATTAAAATAGAACATCATATCCTAATTTTAAATCCATCCCTTAAACTTATACCGTCACTACAATTAGTGAAGTCCCCAAGTTTACCTTCATTCACTACTTTTGATTATTCTTTATACTCAATAATTCCATGTGATTGTCTAAACTAATCTCATATCATTCATAATGCTAGATCTTCAACTTATTTCCTATTCATTGGATATCACTTCTCTTTTCAATGTACCAATCATTTTAAAAATTTCATGTTTGCTTTTTACATGTAGCTTATCCATAAGCATTTCACAACAACCAAATTCAATTTCATTAATGGGATTACTCATCATTTCTATACCCAAATTATGTTATAATCCAAAACTTAGTAATGCCATTATGACAAGATCTACAATGATTCCTTAAATAGATGTATCATTCTTAATGACTTTATTTCTGTGACGCCCCTAAAATCAGGGGTCCTTTTTTTTTTTACACTGTTAACCAACTGTCAACCCGCGGAATTGCCCGTGATTTGCTGTACAACCTGAAATCACGTTAATAGTATCCCTTTACCCGGGATTATAATTCACACGTGTAACTCGTGTTCCTTTAATCATTTAATCCAATCGAGGTTCAATATACCCCAATATATATCATTTAATGTCCATTTGTATCATTGAAACCAAGAAAACCAAAGTCCAATTGTAAAGCAAAGCAATTTTAAAATTTTTGATTTTTGGAAAGTGTACCAGTACGCGTAGCGGTACGATTTGCCTACTGGACCTCACCGTACCGGTACGCGTACCGATACGCTTTGCCAGTTCTTCCTTGTTTCACCTGTTTTCAATTTCCAATCATTTTCAATCTTTCTCATTTTCACCCAAAACACATACAATGGAGTTTTTGACATAAAACCTCATTTGTACAAGTTCATTACATTTAATTTACATGCCAAAACGTAGTTTTAACAAGAGTTTACAAAATAGTCAAGGTTAAAGGCCACATGTCGGCCCCTCTTCACCCTTGAGGCTCCGAATGAGAGCCGTCCACTTTCGCGTATCCCGCACCTAAAATATTTTCCTGTATAGGGTGAGCCAACGCCCAGTAGAATATTTCCTACAGAGGTTACTACCTCCCTAGATGCATGTGCAATGTTTATGTGCAACACTTAACCATTATTTTCCATTCCAAGGAAGAATATGCATTTCAATGATGGAATTTTACTATGTCATGCCATGAAATGAGGTGAGACTCACTCACGCATATCAACACGAACCCTTTCTGGCTCCTCAACACATGATAATATCCATGTGAATGAATTCATACCATGCGATGAAATGAGATGAGACTCACTCATGCACCACAACCCGAGTCATACCCGACTCCTTAACACAATGCAATACCAAAGTGTATTAAACCGTCATTTATGTTCACATCAAATGACATTCACAATTTCAGGGTCTTTCTTGGGGTGGGTATTCATGGACTTACACCAATGGCACCCAGCCGACACAAAATTTAAGGACTTCAACCAACAGTTTCGCGTACACCGACACACTTTATGGACTATTATACCAACATAGTACAAATTCAATCACCGGGCCTCTCACCCGAGGAATATTCTAGCCCTTCTTGTTAACCCCGACCCAATTTGTCATACAACCGTGCGACTTAGTCGGATCATCGATCCAACTTTTTCCAAGTCCACTCGTCATCCACCAATGGGGTGACGACGTCAACCATGCACACACACCCACATGATGTGAGGTCTCCATGCAAATGCAATATAAAGAACCATTGCATAACAATGTTATGTCACATACGTAATGAATGTCATATTGACAATCGGAACCACATATTTCAACATATGTCATGGCAATTTATATCCTAAGCATATAATTACCAAAACCCATCACAATTTATAAGCATGTTACCACAATATCCATGTCAATAACACACTTAAATCACAAAGCACAATATTAACACATAGCATACCCACATAAACCCAATTTTCAAGAGTCCACATAAATACTTTCACATATCAAAGTCATGCTATAAATTGGTCTAGGCCATTTCTATATCCATTTCCTTATTTCCATGACTATAGGCAAGTCATATATTATTCTATACCTCTAACCATTTCATATGGACACCTAGGTTAGAAATCAACCAAAGTAGGAGGGAACCCTACCTCTTGAAGCGTAAAAGAACACGTTGGGAAGCTCTATGACTCTAACTCGAGTTCTAATCCAATCCTTTCCAAAAACTCATTTTTTTAACCTTTGGTGAAAACCCTCATTTTTTATTACGTAGGCGTAGCCCTCGACGAGAAGATCGACTTTTGGTCTTGGCCCTAGTGGATTCGATTACTCAATCTTCGTAGATCGTAGAGAGAAGGTGAGAATTTTTTTTCTTTTCCCTCTCTTGTCTTCTCACGTTGAACTGGCTGAAAAAAATGGGAAATAAATCAGATTTTTCCCCTTTTTATATCCTCCATTTACTTGGCTCACATTGTGCCACACGACCCTCTTTTTTTCGGGTCTATTTTCGTCCCGAAACGATTAAATTTCGTCTCGATTCAAGTTTAAAATAATTTTATTTTAATTTGCCTAAATTTATTTTCCAAATTTTGAATTTTTATTAAAAATCTCGTTTTTGGGTCACCCGAGACTCGACCACTTCGTAAAACGTAAAAAATTCGACTATCTCAGAATTTGATGAATTTGATGTGGTAACTCGATTTTGTGAGACAAATTCAACGGTGAGGTTCGTTTCGTCATCCGAGATCTAGAAAATTTTAGGTTTTCAACCCGTACCATAGTGACCAATTACTGTTTTGTCCTTTTTCATAAAAAATTTAAATTTACCCAGGTTTTACAGTTTCTCACTACACTGGACAAACTCACAATATTTAAAATCTAATAATAACTTCACATCCTATGGACACTTATCAATTTTTGTAGTTCGGTGGACACAACAAGATTCCCATCAATTATAACCATCAAACTATACACCAAGTTTTCCAAGAAATTGTATCTCATTCTTCAAGCTTATACTCTCTACATTCACCACTGCAACCGTAACTAATGGTTAATTTCACTAATATTAAATCTAATCCAATGGCTCGCTGCGCACTCTGATATAAATTAACATCCACCAATTCACAACTCAAAACTAACCACAAGATAAGGATTCTCATAGGTGTGAAAGTTTTGAGAATATATGTCCGATTCTACCAAAATGTACAATTGAAACCTAACCACACTTGGACTCCAATTATAGCTTCCAAAATGTGTACACTAACGATCCATCTAATCCATTCAAAGGGGATTTTAGTAATTAACTAACTATAATACTTAGGCTAAGTGTCAAGTTATATCTCCAAGATATTTGCTCTCAGTCCCCAATCTTGAGCTCAAATCAATAAGCCTTGCAATCCCCTTCATAACTCATTTGTATCTGGATTCATACTTTTAGATCAATTTTAATATCTCTACATGTTCACCAACTTGATTAAGGCCAATTTTTTCTATCTCCCAAGTATTCATTCTCAATCTCTAACCTTGAGTTAGAATTAATAACCATGTAATCAATTCTTAGTGGCTTTCATTAACATCACAACTCTTTTCACGATACCTATACTTTCGAATCCCTAGGATACAATTCATTACAATATATATCTTGTAATATATCAAAATGTGAAGATAGACCTTATAAGGATCCCAAAATATCTCTCAATTCCCTATCACCATACTATTCATGATATAATCAAAACTAAAACAAGACTCTCAGTGATTAAACCAATGTTCCTCAATTTAACCACATTAGTCATCATTGTCTTAATCATTATTCATAATCCCCAAGATAATAACAATCTGCTAATTACTAGGATAACCATAGTCATTTATCCCAAAAATTACATAAGGTTTCTATATCCATGTCAAAGCCAATTTGCATAGGTATCATCATTGATTCCTCAAATTACATCTTTCCAATTATCACTACTAACTGTCAAGTTAGAATCTTCCATACTCATACCAACAATAATCAAGTATAACAAATTAAACCTATCTTAATAATGTAGTAAAAGAGACAGGAAAAAGAACTTCATATTCCCCCAACACAACTCCAATAACATTTAAAAGATCTCACATAACGATAGAAGTTAACACCAAACATTGAAATCATCCTTATTTCAATAATTGTTGATTATATCTGACATCGAGCTTTTAAACTCTATAATCTTTAATCCTACAATATTGAGGGTCAAAGGTAACTACTACCACTTAATTAGGCTTCTTAGATTTTCCTTTTTATATGTCTATAAGTTTGTTTCCATAACTTGCCCTTAAATTTCCAATCAAAATTTGTGAATACACGGCAATTGCTAACTCTACATTTAACCAAGAGAATCTCGATTGTTAGTACTTTAGAGAGTCTAAGTGTAGCGAACTAATCCCACAATGAAATACAATTTCCTAAATATAACATCCTCAATGAGTATCCTATGTATGACCCTTCTAAACTATTAATACTTCAAAAGTAAATTTAATCAACTCTCTGTAATATTTTCAAACCAATATTGGCAACCTCAAGTATGTGGTTATGAAACAAACTTTTGTCCATTTAAGAACCATAATCACAATTCCTATCGTTATTCCAAAATAGGCTCTCATTCAATGTTACTTCACCATATTCCTTCAATTGATCACATTTGAGAATTATACAATCTCATACCATCGTACTCATCCTAGAGGAAAACATAATACCCCTATGGTTTCCATCATAAAACCAAAACTACATTCATTCCTTAATTTCTATGACTTTTAAGTAACACACATCACTTTCCACAATTTTATTATTCAAAACATAGTCCATCTTAAAAACATCTAAGTTGACTTTACCTCCACACATCCAAATTGAGTTATCACATCTCCTTGACTTCCAAAAATATAGGAACACCAATAGTAGAATGGAATACTTAGCGTCGACAAAGCACCAAATCATAGTTAAATTTTATATTGTAATCCATCCAAAAAAACTTCAATCAACTTGGGGGTGTCTCTAAATCAAAACCAAAAATAATGGTGGAAGCTTGCTTAAGGATAAGTCTTTCAGAGTCTAAGAAGAAAAGCACTGACATTTTGCTATCTAAGGAATACCACAATACAGATTTTTGATCAACTTCGGAGCATAAATTGATTTAACTCAAGTATTTCTAGTATGTATGACCTATATGGTTGGAAAGATATACGAGTTAAGCTTCTAACAAAAAAAATGGTACACAATTTGGACTTTCCAACAAAGAGTTATGATCAAATTGGTGAAAGGTAGTCGGCTTGACTGATGGTTCTTCTATATTTGTCCAACTCGAGTTTGAGTGTCTTTTGTCACAAATCCTATCTCATACACATCTCCAATATAGATAACATGACTTGCATAAAGATCCATGCCTACCATCATTTACAAACCAAAAGACAAATTACCATCCATCTTCTAGAAAAGTCCAAAACGACAAGATATAAAACTAGAATATCCATCCCAAATTTTTCGTCAACTCCTCAAAGCTAGCTAACCCATGAATTCTAACAAATAATTAATCCTTAAGCTAACTAAGCAACAAATCACAAATATCTTATAAACTTATAACTTCAAACAAATTCAACCCTAGAGTTTCTTCAACCAAACCTAATACTCCAGTGATAGTCCACAACCTACAGCTCTCATATAAGACCTAATTCATAAACTATGATACCAAACCTGTAATGCCCCATAATCCCCCTTGGACGGCATTACTATCTAAAACTATTCAAATCATGAGAGCAACTAATAAAGTTCATAATTAAAGGAAATTTCATTTCATCATCCATAATATTTAGAACTTCATCCAAAAGAATATGTCAAGCCATGGCCATTGCATCCAAAAGAATATGCTCAACTACGACAATTACATCCCAAAAATTAACTATTATCTTGCAGCAGAATAAGAAAAATACTAACATGAACATTATCTCAAAATGACTCTCCTAATCTAGGACATAAAAAGAACAGCTCTAGACATCCTTCTCCGGGTCCACATGCCCATCAAGTTGAGCTTCCCAAACTACCTGCTCATCAACTCTAAGCTCCTCCTCTAAACCAAAATCTGAAAAGAATGTTGTTTGTAGGGGGTGAGCACTAAGCTCTATAGGAAAATGCTCTCAAACTTGAACAAGGTTTCAAAAGCATATAAAACGGTCGGTCTCATTTTACAAATATCATATAAAGCATTTGAAGGAAAATAGGGACATTTCAATGGATCTCAAGTTTACACAATATAAACA
The DNA here is from genome assembly GCA_963454935.2 of Ilex paraguariensis. Lineage (NCBI taxonomy): Eukaryota > Viridiplantae > Streptophyta > Magnoliopsida > Aquifoliales > Aquifoliaceae > Ilex > Ilex paraguariensis. The sequence goes on from CAUOFW020000851.1 coordinate 143,388, forward strand.
ATTAAATGAAAAAGTAAAACCAATTGCCAAAAAAAATAATTCCAACAAGTTACCATTTCCACAATGACCAATTTCACAATAAACCAATTCCACCATAAACTCCTTTCCAAAATAAACCATATCCAACCATTTGCACAATAAACAATAGCCCACAATGTATCTCAAGTATGCTGTATGAAATTGCATGATTAAACTCATCGAGAATATCCTTGACCACATACACACACCCAATTCTTGCAAGGATATCCAACTTTAGGAAAGGCGTATACCAAAGCATTGACAATAACAAATCCAACCCAGGAATATTATACTAATCCTCAGCCTCGATACCCGTGAGCAAATAGTGGTTTGGTTCTCGCAAGACACCAACCCCACTATGAGTGGTAGAAAAAATTCAAACCTTCACAGAATAAGAAACGCATCTACCCACTCTACGATACCTAGTCAACAACCACCCATGGTTATCCAAACATCCACAAGAGATACAATACCCAACCAATTTCTCCAATCCCAAAGTAAAATCCAAAATCTCCAAATTTCACAAGTATTATTCCAATAGAACAATTTAAGAAAATATGCAAGAGATCATCAAAAATACCATTTTGTTGTTCAATACCAAACACTAGAGTTTTGAACTCAAGAATAAAGGAAAAATTAAGAGAAAAATTTATTTTTCTTGAAAACTAGGGTTTTAATACAAGAAAAAGAGATTTCATGGCTACCCAACCATAGTTTTGTTTAAAACATGGTAATATTTTCAAGAATATCAAGAATCAAGGATTTCCTTTCATATAAATAGGATTTAGAGACAAAACATACATATATATAAACCTTAGCCTCAATGGAAGAGAATAGGAAGAAACTCCTACCTTGCTTCCTTAGATTTTGTGTGAGAACTAGAAGATTTGATCTTTCCCAACTTGAATCAACACTTTAATCTCTTATTTTTCCCTTCTTTCTTCCTCTCTAAGCCTCTCTAGTGTAGAATTGATGAAATGAGGTGAAAATTTGGAGAAAATATAAAAAATAAGCCTGGGACGTGAAGCCCCTGGCTTGGTGCGTCCAGGCGCGTGTTTCTTACCATCCGGACACGTGTTTCTACACCCAATTGTTCTTCCAAACGCATCCAGACGCGTGTCTATTCTCGTCCAGATGTGGGTGACAACATACCCTCAACTTCAAGATTGATTTTGACCTATTTAGAAGCCAATTCAAAATATTTTCGTGAAATACACTTTTGTAACCCTTGAAGTTTAGTTTCTACTTTCTAAAAATCAGATCAATCGGACTGAAGATTAAAAAGTTATGGTCAAAGTACTAAGGTAGTGTCAAATTCCTTTTTACCCAAATCCTCTCCAAAATAGGTTTTAATTCCAAAATACTTCCTAACTTCTAATACACTCCATATTACCTCTCCCAATGTTTGTTGACCTTCTTGATTCAATGGAGGCATTATTTTGACCTAAAAACATTTAGAAACTTACATAATCACCCTTCTTAAGCTCACACACCTTCGAAACTAAGTTTGACCCAAAAGTCAATTCGTTTGAAACTCAAAATTCATAAGCAATCTTTTAACAATGATTTCAAGTTTCTACCATCATTTTATTCCTATTAGGAGAAATCTTAAGATAATAGTATCCTTATTTAATTTTAATATGGGGTCTTACAGGAGGTGCCAGTCTAGTATACCAATTTTTGGTAATGTTGGTAGGATTAACTTTAGGAAAGGTTAATTTGTTTAGATTTTGACAAGAAAATTGCTGCTCTAATTCTCTAATATCAGAATCAGTAGAATTTTGTGATATACTAGTTTCTGACACAGAATTTGAGATATTCTAATAAATAGTAGAAACTTGAGGTGTTACTGGTTCAATTTTTGTCTGTTCTAATTTTTCTAGAATTTTCTCAATTTTTTGAATTCTTTTATGTTTATTAACCGATACACTAAGTTTACTTCTTTCTTTTGGTAACTAAATTAAAGATCTTTCTAATTTTTTACTGGTTGATGGTTTTATGTCATGAATTTTATTTTCTATTTTGTCTAACTATTTACCAATTGTTTTAAGTATTGATTGGTAAAGTGGTTTTGCTTAAGTATTTGTTTTCCTAGTAGACACTAGACTTCTAGGGGTACAATAGTGTATTTTACAAAAAGTTTTCAAATCGACCTCTAAATAGGTTTAAATTGCACTAAAAGTTCCAGAAAAAATTGTGAGTCCGTGTAACGCCCCAAAAACCACCTTGCAAAGCATTACAATTTCAAACCATTCAGATCATGAAAGCAACTAATATGGTCCATAAATAAATAAGATTCCATTCATCATTCATAAAATTTATAATATTATCCCAACAGAATATGCACATTATGGCGCTTACATCTCAAAAATTTAACTATTATAGTGCAGCGGAATAACAAAAGAAAGCTAAACTTCACAATGTTTCAAAATGAATTATCGAGTCTAGAACAAAAAGGTAAAGTCGCTCTAGGCGTCCACCTCGGAATCCATGTTCCCTTCTATCAAAGTCTCATAAGATACCTGCTCATCGCCTCCAAGATCCTCGTCTCGGATATAATCTGAGAAATATTTGTTTGTAGGGGGTGAGCACTAAGCTCAGTAGGAAAAAAATCCTCCCAAACTCGAACAAGATTTAGAAAAGTATATAAAATCAGTCGGTCACCTTTCACAAATAGTATATATGAATTTTTGAAATAAAACAGGAATATTTAAACAAATTTCAAGTTTAAGCAACAACAGTAATTTAATGCATAAGTGAAACCAATATACAACTAGTAACTCATTCCACCATAAATCGTTTCTCCCAAGTTCTTGCAGAATCTCATAATTCCCAAGATTCTTGTAGAAACCATTTCTGGTACAATGAACAATAACTCACCACTGTATTCGTATCTCAGGTATGAAGTAAGATCTAGCATGGTCACCATCGAAAGCATCATGTCCCACATACCACAAACACAAATCCTCGCAAAGATATCCAACCTTTGGGAAGGACGTGTGCCAACACAATGGCAGTGACGAATTCAACCCAGGCATTAGTATACTAATCCTCTGACACAGCACCTGTGAGCTAATAGTGGTTTGATCCTCGCAAGACACCAACCCCACTACGAGTGCTAGGATATGTCCAAACCCGCACGAAGTAAAAAGACGTCTACCCACTCCATGAGACTCGGTCAATCGTAGCCCATGTTTATTCAAACAACCACACAAGAGATACAATACCAACAATTCCATCAATAACAAACAATTTTCAAAACCTCCAATTCCATGGGTATTTCCAAGAGCACAAGTAATTTAAACAATCTCCAAATGTTCACATGTATCATTTCAATAGAACATTAAAGAAAATGCAAGAGATCATCATCAATATCATTTTATTACTCCACACAAAGCACTAAGGTTTTGAAATCAAGAACCAAGGAAGAATCAAAAGGAAAATCCATCACTCTTGAAAACTAGGGTTTTAAATCAAGAAAGAGATATTTCATGGGTATTCAACTCTAACTTTGTTTAAAACATGATAATAATTGCAAGAAGACCAAGAAACAAAGAACCCATAGCAAACACATAAGATTAGGAGTCAAAACAAACATATATATTAGCCCTAGCATCAATGGATAAGAATGGAAGAAAACCCCTACCTTGGTGTTCTTGAAGAACTAAGATTTTGATCTTGAATCAACCCTTAAATCTCTGATTTTTTCCTTTTTATCTTGTGGTTTTTCTCTTTTTCTCTTTCTCTCTAAAGCTTCCTAGGGTTGGAAGTGGTGAAATGGGGTTAAAGAAGGCGTCCTAATGTATTTATAGGGTGAGAAACAGAGACAAAACCCGAAATCGGGTCGAACTGGATTTTACAGAGCGTATCGGTACTATTTAGCTTCTGGAGTTCGAAGTACCAGTACGTTGTACCAGTACACTTTGTCTGCTGAAATTTTCAGTGCGATTTTGGCCTATTTGGCGGTCGATTTGGAAAATTTTTGTGAAATACCCTTTTGTATCCCTTGAAGTCTAGTTTCTGATGTCCAAAAAAAAAAAATCAATCAAAGTTAGGAGTAGAAAGTTATAGTCAAAATACTAAGGTAGTATCAAATTCTTTTCTACCCAAATCCTTTCCAAAATAGGTTTTAACTTTAAAATACTTCCTAACTTCTAATACACCCTATATTATCTCTCCCAATGTTTTTCAACCTTTCAAATTCAATGGAGGCATTATGTTGACCTGAAAGCATTTGAAAACTTATCTGATCACCCTTCTTAAGCTAACACACCTTCGAAACTAAGTTTGACCCTAAAGTCAATTCGTTCGAAACTCAAATTTCATGATCACTCTTTAAAAATGATTCAAGGTTTCTACCATCATCTTCTTAATCTTAGAGGAACTATTAAAATAATATTATTCTTATTTAATTTTAATACAGGGTCTTACAATCCGTTCAAACGTGAATGGACGTTCGAACAACAGTTTGTCATAGTACTTTTGTGTCTGATAGAACTTTGATGGAAAAGTAAAAGTACTGAGAACAGTTAACATTCAAACACCAAATGACGTTTGAATGTGAAGCAAGAAATTGCACTACTGATGTTCGAACGTGAGTTACGAATTCTAAGTTTTAGATTTGCGCACATGGGACCATTTCCCCTCCTATAAATACATAAGGACACCTCCATTAGCCCCATTTCAACATTTCTAACCCTATAGAGGCTTAAAGAGAAAGAAAGAAGGGGAAAAAAAAAGAGATTCAAGTGTTGATTCAAGTTGGGAAAGATCAAATCTTCTAGTTCTCACTTAAAAGCTAAGGAAACAAGGTAGAGGTTTCTTCTCACTCTTGTTCATTGAGCTTAGGGTATATATATATATATATATATGACTCTAAATCATAGATATTTGTTATAGAATTCTTGTTTCTTGATGTTCTTGCAAACCTTAACATGTTTTGAAGGAAGTTATGGTTTGATAGCCATAAAAATTCATGTTCTTGATGTCAAAACCTAGTTTTTTTTTAGGAAAATGGGGCCATGTTTGGTTAGCAACTGAAAAATAATTTTTTGTTCTCAAAATTTTAAAAACATCTAAAACCTGTTTGTTTAGCATTTTTGTTCTCAAAATTTTCAAAAAAAAAAATGAGATTTGAAACACAAAAACCATGAACAAGCCATAGTTGTTTTCTAAAAATTTTCTTGGAGATTTTGAAAACATGGAGTAAATAGTACTATTCATTAATGGACTAAGTATAAAATGTGCCTTTTTTTTCAGCCTCTCCCGTCATTTGTCCTACTCAGCCATCTTCTTCACTTCACTTGAGCTCTGGTGAAGAACAAACGCCACATCCAGTAAATCAATGACGTTACTCCAGCAAATCACAAGCGTTTCTCTGGCGACAGGTAACCCATAGATCTGTTTTTTTTTTTGCATTGATTTTTTAATTTTTTAGATTTGTTTGCTTTTTTCATTTTTACCTTCAGATCTATGACAAATATGTTGTCTAACAACTCCAATGAACCGATTAAGATGTTCCAGTATATCAGATCTCCGGTGACTTTGCTCGTTTGATATACCAGTGATAGATCTGGTTTTTTTTCGATAATAGATCTAATACTCTGCTATTTTTGATAATAGATCTAGTACTCTGCTATTTTCGGTAACAACTCCAGTGACTCTGGTTTTTTTTTTCTGCCTAACAACTTCGGTGAGTCTTCTACTCTGCTATTTTCAGTAACAAATCTAGGCTTTTTTTTTTAAAAAAGTATTTTTTGGTTTAAGTATTTTGTTGAAAAGATCTTTTTTTGCCAAACCATCACCCCTGGACTCTCCACTGTACCAAGCATTGTGTACATCTTCCTAGCTTCGGTTTCACCATAGTAGAAGACTGACCCATTCCTTCCCTGCAAAACTACTTCCACAAGCTCTACTGTTCTGGAAAATAGAATCATATTTGGTCAAGTTTATCTTTGTTTGAAAAGAATGAGCAATTAATTAGCACGCTGGTATTCTCGAATTCATTTATCTAGTCTAACAACGAATTATAACAACAAATTGTGATACCAAGTGTAAATGATTGTGTGTGTGTGTGTGTGTAAATGATATGGTTGTGTGTATGTAAATGATAGTGACCTGAATTTATTATATTAGTCAAATTGCAAACCCACCAAGTTTCAAGCTAGGAAGCCATGAAGAAATTGTAGCTTTATGGCTTTGAGCTCTTATGATCTGGCTCTGCTGTGTTCTTTGCTGCACTGCTGTTGGGCAGTTAGTATTGGATGGTTGTTGGGTTATTTGTGCTATTTTGCTACAGCCTTGCATGATGAGGATGGCCTTTTTGTTTTTACTAATCTGCATTGCTTCTGCATAACTGTTCTAGCTGTGTGATGTTGTGTTGTGTTTTGCTCATGTTGTGCTCTTGTGAGTTGAGCTGACCAAAGGTGCAAGTGCAGTACTATGGGGTTAAAGGAAGTAATGCCAGTTAGCAGCTGGAGGTTTGTTGATGATGTCTTCTTTCTGCTGAGCTGCTATTATTGAATGTTGTTGGTCAGCTTCTGGAAGAGGAACTGGTCTGAAGCTGCAGTGATCAGTTAGAGCAGGAGCTGCAAAATAGTTGTTGTACATGACATATTGTGAATAACATTTTTTTTTTGTTTTATGTACAGTTACTGTGTTGTTTGTTTAACTGTTACTGTTTTGCTTAAACAGTTTCAGTTTTTGCTTCTTGTAATTTTTGATTTTCATGCAATAAAATTTTTATGTTTCTAAAAAATAAAGTTCAAAAAAAAAATAAAAAATATATATTTATGTGTGATGTTCTATTATGACTAGTGTTATGTGGATAAAATGGGATCCTCCTCCTGGGTCCATGTTGAAACTGAATGTTGATGGTATTTGATGGAAGGTGGTCTTTTGCTTGACTACTATTAGCAGTAGTTGAAATTTAGCAGCTGGAGGATGCAGGTTCAGGTTTGGGCTATTTGCAGGCAGTTTGTGTTTTGCTCAGCTGTTTCATAGGTTGTTGAAAGGTGCTTAGCTAGGGATGAGGTGATGATAGGCTTGTATTGGCAGTGGTTAAGCTGATGACTGTCTGCATAATGGGAGGAGTCAGTTTTTTTATCTTCCTGCTCATGTCTGTTGACTTGGTGTTTTGGCAATTGTTTGATTAAGGTCGCCCAGTCCCTTTGGATGGTTTAAGTATTATTCTGGTTTGATCTTCGGTGAGATGTTTGCTTGTTTATGTTGGTTTGTCTTATTTGTTTCATTTATTGGCAATTTTATCGAGGGAAATGAAGGTGACGAACTGAGTTCAGAGAAATTGCAGAAGTTGGGTTAGAGTTACAAGGCAGTTGAAGAAACTCTGGTGGATTCTGTTGAAAGCTACAAACAAGCTGGAATTTTAGAGTAGAAAGGATTGGCATTATATTATAGCTTTTGGAGGTTGACTGTCACCAAGCATTCTTGAAGTAAAAGTCTTGTTTTCCTTTCCAGTTGTAGTTTTCCTCTCATAACTTTCGTATTTGCTTGTGTTTTGTTACTCTCTCTTGTTTGATCAACTGTTTCATGGGCACTTTTTCCCTGGAGCTACATTGACGTTGCTTTTGATGTTTCAATTTCTTTTGGCCATTCATGTGAGTCGTGGCATGTTGCTACTATTTTGTCATAAAGGAGATCATGGAGTGTTTTTGAATTGCATCACTTGTAATCTCTGGTTCTGCATAGATGATATCTTGATTTCCATTATGTGGCCTCTTAAATGGATCATCAACCCACGAGTATTATTTCAGAGACTTCAAGGTTGAAGTAGGCTCATTCTTTTCCTTGGTTCCCAACATAGCAGCGTAGGTATGTGGGGTATGTTCAAGTAAGGAAAGCACAGGGTATGAGAGATCACTAGGATTTGGTCCCTCCATGGCATTTTCATGATTATTATTGTTATTTTCTCTTCGCATTTTTTCACAGTTTCTTGGACTGCATTAGACACCTTTGTTAGTTTGATTAGAAAGAAAATAATAGTTGAAAGTGAAGTGGAAATAAAGAAAATAATAATAATATATATATTAGAATGAATAATGGTGTGTATTATATTAGAACGTGTATTATGATACTATGTGTACGATAAGTATTCACTTCGATAAGTATATTTGTGTATGTTTACAAATGAATTTTTTTACTATAGTATGATTTATGTTAGTTTTTATCAAGTTAATAATTTGAAAACATTGTATATCAAACAGTCAATCCAAACAGCATTTCTGTTTTCATTGTTTTCTGCGTTACTATCCAAATAGGTTTTATTATTTTTTGTTCTGTAAAACTGTTTTTTAAATCATATAACCAAACAAGTTTTTCGTCTCAGAAAACACAAAAACACACTTCTCTAAAACTCTTTCCAAAAACTATTTTCAGATACTATTTTCTGAGATACAAACCAAACATGCCCTGGGTTTTCTTCTTGATATTCCTTTGTTCTTGATTTCAAAACTCTAGTGCTTTGTTTGAACACTAAAAAAATATATGTTTGATGTTCTCTTGAATTGCTCCATTGAAAAAAAATACCTATAAAAATGGGGATTTTTGATTTACTTGTGGTTTGAGAAATTGGTTGGTATTGTATCTCTTGTGTGGATGTTTGGCTGAACATGGGTGGTCGTTAACCGGATATCGTAGAGTGGGTAGATGTGTTTCTAACTCTGTGTGGGTTTAAAGGTTCCCCACCACTCGTAATGGGGTTAGTGTTTTGTGAGGACCAAAATACTATTCGTTCATATAGGATCGAGGCTGAGAGTTAGTTATTATTCCTAGGTTGGATCATCCCTACCGATGCGTCGGTATACGCCCTTCCTAAAGTTGTATATCCTTGCAAGATTGGGTGTGTGTGTGTGTGGACCAAGATATTCTCGATGTGTTTATTCATGCGATGTCATATATCATGTAAAACCTAGGTAAATTTGAACTTTTTCAAAAAAAATGGTAAAATTGTAATTTATCACTATAATGCGGGTTTAAAATTTATATTTTTCTAGAGCTCAAATGATGCAACAGACCTCACTGTTGAATTCGTATCACAAAATCGAGCTATCATGTCAATTTTTATCGAATTCTGAGATAGTCGAATTTTGTACGTTTTACGAGACAATTGGGTGACGAATGACCTCACAAAGGTCCCCAAAAAAAATTATAAAATTTCCTTATAATTAGATAAAAGTTCAAATAAAATTAATTTGAACTAAAATAAAAAATTAATTAAATTATTTTGGGTTAAAAACGAACCCGAAAAGTAATAAACGTGCGGGGCAATATGGACCGCATAATTAAAAGTATAAATAGGGGTTAAATATCTGAAAAATAAGATATTTTCACCCCCTAAGTCAGCTGATCTCACACGTTGAAGAGAAGAGAAGAGAGAGAAGAGAGAAAACCTAGATTTCTACATTTCTTTCTTCATCCAAGGAGTTCTATTGGTCGGAATCGCTTGGACCAATAATTAAATTGGTTTATGCGACGAGGGTTACGCGTACATACCATGAACGAGGAATTTCACTGAAGATCCGAAGAAGAATTTTGGGAAATCAAGGTTTTTGGGACTAGGGAGGTGCCTAGAAGCTTTCTACGTTTCGTATCACGCTCCAAGAGGTAGGGTTTCCTCCTCTTTTGATTAATTTTTATCCTATGGTGTCCATATGTAATGGTTATATGTATGGGATGACTTATGACTACCTATAGTCATGGAAATTAGAAAAAGGGGTATAGAAATGGCCTAGACCAATTTCTAGCTTGATTTGGTTATATGGAAGTGCTTGTGAAATTCCACGAAATTGGGTTTTATGTGGGCATGCTATATGTTTATAATGTGCCTTGTAATTTAAGTGTGTTATTGACATGGATTATGTGGTAGCATACTTGTGAATTAATTGGATATAAATGTTGGTATAATCATCATACTTAGTGATTGGTGATGGGCTTGGAAAAAGTTGGATGAAATATCTGACTGAGTCGCATGGTTGCATGAAAGAAAAACTTGTGTCGGGTATAGCAAGAAGGGCTAGACACTCCCTCTGGTGAAAGGCCCAGCTACTTGGTTCATACACTCCCCTGAGGTGAAATTCTAGAAAAGTGTAATGGCGTACGGAGTCAGCAGTGTGATTCCAAAATTCGATACCCAACAAATACACATGATTTTGTTATATAAATGTTCATTTGATGGGAGACATCCAACAATGAAATAGTTTTCAAAACACATGAATTTTATTTCAAAAGATCATTGGATGTGTTTCACCAATGATTGATTTATGACACACATGCATCGCATTGTATTGTGGGAGTCTGTGTGGACTCGGGTCAGGGTGCATGAGTGAGTCTCATCTCATTTCATGGCATGGCATTATGATTTTTCAACATTGAATTACATGTTCTTGTTGGAATGGGAAATGATGGTTAAGTGTTGCACATAAACATTGCATATGCATCTAGAAAGGGAGTAACCTCTGTAGGAAATATTCTACTGGGCGTTGGCTCACCCTATACGGGAACACATTTCAAGTGCGGGGTTTATACTGGTGGAGGACTCGCATTCAAGTCCTCAAGGGTGAAGATAGGCCGACTTGTGGCCTTTAACCTTGAATGTTGTAATGCTTTGATAAAAGCATGTTTTGGGCATGTAAATTTATGTAAATAAATTGTAATGGACTTGTGTAAATGAAGTTTTATATAGCAAACTTCATTATATTTGTTATGGATGAAAATGAGATGGTTTGGAATGGTTTTAAAATGAAAAACAGGTGAAACAGGCAAAGGAGGGCAAAGTGTACAAGTACTGTATGTCCAAAAGGAAAAGTGTACCAGTGCTGTGTACTGGTACTATCTGTCCAGAAGGCAAACCGTATCGGTATACAGTACCGATACTGTCTCCTAAAATTTAAAATTTAAAGTATAAGTGTTGTGCTCTCGACCTTTGATTCATTTGGTTCAAAAGATGTAATTGGGCAATAAAGAGGCATGAATTGTGGTACCTTGAGCCACGGTTAAATTAAATGATTAAAGGAACACGGGTAACACGTGTGGGTTAAAATCCCAGTTAAAGGGACACTATTAGCATGATGTTGGATTAGCGGCATTCACAGGCATTTTCGCTGGTTGACGGGTCGTCAACGGGTCCCCCCATTTTTTTGGGCATCACACATCATACCTGAGATACATTGTGGGTAATGGTACAAATTGTGGGCTATTGTTCATTGTTGTGGAAATGGTTTATTACAAGAACTTGTTGGGAATGGTTTATGGTTGGAAATAACTTATTGTTGGGAATTTGGTTTTACTTCTTCATTATATATATTGATATTATGTAAACTTGAGATCGGATGAACTGTTCTTGTTTTCTTTCAAAATTTATATACGATATTTGTGAAATGAGACCGACTTGTTTTATATGTTTTAAAAACTTATTCGAGTTTGGGAGAATTTTCCTACAGAGCTTAGTGCTCACCCCCTACAAGCAACATTTTTTTCAGCTTTTGATTTAGAGGAAGAGCTCGGAGTGGTCGAGCAGGTACTTTGGGAAGCTCAAGTGGATGCGCATGTGTATCTAGAGGGGGATGTCTAGAATTGTGCTTTTGATGTTCTAGACAAGGAGATTCATTTTGATATAATGTTCATGTTAATATTTTCCTTATTCCACTACAAGATAATAGTTTGACATATTCCTTTGGGCATAATTGTCATAGTTTGACATATTCTTTTGGATGTAATGACTTTGGTTTGACATATTCTTTTGAATGATGTTGTAGATATTATGGATGATGAATGAAATTTTCTTTATTTATGGATCTTATTGGTTGCTCTCATGATGTGAATGGTTTTAAATAGTAAAGTCGTCCATGGGGGATTTTGGAACATTACAGAAGGTAACTTGAATAGTGAGGTTGTGACTTCAAAACCCATATGGTTAATTAATATAATTTTAGTTGGAGGAAGGCTAGAAGATATTGTGGTAGCATCTTTTGTCTTCCATTGATGCTTTGTTATTACATTAACTAATTTGTACTAATTTTCTAAATAATCAAAGAAATGGATTTCATGTCCTATTTCTTTTATGAACTTTGTCCATTTAGAAATTATTTTATCCTGCTTATGTTCACTATATTTACTTTAGAATTCTTGTCTTTTGACCTTATTTCTTTTGACTTGAATTTTGTGTGTAACTCATCAATATCTAATAAAAATGGTTTACTAATTGTTAACAAATGTTTGTTTACTACATTGCCTTCCATATCCGTCATTGAAGGAGAGACTGAAGTGTTTTCATCTTTATCTTCTTCTGAAAACTTTGATTGACTGGTGTAACATGGTTTACTAATTTTGAAAAGATATCTATAGTTTTGAATTTTAATTTATTGTCAATTTCTTTTGCTGAGTCTTGATCCTTTCGAGATATATGGATGTAGATTTTCTTCCTTCATTAATTTGAAGTGGTTTACTTATTTTTTTATCATCAAAACTGATTCTTACTGATCCATCAAGATATTGGTGGATATAATCCAAGTTAACTGTAGTGTTTTGGAGAATTTGATGATAACTTTTATTCTCAAGAACCCAACTAGTCAGAAGATTAATATCTTTCCAGTAGAGTTGTCTTGAATCTTGGATATTAGCTTCACTAGTACTACTTTGGATTAGCAAGGTCTTGTCTTTTGGGCTTTTAATTAATGCATAAACACTTAAATTTGTTGTAATGCATTTATAATAAATTCTATAAATTAGAACTATGGATTGATTTCCTTCTTCCATGTTGGTGTACTCACCCGAAGTTTTTATATTTAGGGTTAAATTTTTTAACAAATTAATGCCACTAAGACTTAAGAGTAAAGTCTGGAAAACAATTAAAATGTATTGACCCATTATGAAGGCTTGATTCTATTATACCTAAGATACTTGTGCTATTGTTTTTATACCTAACATCTCTTAGACATAGTTGAATTGAAGAATTAATTTCTCGAGTGTAACTTAAAGAATCCAATATGGATAAAGTTATATCCTTTTGACTTGTGTTTTTTAACTAATTCTTTACTAAGAAGTTGTCAAGTTTCATACTCTTTGGTCAAGGCATAAACATGTTCAATAGTTTTTACTTGAAGTTCTGTCTTGAAGGCTATTGGTACCCAACTTGTTTTATAGATCTCCTTTATTGATATTTTGGGTATATTCCAGTTACTCCAATCTAATTTTAACTAGTGAAATTCATGTTCCTCTTCATTTACCACTGATGGTATAGAAGGATTTGAAGTTCTGGAGCTAGCTAATGAATTATATCTGAATAACCTACTTTTTTAAATCTAAATTAATTCAACTAACAATTTACTTATAAGGCTTTTCTTACCACAATTAAACATACCCTTCCATGCACATACCGCTCCGTATTTTCGTTTCCTTTCTTCTACCTCTCTAGGACTTATGTTGGGACTTAAAAACCTAAGTTTCGGTGGCAACGTATGGTCAAGTGCCGAAGGAAATCAAAGCTTATAAGAAATTGACTAGAAGAACTACGAGATTTATGAAAGAGTGAAATTAGACAAATTTAGGTCAAAAGATAACTTGTAAAAGATGGGAGTAAAAGAGAAATCTCGTAGTTCTTCATAAAAGATGGGAGTATAACCAAGAATGAAATCTCGTAGTTCTTCATAAATAAAAGTTTTTCTCTTTGATAATTGCACGATCCTTTCATTCTTGGTTATACTCCCATCTTTTACTGTTATTAAATTATATATAACAAGAATGAAAGGATCATGCAATTATCAAAGAGAAAAACTTTTATTTATAAAACAAAGTTGTACAAGACTTACAAAAGTAAATGGAATGGAGGAGATTAAGGATGGAGACTACAATTACAAGGGAGAATGGGTTCAAAGAGAGTGCAAGAAGGAGACAAGAGAGAGAGAGAAGTAGGAGGGAAGTAGGTGCAATACAAGAGATGTGTCCAACAGGCTGGACCCGCATCTCTTTTTATACAGTTAGACCTGCAATCCGGACTTCAACATAGCCTAAACTATTCACAACTTTTTATTGTACACAACTTTAATAATTTACATTTAGTACGTCATTTTTACTATTTATGATGTCATTACTTACGTCACTTATTCCAATAATTTGCTAGTGACGTCATGGCGTGCATCACTCCTTGAGATTCGGCTTTATCCAATTATTTCCTTCGGCATTATCCGATTATTTTTTTTAATAGGGGTATATTACTGTAAATCTATAAAGTCGTCATCAGAGTCAATAGGAGTGCTGGATTTCCTATCTTCCTCCTTAACTTTGTCTTTACCTTTGCCTTTTATGGCAACTGTGGGATTGTTAACGAGGTCAATCTTTTCGGTTTTACCTATTACAAATGTAGACATCACCTAAAGACACATTTCATTAATTAATGCGGCTTTAAGCTTCTCAGTACTCAAATGTGATTTTTCTTTAACAATTTGTCCTTTAAGGATTTCAATGTGATTAAATCCAGTATTTAGACCAAAGCTACAGGGAATTAATTCTTTAGAAGTTGTTTCCTCATTTCCCATATCCTTAAGACATTCTTCAATTACTTGACATTTAGTGTCAACTGGATAATTATTCTAGAATCGGACATGATATTCCCTAGTTAATGTAGGGTATCCGTTTTGATTAAAATCATAGGCTAAAATCCACACCCAAATCCATGGAACAAAGAATTTGAGTGAGAAATTAATAATGGACTTAGCCTCAATATTATTATCCTTTAAGGATGGACTTTTGTCTTTATACAAGTCCAATAAATTTTTCATTTTTTTGGGATATATCCCTTTAATAGCACCATGGGTTTCTCACCAATCATAAAACCAGTTAGGAAGTTCCGTATAGGTTTCAGTGAATTGAAAGAACCATGAGTGCCCCAAATTTATGCAATTATATAAAAAGGCTTTATCCCAAGCATCAATATAATCAAAATAATTATACTCCATATATGGAGATTTTGTTAATGTACTGGGGATAGTTAATGTAAAGCCCTGGTAAAAATTTGAACTTTTATGAAAAATTGGCAAAACGGTAATTTGTCACTACAATACGTGTTATAAACCTGAAATTTTTTAGAGCTCGGATGATGAAACGGACTTCACTTTTGTATTTGTCTCATGAAATCTAGCTACTCCGTCAATTTTTGTCGAATTCTGAGATAGTCAAATTTTTCGTATTTTTTGAAGTGATCAGGTCTCGGGTGACCCAAAAAATAAAATTTTTAATAAAAATTCAATATTTGAAAAATAATTTAAAGCAAGTTGAAATAAAAATATTTTAAACTTGAATCGAAGCAAAATTTAATCATTTAGGGGCAAAAACAGACATGGAAAAAGGAGGACGTGTGGCGCATTGTGAGCCAAGTGTTTGGAGACTATAAAAGGGGAAGAAAAATCAGATTTCTTTCCCAAATTCTGTTGGTCTTCAACCTTAGAGAGAAAGAGAGAAAAAAATAAAGAAACTCAACCTTCTCTCTATGATCTACGGCCCTATGGTGCTCGAATCAACACGAGCCAAGAATCAAAGTTGTACTACTCGTCGAGGGCTACGCCTACATACCAAAAAGAGTAAATTTCACCGAAGTTTTCAAGACGGGATTTTGGAGAAATAAAGGTTTGAGCTTGGGGGTGCATTCTTGGAGCTTCCCAACTTTCTTTCACGCTTTAAGAGGTAGGGTTTTCTCCCCAATTAGGTTTATTTTCAACCTATAATTATTATATGGAATGGATAAGTTGTTAGAGAATTTTACCACTTGTATATTGTTGAGAATTTGGTGAAATGGGTATTGTAAATGGGTAGGTTGATAGAAGTTGTATCATGTTATTTACATGTTTTTAATATATTTTTATGTAATATGACAGGTAGTTATTAGGTAGATATTTTAGTAAGTGAGTTGGTGATAGAATATTTTGTGGGTAGTTTCCTAGGTAGTTACTAAGATAATGGGAATCATGGGTTAGGTTGGTTATTAAGTTAGTTTTATTATCTTGTACTTAAAGCTCTTTCTATCAATGAAGTGAATATGTTGAATATTGTATTGAACTTTCTTGTGGAAGTTTTGGAGATTTAGTTCTTCTCGAATTGAACCATTAGAGGTTTTCAACCCCCTCAAAGTGGGTTTTCTTCCTCGATTCTATTTTTTCTTATTTTACAAATCACTCAAAATCGTGCACATAACAATTGGTATCAGAGCCGGTTATGTCGAAAGAACGCATCCATCGTCTGGAAGCTGAAATAGGCAATTTATCATCATCTCAAGAAAGAAGTCGGCATGAGTTTCGACATGAGATTCATGAGCTGTTTGCAGCCATGAACAATCGTTTCTATCAACTAATGGTCCAAAAAAATGCCGAGCAAAGTGAGAATTCTGTACGACAGCCCGAGGAACAACGAACATCATCAACCAGCCGATCAATTGTCCCCAAGCTCACCAAGCTAGAATTTCCCAAATATGAGGGAGGAGATGACCCAACCAGCTGGGTCTGTAGAGCGGAGCAGTTTTTTGAATTCTAGCAGATTGAACCTGCGGAGTGGGTTTCCCTGGCAACCTACCATCTTGAAGGAGAAGCTCAACTATGGTACTAGCTCTTGAAGGAAGAAAGCCAGCCAATCACTTGGACTCTCCTCAAGGAGGGTCTTCATGCCCATTTTGGACCTACAGAGTTCAAGGATTTCTTCAGGGACTTAACAAAACTCCATCAGCATTCCACTATCCATGATTACCAAACCTTGTTTGAAAGATTGTTGTCCAAAATAGGGAAACTAACACCCAACCAACAAGTGGGGTGTTTCATCAGTGGCCTCAAAGAAGCCATTCGGGTTGAAGTGCAGGTTGCGCGTCCCACCACCCAATCATCTGTCGTTGGCCTAGCCCGTCTATTTGAAGCCAAGTTATCCTCTCCAAGTAAACATTTCAGCCCTATAATAGATATGCGACAGGCAAATGTTACTCCAACGGAAGGGAGTCAAGTCATCAACCCCACAATCCGAGGGTTCTCCCCAACAAAGATTGAGGAGCGGCGTAAGTTGGGCTTATGCTTCCACTGTAAGGACAAGTTTGGACCCCGCCACTTATGCAAGAAACTATTCACCTTGGAAGCTTGCTATCTGGAAGAAGAAGAGGAATTCCAGACAACCGCAACCGACCGAGAAACAGAGTTCCAAGAAGAAATAGCAGAGGAGGCCCCGGCCATCTCATTGCATGCAATTTCGGGAACTCAAGCACCTCAAACAATGAGGATCAAAGGAGCACTGGGCGGTCTCACTATGACGGTCCTATTGGATTTAGGCAGTACACATAATTTTCTCAAGTAAGAAATTGCCAACAAAATGGGGTTAATTCCCGACACTCATGGCAAACTTAAGGTGAAGGTTACAAGTGGTGAACGTCTATCCAGCAAGAGGCGGTGCTTGGGCGTGAAACTCCACTTACAAGGAGTCCCTGTTATAGTAGACTTCTATATACTACCATTGGAAGGGTATGAGGTAGTACTTGGGGCACAATGGCTTCAAACGTTGGGACCTATCCTTTGGGACTTCTCCAAACTAAGAATGCAATTCACGATGGGTAGCAGACAGGTATGTCTCAATGGATTATCCCATTCCTCTAACAAATTTATAAATGAGGTTGAAATACAGAAGGAAGCACGCAAAAAGGAAGGAAGGACTGATACTCCAGCTCCACGCTATTGAGGGAAGCACTAAACTAGCCGTCACACAACCACGCCTGCAAACCCTCCTGGAGACTTACCAAGATCTTTTCATGGAACCTCATGAACTTCCCCCATGTAGAATCCAGGATCACAAGATACCCATGTTGCCAGGAAGTTCTCCTGTCTATGTGCGGCCTTATCGATATCCTTATTTTCAAAAGACAGAGATTGAACGACAGGTGCAAGAAATGCTAATGAGTGGAATAATTCGTCCTAGCAATAGCCCCTATTCTTCCCCCCATCCTGTTGGTGAAAAAAGGTGATGGATCTTGGCAACTGTGTATAGATTATCGAGCACTCAACTGGCTGACCGTCAAAGACAATTTTCCAATACTAGTAATCGATGAGTTACTGGATGAACTCCACGGCGCACAATTTTATACCAAGTTGGATCTTTGATCAGGATATCACCAAATTCGGGTTAATGTCGATGACATTCCAAAGACTGCTTTTGGCACCCACGAGGGTCACTATGAATTCCTCGTGATGCCTTTTGGGCTCACCAATGCACCATCAACCTTTCAGTCTCTTATGAATGAGGTATTCAAACCCCATCTTCGCCGATTTTTGTTCTTGTTTTCTTTGATGATATATTAATTTACAATCGATCATGGGAGGAACACATTCAGCATTTGGACATCGTTTTAGCCACCTTGCAAACTCATCAATTATATGTCAAGCGCCAAAAATGTCAATTTGGCACAGAGAGAGTCAATTACCTTGGTCATGTTATTAGCAAGGAAGGAGTAGCTATGGATCAAGACAAGATCCAAGCTATGCTTGAATGGCCTAAACCAAAATCTTTGAAAGCTTTGCAAGGCTTCTTGGGACTTATCGGAAGTTTGTTAGAGACTATAGAAAAATTGAGAATCCATTGACATCCATGCTTAAGAAGGATTCCTTCTTCTGGACGGTCGCTGGAGAAGAAGCCTTTGCCCTATTAAAAACCGCAATGACCGCAGCACCAGTTCTAGCATTACCAGATTTTTCCCAACCCTTTATTATTGAGTGTGACGCTAGTGGGTTAGGGGTTGGAGCAGTCCTTATGCAAGATCGAAGGCCGATTGCTTTCTTTAGCCAAGCTCTCCATGGTCGTAATCTCTCACTAGCTACTTATGAAAAAGAGATGCTAGATCTTGTGTTAGCAATCAAGAGGTGGCACCCTTACCTCCTTGGCCGAACATTCATCATCAGAACTGATCAACACTGTCTAAAATATTTGTGGGAACAACGTATCACAACTGCTACCCAACAACGCTAGATCTCCAAGCTGCTTGGTTACGATTTTGTGATCGAATATAAGAGGGGCGCTGAAAATATAGTTGCAGATGCACTTTCTCTCCGAGACATCCCAGCAGAAGTAAATGCACTCACCCAACCCGTTCCATGTTGGCTAGAACCTATTCAAGATGAAGTAACAAACCAGTCATAGCTTCAGCGACTAGCACAACTTTGCCAACAAAATGAAGTAATTGGTCCATGGCAATATAAGGATGGAGTATTCTTCAAAAATAGATTGTATTTAATGCAAGACTCAGCACTCATACCGGAGATAATGAGCCAGTTCCACTCTTAAGCCCATGAGGGCTACCAAAAAATGCTCCAGCATATTCAACCCATTTTTTACTGGAAGGGGATGAAACGCCAAGTGATCAATTTTGTTTGCACTTATGATACCTGCCAATGCAACAAAATTCAGAACTTAACCCCCGTGAGTCTACTGCAACCTCTACTGATCCCAAAATAAGTTTGGGCTCACATCTTGATGGATTTCATCGAGGGAATTCCACCTTCAAAAGGGAAATCAACAATTCTGGTGATGGTGGACCGACTATCCAAGTACGCTCATTTCATTCCAATAGCTCACCCCTATACCGCTGTCTCAGTTGCCCAAGTTTTTTTTGAACAAATCTTCCGTTTGCATGGAATGCCCAAATCAATCATATTCGATCATGACCCAACCTTCACCAGTACTTTTTGGACAACCTTATTCCGTCTTCATGGCACGGCATTTAATTTTAGTTCAGCTTACCACCCTCAAACAGATGGACAAACGGAGGTGGCGAATCGTACCATCGAGATGTATTTAAGGTGTTTAACTAGAGATCATCCCAAGGATTGGGCTACTTGGATTCCATGGGTAGAGTTCAGTTATAATACTACTTATCACAGCTCAATTAAAACAAGTCCGTTTGAAGTCTTATATGGTCAACCACCTCCAAACTTAATGTCCTACATTGTCGGTATCACTAAAGTAGATGCAGTTGACATTACATTGAAAAGTCGTGATGATTTTTTGAAACAAGTTCGACAATGCTTATCACAAGCTCAGGAACGCATGAAACGTGTCTATGATCAAGGTCATCGT
Source organism: Ilex paraguariensis (assembly GCA_963454935.2). NCBI lineage: Eukaryota > Viridiplantae > Streptophyta > Magnoliopsida > Aquifoliales > Aquifoliaceae > Ilex > Ilex paraguariensis. Next base: position 163,509 of record CAUOFW020000851.1, read on the forward strand.
GAGGAGCGGCTCGAAGTCGGCGACTGGATTTATCTTAAGCTTCAGGCGTGTAGGCAACACAGTGTTCAGTTTCGAAAGCATGCTAAGCTATCTCCAAGGTTCTACTGTCCTTTTTGCGTCGATAAGAAAATTGGTGAAGTATCCTATAAGTTGGACCTACCTAAAGAGTCACACATCCATCCAGTTTTTCATGTCTCCCTTCTTAAGAGACGACCAGGCCCAGGAATATTAGCTCACCCAAATCTTCCCCAAGAGCTGGAACAAACTGTAGCTGCAGTAGCTCCACAGGTCGTACTTGATCGCAAGAGGCTTCGAGGACGAGAATTGCTCTTAATCCACTAGCATGGATTCTCCCTTGCAGACGCCACTTGGGAAGACATGCAGGATTTCTCTCTTCGATTTCCTCTTTCTCCCTTGGGGACAAGGGAGCCGTTGGCGGGGAGGAGCTGTTATAGCCTTGACTCATTTGTGGATAGCATTCCCTGATTTACGGATGAAGTTGTTTCCAAGTTATTATTTTGTGACTCCACGTACAGGGAGTGGTCTTTTATTTTTGTAGGAGTTTGTTAATTTGTTTAAGCTATTAGAGTTGGTTACCGAGTCAAGAGGGATATCCCTTAGTTTTCTCCTTTTTTTTATGGCTATTATAAGTCATAGGTTGTTATGAGACTCCTATTTAAAGGAGGTTGCAGTGGAATAAAGGGATCATTGAATAATTTGCAAATCCTGTGTTACTCTTGGAGATCAAGGCTCTCTCAAAGTAGCCAATTCTTGTTATTATCTTATTGCTAGCATTACAATAGGTAGATCCAGGAGGAAAGATGCTCTTCCACACTCAAACCATCACCCAGTTACTCATTCCATTTCAGAGGAACATAACATTGTGGTATCAGAGCCGACGATCCTATTAATGGCTACCTCATCGAAAATTTTGAAGTTAATGCGTGATGAATATCAAGAAGGGTGCAAGAGATTGCTTGAGCAAAATCAAAGCATGCAAGAAAGCTTCAACAAAGTTCTACAAATCCTCCATGATTATGTGTGCACTCAAATGAAGGAACAAATGATGAACCAAACTGGGATCAAAAAGTATGTGAAAGTTGAGCACAACAAAACAGGAAAACAAGTTGCATATTCTAGTGGGATTTAAGTCTACTCAAGCAAAGGAGCAAAAAGGCAGCCATTTGGGATGCATTTTTCTTCATTTTTGCCTAGACTTAGCACCAAACAATCTATTGGTCAAGTTATTGAAATTGTTGATCACATAGATTTTCTTCAAGAGGAAACTTTAACTGCTGATCGACACCATCACTCATTTAGCCATGAAGAAAAATTCATTTTCAATGAGAAGGAATCAAAAGTTGCATCAAGTAAGAATATGATTTTATTAGTGGCTGTTAGAGAATCAAAGTTGAAGAATCAAAATGGCACCCATGCTGGAAAGGTTTTAATGGAAGTTGTTCCTAAGGATTCACGTGCTGGAATCGAAGTAGTTCTCTTCCAATGGTTGAACCCAAAATGTGGGTTTTGTTTCCCTGAAGTTGCTTGCCAAGTAGTACCTGTCTACTGTCTTAGTAGCGAAAACATGGATCAGATTGGTTGTTACAAGGACGAGGAAGTGGGTTGGCTGCCTCCTTTTGTACACGATAAATCAAACTTTGAGGACAAAGTTTGTTTAAGGGGGGATAAAATGTTATGTACATGTTTTTAATATATTTTTATGTAATATGAGAGGTAGTTATTAGGTAAATATTTTAGTAAGTGAGTTGGTGATAGAGTATTTTGTGGGTAGTTTCCTAGGTAGGTAACTAAGATAATGGGAGTCATGGGTTAGGTTGGTTATTAAGTTAGTTTTATTATCTTGTACTTAAATCTCTTTCTATCAATGAAGTGAATATGTTGAATATTGTATTGAACTTTCTTGTGGAAGTTTTGGAGATTCGGTTCTTCTTGAATTGAACCATTAGAGGTTTTCACCCCCCTCAAAGGGGATTTTCTTCTTCGATTCTATTTTTTCTTGTTTTACAAATCACTCAAAATCATGCACGTAACATATCACTTGCCTAATGATGTAAAAAAAATTGAGGAAATGGGTATTGAGAATGGGTAGAATAATTTCTATCACAAATTTGGTATGTGAAAATTATCTAATGTGATTCTTAAGTTGTGTGATTAATTGGGCAAATTATGTGATGACATGATTGGATGCCTTGAAGATGTTTGAAATAAATGCAAATGTGAAATCAAGTATGTTTGCATAGATAATGTGGTAAGATGCTAGGGACTTGTTATGGGTGTGATGTTAATATATGCCTTATGATATGTTAGCATTATAACAAGTGTGGAAAATAAGTAGAATAAATTTCATCTTGAATTGGGTAGGTGAGATTAACCTAATGTGATTCTTGAGTTATGTGAATTGCGGGAATGTTATGTGTTTATATTATGACTTGATGAATTTAGTGTGTTGATAGCATGATTATGTGATAACACGCTTGAAAATTGTGTTGTAGGAATTGTTGATATATATACATACTTGTGATATATTGGCATTGATGGGTTATGAAAATTATACGCTTGGATACAATTGCCCATGGAATGTGTTGAAATAGTTTATATGTCATTCATAGCGTATTAGACATTATATTGTTGTTGCAATGATACATCACATTGTATATGCACGGGGACATCGCATCATGAGGGTGTGTGTATGCATGGTTGTCGTCAACACCACACTTGGTGGATGACGGGTGGGTTTGAGAAAGTTGGGTCAAAAACCTAGCTGAGTCGCATGGTTTGCACTATAAATTGGGTCGGGGTTAGCAAGAAGGGCTAGAAGATCCCTCGGGTGCAAGGCCCGATAGTTGGGGTACGCACTCCCTTGGTTCGGTCCATAAAGTGTGTGGGTGTACGCAAACCCTCAGTAGAAGTCCATAAATTCCGTGTGGATTGGGGTTACTCTTGGTGTAAGTCCATGAATACCCACCCCAAGAAAGACCCTAGATTTATAAATGTCATTTGATGTGTCACATAAATGACTGATTCATACATATTAGCATAACATGTGTTGTGGAAGCTAGTGAGGGCTCGGGTTGAGTTGCATGAGTGAGTCTCATCTCATTTTAGGGCATGTCATAGTAAATTCCAACATTGAGTTGCATATTCTTTATTGGAATTGTTGTGGATAGTTGATTGTTGTATGTGAACATTTCATATGCATCTAGGTTGGGGAGTATCCTCTTTAGGAAATACCCTATTGAGCGTGGCTCACCCTTTATGGCAAAATATTTCATGTGCAGGGTTCACACCGATGGACGGCTCCTAGTTTGAGCCTCATGGATGAAGATGGCCGACTTGTGGCTTTTATGACTTATTTTACATAACTTTTGTGAAAATTCCATTTTGGCATGTAAATATAAAAGAATTGTAATCGAACTCATATGGACTGTTTTAATGTAAAAATAAAATAAAATAAAATTGCATGTGGTTATATGAGTATGGATAAATGGACTCGGTGTGGTCAATGTTTACTTATAAATGGACCCGGGGTGGTCAATATTTATTCATAAATGGACCCGGTGTGGTCAATGTAGTATAATTACACATGTGTTTTGGGAAGAGTTTCCCGTACAAAGGAGACTCTGCCCAAATTTTATTAAATTAAGGACCCCCAATTTTTGGGGTGTCATAGTTAAATTAAGACCCCAATCTTTAGTAGATATCACTCTCAATAAGACTGCTTTACTATATTGTATATCTTTAGTATCATATTTATTATTAAAAAATCTCTGAAATTTAACAGAATCAGTGTGAATAAGAATGTTTTCATAATACATTCTATCCTTTCTCCCAAATACCAAGAAGGCTTTATCCATCATCATAAATTGCTTAGCAATATAATATGGATCTGTCAAACAATTAATATACTCATTATCGAGAGTCGTTATACTTCTATAAGCAGATAGAGTATTTAACTCTGTACAATTTAACTTTGTTTTGGCTATTAAGGCCTCTTTAATTAATTTTTTAGATCTTACGATGGTATAACCGTCAATATCATTATTAGACTTACTTGTCCCTTCTTTAACTTCTTTAAGAAGTTGATTATTAACAGCTTTAAGCTTTAAGGATTCATTAAGAGGTGGATAATAAGCATTGATCTAGGTCCTTACCAGAATACTACCATGTCTCCTTAACATGATCTTGCAAAACTCATCAGGGACTATATTCTCCATCCACTGCTTTAAACGCCAATCAAAATACCAATCATTTATCTCAATAAGAAAACAAATTTTGGGAGAATTCTTGTTAGCTCGTGCAACTCTTAGCAAAAAGATAAGCACATGTTTTATTAATTGGTTTTCCATAGCATTGCAGTAAAGACACTAAAGTGAGACCTGTAATAATTATTACTCCAGCTAGAAGTAAATGTCTTCACCGGCATGATTGCAAATGCAATCAAGATGTTCTGTGACTCAGCTATGGGAGTAATTGAAAATAATCCCATGTTTGAAATTATTTGCTCCTTTCCTGCATAAAAATTCTGCATAACTCCAAAAAAGAATAATTGTTACGTATTAATGATTTTTTTCATTAATGAATCAATATATTTTCTACAAACTTCTAGATATTCTTTATTCATTTGTGTTTGCCTAGCCTTAGTGAGAATATCCTTTTCATTATATTCCTAAATATAAAGAAAAGTGACAACATGTTTCTTCCTATTCCAAAAAGCAGTAGGAATAGTATCACATATCTCTATAGTTATTTTATTTTTAATTTCTTTTAATTTAATTTTAAATTCATGGAGTTAAATTTATCATATATGCTTAAACCCTTTATGTCTTCTTTCAAGAAATTTAATTGATTCTCTTTATGAATAAAATTTTATTTTATCTGATTTATTATTTTTATTTGTGGTAGAGTTATAAACTCAAATAATATATGTTGCCCATTTAAAGTAGTTAAAATTCTTTTAGAATCAATTCTTTCAATGGATTTGATCATAGATAAAAATAGTGTTTCCAAAATTACTAATTGATTTAAATTTGCTATAAGCATAAAAGTAGTTGGAATGCAAATTCCTTGATTACAGATATAAACATTTGAAAGTTTTAATTTTATATTTAATTTTGAACCATCAGCCATACTTAATGACTGAGTTATTTTTTTAAAATATTTTGTAAGAATTAATCATTCTTTTATACAGTTCATATATATTCCACTGTCTATTAAAGCAATTGTTTCGACAATAAATTCTGAATTTATTACAAGTATAATCTTAACATTCCATTTTTGATAAGTTATTTTTTCTAATACATTTAAATATTCACACTCTTTTGTGTCTTTGTCATTTGTAATTAGTATTTTCACAAATGCCGAAAGTCTTTGTTTTATTATTTTTATTTCAACTTTAAGTTGATTAATTTCTCCTTTAAAATCTTGCAATGAAGTTTTTTTTTTCCGTCAATTATCAAATTTTTTGTTCTATTAAGAACCTTTTTTAGAGAATAAGGTTTAACCAAAGAAAGTTTCTTCTCTTCTGGTGTTAATTCTAAATATTGTTCAATAGCTTTTCTTTTTGATACCGAATCTTGAATTTGATCTATAAGATCAAGAATTAATGTTTGTGACTTTGTCAAAGTATTTATACTTAATCCATTCATATCTAAAATGGTCTTATAATAATTAGCATGTGTTTGACAGTGTGATGAACAAGTTTTATCTTGTTTCGATTGATCTTCATCAGATGAATTACTACTTAGTTCATTAATATTACATAATTCTTCTCCGTCATAAAATGAACTATCGAACAGTTCTCCTTCATCACTTTTAGAATTTAAAACTATTCTTAAAATTTTATCTTTAAGATCTTCGTCAACAATTAATTCATTTGATTTTTTGTTTAGTTAAATATTTAGAAGCAATATGTGTAACGCCCCAAAACCCACCCTAGACGACATTACAAACTAAAAATCATTCACATCATGAGAGCAACTAAATAATTAATCCATAAAGAAATTTCATATATCACAGGTAATCTTTACAATCTCGTTCCCAAAAGAATACGGCAAAACATGACGAATATATCCCCAAAAGAATATAATCCCAAAGTAAGATAATTACATCCCAAAAGAATTAAACATAAACTTGCAGCAGAATTACAAAAGAGTCTAGACTTCACAATATTTCCAAAGTAAATTTCCTAGTCTAGAATAAAAAGTAATGTTGTTCTAAGCGTCCACCTCAAGATCAACATGCCCATCTACGGGAATCTCCCAGTGTGCCAGTTCCTCAATTCCCAAATCCTCCTCCGATACATAATCTGAAAAATGTAGTTTGTAAGGGGGTGATCACTAAGCTCTGTAGCAACATTCCTCCCAAACTCGAATAAGATTTAGAAAAGCATAAAAAAATTGTCGGTCACCTTTCACAAATAGCATATATGAATTTTGAAAGAAAACCGGGACATTTAAACAGATATCACGTTTAAGCAACAGTAATAATTTAATGCATAAGTGAAACCAATATACAACTAATAATTCATTCCACCATAAACTGTTTCTCCCAAATTCTTACGGAATCTCATACTTTCCAAAATTCTTGTAGAAACTATTTCTGGTACAATAAACAATAATCCACCACTGTATTCGTATCTCTGGTATGAAGTAAGACCTTGCATGGATACTATTGAAAATATCATGGCCCACGTACAATACATATAAATCCTCACAAGAATATCTAACTTTTAGGAAGGGCGTATGCCAACACCATGACAGTGACGTATCCAACCAAAGCACTAACCCCATTACAAGTGGTAGAAAAAGTTCTAACCCACATGAAGTAAGAAGGAGTCTACACACTCCAAGATACCTGGTCAATAGTAACCCATGTTTATCGAACAACCGCACAAAAGATACAATACCAACAATTTCCTCAAATAACACACAATTTCATAAATCCCAAATTTCACATGTAGTGTTTCAATAGAATAATTGAATAAAATACAAGAGATCATCATCAATATCATTTTAGAACTCAACTCAAAGCACTATAGTTTCGAAATCAATAATAAAGAAAGAATTTAAAAAGAAAATTCATCACTCTCCAAAAACTAGGGTTTTAAAGCAAGAACAAGAGATTTCATGGGTATTCAACCCCAACTTGTGTAAAACATGATAATAACTGCAAGAAGACCAAGAAAAGATGATTTCATAGCAAATATATAAGATTGAGAGTCAAAGAATACATATATATTAGCCCTAGTATCAATGGACAAGAAGGGAAGAAAATCCCCTATCTTCTTCTTCCTTGGTTTTGTGTGAAGAACTTGAGATTTGATCTTTCCCCAACTTAAATCAACTCTTTATCTCTTGTTTTTCCCCTCCTTTTTTTCTCTAGAGGACTTTCTAGGGTTAAAATGTTGAAATGGGGCTAATGGAGGCGTCATTATGTATTTATAGGTAAAAAATAGACTCCAGATCGCGACTTAAAATTTCTTGAACTTACAGAATGTACCGGTACACAGTATCGGTACGGTAAACTCTCTGGACAGTAGCATACCGGTACGGTAACTTCTGAGAGTACTGGTACGCAGTACCAGTATGGTCTGTTCAATTTTGCCTGTTTCTTTTGTTTTTCATTTTCAATCCATTCCAAATCCTTCCAAAATCAACCCACACTTATACAACATACATTTGTATATCAAACATAGTTAGTATAAGTTCTAGTGCAAACGGTTTCATATATTTACAAGTCAAAACTAAGTTTAAACTAAATATTTACCCGATTCTACACTATTAACATTTGTATCTCTACTATTACAATTTACTTAGTTCATGCATACTCTATTACTTAAATTAGTATTTCAAAAACATAATTACGTGTTATATAAAGATAAAAGTGTGCGGGTTTACAATATGTCTTTCTTTTCCACTCTTAATTGGTTTTTCTGACCAAAAAAAAAAATTGGTTTTTTACTTTTTGATTTAAGTTTTTTAGTGGGCTTATTTGTTTTATCTTTTTCATAATTCTTTTTATGAAATTTTCTTCTTTTCTTATATGGTTTATTATAAGATTTTCTTTTAGATGAATATTTATCTTTTGGAATATCAAGATTATAAGTAAATTGATTACAAAATTCTTCAAGTTTTTTTCTGCCGGTTAACCTTTGACTTTTAAGGTCAGCTTTAAGATTTAAATCATTACAGAGAGCTAAACGTCTTTGCTTTAATCGAATCCTTATTTTTTCAGCAACTAAGCCGGGTAAACCAGATATAAATTTTTCTTTTCAAAACTCATTATTAGCAGCTGTTCTCAATAAAACTTTTGCCAAAAATACATCCCTATACCACCTAAAATGTGTTAAGGTGGGACATCTTAAATTCATTAAAAGTTCTTTACTCTTATCTGTATTTTGTAAGCTTATCCCTACAAAGTATTTTAATATTGTTTGGATTAAAGTATAAACAACATCTCCTTTGGTGGTTATACTCCCATCTTTCTGCTGTTATTATTTTTATTGCTTTTAAAATTTCATGTTTTTGAGTTAAACTTAAATAGCTATCCCACCGATCTCTTAATTGGCCAATAAATCCTGCAGTTATAAATTTAATAATAGCATGATCTGAATTTTGATTAGCTTTACATATAAAAGCATATATTAATTTTTTTTGCAAAACTTGATGAATTAAATATTCTAACATGTCATCAATATTCCGCTCATAAATAGAAGAGGCATCATATCCAGTTTAATCAATAAAAAAAATTTCTTCATATAAAATACCTTGAGGAGTTGATCTGTGACAATAAACCCTCATAGGGGGTGCTTGTAAATATGTATTATTTTGCCTTTTAGGTTTATAATCCCAATTTTATTTATTTCTTCATATTGCATTTGGTGTTAAAAATCTTTTAATTGTTGTATTTCAATTTTAGATTGCTCTACACTTTCTGTCTGAGAAATTACATTTAATGACAAATTTTTTAACTTTTGTCTGAGAAATTTATTTAATGACAAATTTTTAAATTTTTGTTTAAGTTCATTTATGAACTCATCTTCAACTTTATTATGCAGATTAAATATTGAAATACCTACAGGAGGCTTAATGTTCACCTTTTCAATTTCAACCTATGTTTTCTCTTGAGATTGAGAATGCAAAGATTCTTGTATTTGTTCTCTTATTAAATTTTTAATTTTACTCAAGTGTTGTTCTACCACTTGTAGACAAACATTAATGTAATTATTTTATTTTATAGAAATATTTCTTACTATGTCATGATTATCCTTTAGAGAATAGCAAGCATTCATAATAATGTCTCTGAGCTCATTTGAAGTGGAGGTTATCTTTACGATTTCATGTGTAGGAGGGTAAAAACTATTTATACTTTTACCATCCAATGTTTCCCAATTATGTTGGAATTGTTCAATTACATTTAATTGATCCATGGTGGGTGGAGCATAATAGGTTAAAAACCATTTAATAAAAAAATTCCGCTTTTTTCCATTTTTATATAATAGTAAAACATTTATTTATATCTTTTACAATCCTCTTGGTTCATAGTCTTAAAATATCAAGTTCTAAATTCCTCATATTTAAGAAGATAAAATTCTTCATTAATTTATTTTTTATTTATTATAAATTCTTTTGGGTTTATGTCTATAAAATTTATAATTGAAATTCGATTTCAAATAGGGTTGGATCTCGATCTTCCTCTAAGGAAGATTCATTATCTTGCCCATAAATTCCATGAGAAATTTGATTACGTGAGATTTTAATTCCCTCAATTATAGGTTCTTTTTCCCTTCTCCTATCTGGGATAGAAGAAGTAGACCTCTTACTAAGAGTATAATATACTGATGAAGCTCCTGATTTATCAAAAAATTTTAAATTATCTCTAGCAAATCTTATCATTATATTGCCCTGAGATTATTAGGAGATGTGTGTTACTTCTTCATTTATTTCTGATTGTTTAGAAACCGCAGATTCCAATTGTTAGTTTTCTGAAAACTAAATTTCTAACCATTTAATGGTTTTAGAAATTTTAATTTTATTTTTAATCATATTTTTTTCAATTAAAGTTGTTTGACCCTTAAGGTTATGAAGCCTAGTTTTTGAACAAAGAGTATTCATCACTTTATAATATATCCTATAGGTAAAAGTCATTATGTTTATTCCATCTTTCAAATTATAACCATAAGTTTGAATATTACAATTTAAAATATTTAATACATATTTATCTATTAAAGATACTGATAGATTTGAAAAACTGTTAAAATAGACTAGACTAGTACTTAAACTAGATTGCATAACTGCCATTAATGATTGATCAAACTCTAGACACATACCATCTCTTAAGACTAACATAAAAAGAGGTATTTAATCCTTGGAGAGTGAATGGTTTTAAAGCCACATGAACTAATCCAATATGTTAGAATTTATAATTTTTTTGAAACTTTAAGACTTCTTTAATAGTTGTAAGGTATTTTCATTTTGATCAAAGAAAATTGTTCATTTTAGCTTTTTAATTGTTAAACTTGATTTAAAATCAAAATTTTCAATATTATATATTTTCTACTTGAGTACTAGGGTATATTCCAATTCTGTTATTTATTTTCAATATCTGAAAATTCAATTTCTTCCATATTTTTAACATAATCATCTTTATATTTATTATTAAATTTAAATAGACCTAATGTCATATTTGTTTTTCACAAAAGTTTCTGTTGACTTATATGCTTCACTATTACATTCATGTTGGTACAGTAATTCGTCTTTTAATTCTGTTACAGTAATGCTATAATGACTGTTGCTATAATAATTTTGCTATAGCGATTTTTTTCTAATTTACTACTCTTGTTGTCAACGATTTACGGGAAACACAAACGACCTCACTCTTATCTTTCGGACATGGCCTAAAATCCCACACGCGACTTTGGTGCAAAACCATAGGAACAAAAGAAAACCATTATAACAGAATTAATATAACAAATTCAAAATAACACTAGTCTAACATAATTAAATCACAATTACATAAACAACAAGAATTAATAATTGATATGTATATAAATCAACATAATAAACTTAATCTGCCTTTACTTCTAATACCAAGAATGAAAGGATCCTGCAATTATCAAAGAGAGAGCTTTTATTTATAAAACAAATTTGTACAAGACTTACAGATATATATATATATACACAAAATGATAAGTCAAGAAGTAGAATCAACTGATCCAGCTAAAACACTTGGTGCTGACTATCCATTTAACACTATACTGGTCCTCAGGGCGTGAAGCCCGCTAATTCTCCATCCATCCGTGTGAAATCAAGGTAAGCTATAGATAGACATGGTTAATAAGTAACCTGTCTTAATCATTATGATGGCAAACAAGAAACAACTGCCTCTAAAAACATCCAACCAAATCCCAAGGAGAGAGGGAAGAGGTGCAGATATGCAACTGCAAGCATGAACCGAGTTGAGACCCAACGAACAGCAGCCCAAATTATACAACCCTTCATACGTGATGCCTCGCCTTTACAAAGGTTGTACCCAAACCTTGCAAACCTCCCATTTGAGAGACGTGAATTCTAGCCAACTAGACTAAAAGCCTAGATAGTTAGTGTATCAAAGTATTATTCATTTAGTATGCAACTCTCAAAAATCCTTCTCTTGCAAAAACATGCAAAAATGGCCCCTCTCAAAATCACCTCTAGCAAACCCAAGGGAGCCCCTCTTAAAACTACTCTTCAAAAACTAACAGCACCACTTTCTTTCAACTGCCATTTTTCCACAATTAAAATTGTTCCACCACAGTTGAACTGAAACATGCTAGAATATCGGGTTCACTCCCGGAGTTCAAATGAATTTGGTTCAAAAGCCTAGGACATCAAGGTAGGAAAACTTCAATGACATTCAAACTCCCATATATAGATGGAATAAGCCACTTTAGTGGCAAATCTTACCATTTTATTAACATCCACTTTTCAGAACACAATCTTCTAATTCTAAAGTAACTTGAAATTTATAGTCAAAAATGAAAGAATACATGGGCTTTGAATGTTGATGCCTTTCAAGTGTATCAGACAGAAAGGCCAATTGGCCTGAAAGCCCTGCCTCCATGATCTATAATATGCTGATGCCACCTAAGATTATATATATATTTATACTGTGACTGTGAACAAGTAGAGCTTCAGTACCAGGGCAAGAGCCAGCTGCAACAGAAAGATACCAGCCACAATCAAAAACCACCTTTCACCTGCAGACTTAATGTGGTTTCTGAGATTAAGTGCAACGAAGGTTGCCGACATGAACCCAGCTACCCCTGCAACCACCCATCTGAAAATTTCCCAGGGAATGACGGAGAGACACTGCAAAAATATAAGGAGCAAAAATTTCAGCAGCAAATTAGTTCCTATCAAGAAAGCACACACTATATTAGAACAATAATTAAGGAGAATTATCGCTAACATGGGTTGCTATGGAAGTTTCACAAGAAAGTATGCATTGAGGCATTGGGTCTTAGCAGTTGATGCAGTAAAGAGCCTACTTGTCGGACTCTCAAGTCAACACTCAACAGTGGCTATGAATGTAAATTAATTTGCAGACTTTTGTTAGATGAAATATGAAATTCAACATTACTAAGAGCGAAATGAAATGGTATGGAGTAGAATTATTCATATGTCAACGGGAATGTGTAATATAAAAAACCCATTGTTTAATACATTCCCAATTTCTTACTAGCAAAAGCCACATGTATAATCACATAAAAAGGTACTTTATACAGGTCAAACTACTTGGACCTGTAATATCCCTGATCAACATACAATCTTTATATACCATATATAGGCAATTTTTAGAAGCATGAAATTCGCCAAAGATTTTCAAGAACAACTATTCAGACTAAAACTGAAAGCATAAACCTTACCAAAGCAGGAATGAAGACAAACAGGGAGTAGCCATACAGACAAAACAGCTGAATGAGACCAGATGGAGCAGAGAAGTATTTGAGAATTATATAGAGGCAAATAGGAACTATAGTGACGTAGCCATAAAACAAACCCGCAGACCAAGTCACCAGATTTATGTCATAGTTCCATTCTTTTTTCTGTAGCTTGTGTGCCACATAGGTAACAAATGTGCCAATGGAAGCCGCCACAAATATTAAGGTGCTGCATATCCAGAATGGCCCATACCTGCTCAGCATAGGAACTTAAGATCATGATACAAGTTTTGACAATAAAGGAAAATGATGGATAAGTTACTTTTCTAAAAAGAAACAACGAAAATGATGGACAAGACAAAAATATAATATCATATAAGTTAACCATATGTTTGTTTTGATGTAACACGTTCTACTCAAGAAAATATTTTCCATTAGAACCATTTGATATGAAACAAAATCATGTTTGTCACATTTTCAGGCGTTTCATTACGTTGGAAAATAATTATCTTTATTAGTGATTTAAACAAAATACCTAAATAACTATGGATTTGGGTCACTTTGCAACAGTGGCAACATAACTCCTAGAATATGGACATATATGTAAATGGGGATATATGTCAAAATGTATGTAACACAGTTTTTATAACAATGCAAGCATAGTCGTTTGCATATCTATTATTTAGACATATATGTCGAAAATGAATTCCACCAAAAAATCTCAAAATCTAGAAGTCCTTTTTCAGCATTTATAAGCTATTTTCAGTAAAATATTTTACGCCAAAAAATTACCCATACCACCCAACACCGGAAAATGCTGCAAATATATTACACCAAAACAAGCGGAGTGTAAACTCATCAGTTTTCCTTTACAACCAAACAATTAATAAAGGCTGCAAAATTTTGCAAGAGAATTACAAGCTTTATTAGTTGTATCCCAAAACTTCAAGATCATCTGGAGCATATGCTACCCAATAAAATCACTTTGGTGGTCTCAAGAAAAATTTCAATGTTTGCGGTAGTTCTGAATTGGCTATTTTATGTCTCTTCCTAGCCTTCTTGGTGAGAATATCCATGATCTATCTAAATTGTATAAATAGGAATCCATGCTGATGACTTTCACAAGAAATTTACAAAAGGAAAGATAAACAAATTACAAAGGATTTTAATCCACAAGGTACCAGAAAAATCAACAAAAAGATGTGTCACATGTTTGACTACATAAAATCAATAAAAAAGAATTAGTGGTAGAGTTAATGAAAGGTATAATAGAAGGCTACTAACAGTCTCACTTAGGCAGGATGCTGGACACAAATATAACCTTTGGCATATCCTAGTACAAAGTCACTGCTCTCATACTTCAAATCAAAATCTCAAGCTTAAAAGCCCACAAAGTTTAGCATTGAACGAAGCAATGACCTCTAATAGGTTCCAAGAAAAGAATTATTACACTCTAATAGGGTACTGAAACATGGAAAAGAAGCAAAAAGCATATTACGGGAAAGAAAAAAAAACACAAGAATGGGAAAGATGCAAAATCCCATAAGCAAAATGCAAAATCAATCTTGACTTCAAAATTCACATCAAATATAAAAAATAAGAAGATTGCATTACTTGTTTTGGCAGCCGAGGCTATTCCAACTGCTGATCGTCTAAGAACAATAACAAAAAATGTTGTCAGTTGGTGCTTAACGGGCAAGGAGTCAGCATAAGGCGTGAATAATCTACTCCTTCACTGTCCAGCAGCAAAAGAACTATGGATCCAACTGTTTGGCCCTTTGGAGTGGAATGCCTTATGCTTGGAAAGCTGGAGTACACTAAGAAAGGGATGGTATGGCAAGGAGTGTGAGGGAGACAGCCCCTCTTTGTTTAATGTGATGTGATGCATTCAGAGGTAACACAATACACAAGCTTTTGAAAGCATTGAATTATAGATTGAAAAAGGGGCTTCACTCGGTTGGTGAGAATGAAATTCTCACTGGTAACAGGGCCATTACAGGTCAGTATTTGGTCTGGCTTTTAAAGATGTCGAATTATAGATTGAAAAAATGGGCTCCACTATATAGGCGAGAATGAGATTTTCACCGGAACAGATGTTACAGGCTGTTACAGGCCAGTAATGGGTGGTCTGTAATGGCTGATATGAGCCAAGGACATTCACTCATTCAGTCATTTACAATACAATAAATTCAGTCCTTACAAACCTCCAGGACCTTACCTTCCGAGACAAAATCGAGAACCTTCCTCTGAGATGGAAATATAGATCGAGGGAGTGAGACAACAGTCAATCGATGACAAGAAAGGGGAGGGTACTATAGGATAGTACTATCTGTTCAATGCACTTGCCTAAGCACTTAGTTGAATCGATAATGTTCGATCAATCCAGGTATGCAACTTCATCTCCACTCAATTTCGCCTCTTATGGAAATTATAATGTATATTTCTTATATTTTTCCTTCATGCTCCCTTAATTAAATTGTTTTGTGCAATTTTTTATATTTTTCAAAAATTTGTGGTTAGGGTATTGATTTGGGGTCAGTTTGGATTTGAGGATAGAACTGACATCTGGTGTCAGAGTTTTCGGCGATCCAGGTCGCAATTGTACCCCATTCAGGGTCGTGTGACCCTGATCGGGGGTTGTAGGGTGGTAAACAAATTCAGGCAACACTCAGTTTTCATTTCCAGTATTAATGGATTCTGATATTTTACATTTCATGACTTGAGTCCTGGATATGTGGCTGACAATTGACAATCTTAAATAATTTCTTGCAGCAGGAGCTCAATCTTAAAGTATAATGATGTATTGAATATGTTTCCATTGTTATTAGACTGATCTCAGATTGTAATTATTCCCTTCTCCTTTTTTATCTGTTACAACAATGTCCCGAAGGATGTATGTACTTTAAATTTGTATCAGCACACAAACACACATTATGAAAACAAATTTGTGTCCAAATTCATTAACCCAAGTTCAACCCGAGCTTTAAAAACTAAACATGGGCAATACTAGGGTTGAAGAATAGGGTTGATTGTCGGGTTCAAATTGAGTCCATATTGAAGCTTTCATAATTTGGATTGAGCTTGAGTTGACCTCCTAACTCGTCTGAATTGCACCTCTACCAAAATTGTAATAAATCTCGTCTCTTTGGTTGTATATAAGCCTCTCCCTATAATTTGATTGCTTCTGGTCGCAAGCATCTCTATTCCAAATTGTGAGTGTACCTCCAAAGACCATGACATCATAGAAAAATATAAGAATGTCAATTTCATTAAACATATTTAACACAGAATCTTCTAGAAGGAGGTTTGTTAATAATTTGAGCACCATAAGAATCGTGCTAAATTATCAATTTCATATTTATAGTATTTTTTGTGGTGAAGGTAGATTACCATATTTTAGTAACCAATTATCTTTATTTTGATAAGAAACAAAATAGTTATTAAGAGAAGGAGATACATAGTATGGCGGAAAAAGAATCCAATCAATTGTACAAACATAAGAAGAAAAAACATACAACTACATTAAAAATAGGGTTTAACCCAACCCCCGCATGGGCATGAGGGGGTGGTTTTGGCCAAAAACACATCAACTCCTCGAATTTTAAAATTATGCAAATGACCTCCCCATTATTGTGTACCAAAGTGAAACCGTTACATTTTGCCATCCATTTGCCATTCAAACTGACAGAGAATATGCTTCACACGCCCAAAGCATGTTGTGGGCTTTGTTTTCATAGCTTCCCTTGAAAAAATTTATGTTTAATACCTAAAATATCCTTTACAAGCTCTGTCTTCATCAATGTTATTCTTCAGTCTCCATCATACCCCAAATAGAAATTGGAAAAACCACTAACTTGTAGAAGACAAAAGAGTCTTGATTAAATCTGTAGTGCTAATTAAATGGATGCTTTTAACTGGTGGGAAGTTGATGATATGGGTACAAAATACTTATGATTTTTCTAACTATCACTGTTGGAAGAAAAAGAAAGTTTCGTTGAAAAAGATGGAAGAGCAAATTCTGGCACAATTTTAGCCCTTCACGCTAGGGGTGTTCACCTGACCTTTAGGGTCGGAAGAGCCGACTTCTGCCAGCCGAACCTATTATAGACAGAAGTAAAATTTATAAACCGAATCGAACCATTCATCATGAGAACAACCGAACAGAGAACCGACTATATAAATCGGTCAGTTTTAAGTTCGGTTATCAGGGGAGAGTCCTAACATTTGAATCCAAAAAAAGAGCTTCAGATTCAATATAATCAACCTAACACTTGAAATCCAAAAAATTTAAGGACCTGAGCTTATACTCCCT
>CAUOFW020000852.1:0-180697 GCA_963454935.2 Ilex paraguariensis
TTTGAGGCTACCTGTGAAGGCGTTGATATTACAACCAGCCACACTCAACTCAAGAATAAGGGACAAAAACTCACACAGAAGGCACACACGAATCTACTGGGACAACACTCCCAAACCTTATATATTGAACTCAACAATTTACAAGGACTCTTAAAAGTCAGAACACTCTCTGCCTTCCAGAATGCTCAAGCACCCCTATTTATACAAGAGGAAGGCAGATGACACCCCCATCTGCCAAGGGGTAGTTAACCACGTTTTTGTTATTCCATAGCATACTGGACTAGTAGACTTGGTCTCTGTGTAACACCTGGCAGACAGTTCCACCACTTCAAGTAACTGCTGTGGAACTGCCCTTCATCAGCATGTATCTAGACTGGATTCAGACTGGGGACATCCAAAATTACCTCAGCAACTGCCTTGATTGAGTCTCAGCATCATAACTGCCCACATCCTCCTGGTCACATGCATTGAGCAACCATGTGCCAATCAGGTGCCCACATTCAGCAGCCATGTGCCCACATTCACTAGTCAACCTTGCTACACGAACCAATATGCATGCTGGGTTCAACCCATGCCATACAATCCGAAGTTCTGCACCCACATTGCTTCAATTGAGCCCACCCATGCTGCCATACTCAACCGGGTGGTCTCATGCTGCCTTGGTTCGCCCCAATCTGTCGAACCACTTAGCTGCGTCACCTTGATTCCAATTTTGGCATACCTTGGTGCAAGGTGCAACCAAGATCGACAATTTGCACCCAAGTCAATTAGGGTGTGACAACCACATATTATCTTTAGATCCATATGCATCATACTCGTACACAATACATCACATAGACATATTGTAATTATTGTCTGTCACATGAAAAAACACACTCTCATTTGTCATTGAATTAATCACATGAAAGTTTAAAAAAAAAATCACATAAACAACTACAATCTGCTATATAAACCATCCATACTTGAATGTAAAACTTTATAGTTTAACAATTAAGTTTCAGCTCAAGTGTGTACCATACTATATTATTTTAATTCCACAACTCATTTCTCTTCCCAAACCCCTAAGTGAAACTAACCAATATCATCATTTTTTAATCCAACACATATTATCTCATATTCCGTGTAAATATTCTTCATACACGCTAAAAATATTAGATACACATGCATAATTGTTGGATCAACCCATTTCCATACATTTTTTTCCAATAAATATAACCCAACCACTTAGTACTTACTTACTAATCACCCCCACCTTCCTTAAATTGGGTTTGTAATCAAATTCATGGACCATTCCTCTGTAAACAACTTGATCTAGAGCGTTCATGCCTTAATTGAATAATCTCATAAGTTTAAAAATCAAGGGAGTTGAGAATCAAAACTCTATACCATAGTAAACACAAAAAAAAAATTGGATTATAAATTACCTTTTCTTACCTAGTCACTAATAACTGCCTTTGAGTTCAAAACATGGAGGTTGGTCCTCACTCACAATATTATTTTCAAGAGATATTTAACTTTAGACCTTCCTCAAGCCCTTCACTATTAGTCTGTACTAACATAAAAGCTTCACCAATACAACTAAAGTTTTCAAAAAGAACAATACACATACTAATCACAATTTTATAAATCTCCACACTCAGTACTATACTATCTTACCATACCATGTGAGTTGTTACACCAATGCTACTACCTGTGTGTTAATTATAACTTCAATAAATTGAATCCGTTGTGCTTTCGTTTAACCATTTACATTAATAATTCTCAAACTATTCTTTATTGATTTTACTAATCATAAAAAAATAAAAAATAAGAACATCTTATTTTTATCCAATCCAAAATAATTGTAAAATCATTGATTCACTGTGCTTTAGAACTACGAATCAGTATTAATAAATGTACATATACAAAACATTATCCTTTTAATGTTTAACCACCTCTACAATACTTAGACACCCTAAATTGTCCAACAAAACTCATATGTTTGCAGAACCTACCAAACTTAAGCTCTAATACCAAAATGTCACACCCTAACCTAGAGTTGGAACAATATGTCCAAAACTGATAGAGTGGACCCTACTCCTTGATTCATACTTGTACCCTGTTTAAATATTTATTTTAAAACAATAACCCATACAGGCTAGATATGACAAAATAACTTTTATGCTTCCTTTATCTTCCAACATACCTTCTACATAAAGTAATTTTTTTTACAACCGTAAAATAATACAATGTTTATTTCCCCAATCACAAGACTCAATTAATTATACAAAATGTCACATTAAGACACGGGAACTTAATTCCCTCTTATACCACCTAAACTCAACAGTGGACATTCCTTCCTTCTTGTCTACCTATAAATACAAACTAATGGGGGTGAACACACATGCTTAGTGAGTGTATATAAACAATATACAGTTAACGACAAAAGCAAGTAACACATATTTCTATAATCATCTCATCAGCACAACTAAGAGTGTGTTTGAGATGACTTATGAAATCTAAAAAATATTTTTTAATAAATGTTTATCAAAAGTGTTTATAAGAAAAACACTTTTATTAAATAAGTATTGTTTGGATATTCAAAATTTAAAATACTTAAATTAATGTATTTTATAAAAAGCACATTTGGATGTAAAAACACTTATTTGTGTCCCAATTGTTAATAGCATTGAATACACATACAAACGTATACTACACATATAATAATACACAAAAAAAAAAAATCATACACAAAAATATCATATTAATAAGGTATCATACGAAAAAAACTACATAGTCCAACTATCCCAATGACATACTAAGGTCGCAAAACACATGCTAATAATAAATACAATCAAAAATCATGTTTGATTGTCCCTTAGAATTGCTGAAACAATACGTTCTCTCTTCCTATACATTGGATTTGTATCTGACAAATCAATATCCTCTTCAAAAGCAGTTTGGTTTACATTGTCTTCCTCCTCTAACTCCACGTCTTCATTAAAATACCTTGCAAATAATACATCTCTGATGCTATGAAGGCTTATGTAATTGTGGCAAGTCATGCAATCAACAACAATAAATATTTGTTTAGTGAAATCAAAACTGGGCAATTGCTGTAAAATTGAAAATCTTTTTTTAATACTCCAAAACATCGTTCAATCACATTCTTTAGTGAAGAATGTGGATGATTGAACAACTCCTCCTTCCCATGAGGTCTTCCCCCTCTACGAAACTTGGCTAGATGATATCTCGTTTCCTTATAAGGAGTAAGATAACCATCCATATTAGGGAAGCCAACATCTACCACATAATATTTTCCTAAAAAACCAACAAAATCATTAGTTATTCTATGTAGTTAAGAATGCAAAAAAATTTAATCAATGCATTCTTTACTCATACCTAGAGATGGTTTTGGAAAGTTAAGAGTCATGAGTTGTTCCTTCCTACCTAGCATTGACAAATGTAAAAACCACGTTAAAAGAACATGCTGCCAAGACAGTCTGCGTGCATACTATCTTCCTACCTCTAAAAGGAATCTATTTTGAAGTAGGAACATGAGCACTAACATGTGTACCATCAATTGTCCCAATACAATCTTTGAAATATGGATAATATTTAGGATTCAATTTGATCTCTTGAGGGATGCAATTGAAATTTTGATGAGGCTTGATGATTTCCATTGAAAGTTTGGTCATTCCTAATAAAACATCATTGAAATGTCAACTTATAGTCTCCCCAGAATGTTGAAATCGCCCTTGCATCATTCTATTTCGTTCATTGTGACCAATAGTGATTAAAAATATAGCTAGCTTCTCTTGACTTGACACATATTTGATATCACACAACAATTTATTTTCTTTCATTAACTCGCACAATGAAATAAACACATGTTTTTCCATTCGAAATTGTTCAAGGGGTACATGATCATGTCCATTAAGAATCTCTAACACATATTGATGACCAATTAGGGCAAAAGTCCTACATGACTGCATGGCATTTTATTCTTGCGCATTGCAGCCCATTTTCTCAAAAGTTGTATGGCAAGTATGGTAAGACATATAATTTTCAGATTCATTCTGCACAATAAATCCAAAGCAATGAAAAAAATATAAGCATTGACATTTAGATAAATTCTTATAGCGTATGTCTATCCAAGAGTCCAACATATACATCAATATAATAAAAATCCAAAAGTCATCAAAACAAAAGCTGAAGTATTACCATCACAGTGAAATTTAGTGTTCAAATAAGCTCAAGTAACCAAATAGTCATAGTAAAGAGTAGTGTTCAAAATAAACAAAACATTTGACAATTTATCTAAAAAAAACACCTAAACAAGTCCACTTTTGAAAAGACACCCTACTGACTAGTGTTCCCTCCATCCCTCATATACTCCAACCATGCAGCTCGAACACCAGGTTCAGGCAAATTCATCCATGTTTCCCTATTGATAACATCCCGAAAAAGAACAAGAACATGCTAATACAACGGGCTACCATATGAAATAAGGTCACGCATTTTGTGAAGCTCTTGCATGCATTCCTTGATTGTGGACGACGTTGGTGCAATAGTGCTATATATTGTCTTGCACAACTCTGATAGTTATTTGTCCAATCGTTCTCCCCCACTCACTTTTCGAGCCCATGAATGCTCCCCAGTTGTGGTTGTACCGCCAAAAACTATATCTAGCATGTCAGGAAATGAGAGTGGTTTCTTATGAAATTCTTTGCAATCGGGGATTGCCTGTGGTAAAGGAAAAAATCATGACCATAAATTTAAACAATTAACTCCTGTAATATTTAAATTGACCAAATTAGATGTTACCTCAACAAATATATTTCATGTCTGGTCATCACCCAAGACACCTCCTGTTATAGGGTCAATAGTCACTCTAGTAGGATTAGTCAATTTGTGCCATGACTTCCATGCATCCTTAGTAATAGCAAAATGATTCTTCAATTGTTTTTGGCCATACATGACATTTTCCTTTGCCGCAAACCCATCTATAATATTCTTTCAACCTTGCTTGTTAAAACTAGCAGTGAGCTGATTCCCTTTATCCATCTCTTTAACACATAACTCAAAAAAAGTCTTATGTCTCTCCATTGTCCGGTTTGCTTTATCTTTGTCATTCCTAGAACTACTAAAAGCGATCTAAAGTAACATCACAAAATACATAGGTTATTAGCACAACAAGTATAATAATAATTAACTTGAACAAAGCCATTAAAAAAGCCCTATTATATCAAATAGGGTGTAACTTGATTGATCCATGCGATTTGCATGTTTTTGGTGGTTTTAGGTCCAGCAGGGGACAAGCCAAATATCTAACATTTTTAGAATTTTTTTTCTTTTCTTTTCTTCATTGAAATTATTGTCCAGATACACTTGTGAGGGTATTTAAGATGAAATCCACCTTTTCTTTTTGGGTAAGTAAATCAACCATACCCCATGAAAAGGAAGACATACATTAGAAAGGTTCTTTGATAGCATAATATCCTTGGATTTCTCTTTGTCCAAGAACCTATCATTTTGGTAGAGAGAAATTCAAGGCGAAAAAAGGACACTGAAAGGAAGCATTATATTTGTTATACTCCTTGCCCTAGAGAGACAAAGTACTGCAAAAATATGCTAGTATCACCTACTCGAAGCACCAAAATTCTGCAATGCATAATAAAAGGCTCAACACTGGAATGATGAACCATTCCTGGAGAAAAAGACACAGGCAGTAACCATTATCACGCCCCATGCTCATTTATGTACTGTTGTAATAACTAACGTGTGAAGATCTTATCTATATAAATTAGTCCTTTTTTTTGGGGTTCCAAAGTAAGTGAAGTCTAATTTGAGCAAATAGGAATTGACCCACAACCAATCTCAAAACCATGCCAAAAGTTCCCCCATCAAGAATATATTTCAAGAAGTGCTGGTCTGGTATATTTAAAAACTGTGACAGTTTTATCAATCAAAAATTTAAATTAGTCATGGGAGAAAAAGGTATACAGGATAGTGCAATATAATCTTGAAGTTAGCCAGAAGTAGGTCTTCCATACAAACAAATACTCTACTCAGATCGGAAGAAGGATCGACCTTGGCAGCAGTTAAAGCAGCCTGCCAGCCTCTGTTGAAGAATGTCTCTTAAAGCTGAGGGATCTACAGAGCTAAGTCTTTCTCAACTCTCTCCATACCTTCATTATATGCGGCATCCTCTTTCTCAGTCACCTCAGACTTAAATTGATCAAATTCTTCAAGAAGTGTAGAGTAGTCAAGCTGAGACTGAGTGAGCTCCATGTTAATTTCATGCTCGGACTCCTTTAGCTTCCTCACCTCTTCTTGGAGCTTCTGGTTCTCTTCAGCTAGGCTTTGGCTTTGAGCCTGCAGAACCTTCACCTCCTTGCAATGTTTTTCATATTCTTCATCAACACTCTCTTTTTTCGCTAAGGCTGAGGCTCAGGCATGGATGACGTCCTTCATTGTTTTATCCTTGCAAGCAATTCATGCTCTGACCTCATGAACCTTTTACAGACCCTTGAAGAGGAAGGAAAAGACTTAGAAAAATCTTTATAAAGCCAAAAAAGCTAAAATAAGTGTTAGATACAAGACTTACCAAAACCATATGTTGAATGGTTTGGCGAGACACCTCGTCGTCAGTAAGGGCCTCGTTCATAGCCAAGTCCCGAAGGCAAAATCACCCCCCGAGCAATTCCTACTGCGACGTTGAAATCCTTAATTGCAGAATCCTTAACAGTAATTTATCTTCTTTTTGCCTTAAGGATTGGTCTGAAAGGAGGAGTCATAGGTTTGAGGGAGAGATTGGCTTTGACCTCGATTATCTTTCTCTTCTTTTTGGGAGCTGGATCTTTGGTAAGATCAAAAAGTGAATCATCTTGTGGAGAAGGGGAATGAACAGTATCAGAAGGGCCTAACTTAACTGGAATTGAAATTTCAATAGTCTGAATTGCATCTGCTGGTTCAATGGTTGGTGGATCAGTGTTATCAGGTAGGGGAGTTTTAGCTGGAGCGTCACAGGTGAGTTCCTCATGAACGGAGGTCGGGACCTCAGGAATGTTTGGAGTTGGTTCAGTAGAAGGAGTTGGTTTGACATTTGATAAAAAAATCAAGGAAATCCTTTACCGTCTTGTGCCCAGATGCTGCAAGAGACAATTTCTTCTTGGCTTGAGGGGTCTGAGCCCGAGCAGACTGAATCTCCTCTCGATCTGCAGCCAAAGTGGCATTGGGTCGGTTCGGCACAACAATGAAAGAAGTGTAAGTTGGAGTGTACCCGAGCAGTGTGTGGACGACTTGGCAGAATAATGACTCGTTATAATTCCTAACTTTCTGAAGTTGGTCTATCTTTACAGAGGACACAACAATTCTTCCCTTCACAGTTTCATCTGTGCAGAAGAAAACTCAATCAGTGGAATGGAAAATAAAAGTTAAAACAGAAGGCAAATGATATCAAATACCTGGCATGACTTCTTCGTAGGGACAGCGATAGGATAGGATGACACCAGGAGCGTATTCCCAGTTGCCAGAGACAAACACCACATCATTCTCATATCCTTTGTTTGAATCTGGAAGGTGGGTTACCAAATACCTCTCATTCTTCCTCACCGATAGATAGTAGCTATCTCCGGCAGCCTTGATGATGTAACAATATAAAATCTCCCACAATCCAAGACTCAAACCTAGAATCTTGTTCAAAGAAGACACCCCCATAACGATCCAGAAAAAGTTGAGGCAGCATTGGAGATGGCAAAGTTTTGCAGCAGATAGAACCCAGATAAGAAGAGGGTCAAGAGGAAAACAAATACCACCCTCGGTTATGGCACAAGTAGGAATGAGGATTGATTCTCTTGTGCCAATCAATGACTCATCTTTTCCAGCGACCCTAACCTCGATGTCATCTGAAATGTTATACTTGGCTTTGAAAACAAGGACTTCTGATGGAGTAAGAGGAGCCACGAAAAAGATGAAGTGCAGAGGAAGAAGAACACAGAAAGAAGAGGGTAAGAATCTAAGAGTCTGGTAGTAGAAAAGCAAAAATGTGAAGGAAGACGGTTATAAAGAAGGAGGAATTTTAAAGGCAACATTTAAATGCTTTGAATGTGCCGCCAAAACGAAAAGGCATGCTACAAAGTACAAGTGATGATGAATCGATAAGAAAATGGCTGACAGTCAAAAAGCGTGTGTCAGACATTTTCTGAGGGCAAATGAAGTGGTTAAACCTCATGATTACACGTGACGTAGCATTAAATGTGCTCATATGATGTTGACAAGACAAAACATGTGATGAAGAATCCTCTATTAGTGCTTTCTAACCAAGCCGAGCTAATTAGAGGATTCGCAATAGCAGAAAAAGATCGGTCCTCTTTGTGACAGAACTCATCAGTCTGTTCGGCTAAGCAATGAAAGAGCTCGACTTGTACCAAGCCGAGTCCGTTAAGGCAATTGAAGAGATCGGTTTGTGCCAAACTAAGTCCCTTAATCTGTTCGGCAAATATCAAGTGTGCTCGGCATTTGATATGTCTGAGCTGTTGTAAATAAATCGAAGGATAAAGATTCGCCTATAACTTAGGCAATCAAAGAAACGAATCAGAGAAAATAATTGAGAAATATCAGCAACTTCAAAAACTCAACTACTGAATTAAAGGAAGGTGTGCCACCTTCAACCTAAATTCATGAAAACCCTAAGGGGATAATGATCTATACAAAATAGAAGAGACCAAGGTGAAAGGTACGCTGAATTCTCATTGACTTAGTGCAATTTTTTTTGTTCCATTACTGACTTAAGTATCGGAGTGTCTTCGATCGAAGCACTTCGATCTTGGGCAGTTTGTTCGTTTTGTAAGAAGGAGTTGAGGAGATTGTTCAGACTTCATTCCCAGAAATGGTATCACGGATTCATGCATAGAGGTATAACCAATTTTTTGCCTCTACACTAAGCATAATTATGTCAAAAATATTGGTGAGTCATTAGAGACATTTGTGTCTCCCTCGTCCACTCTAGCCATATATATGTGTGTGGGGGGGGGGGGTTAAAAAAAAGAACGAGAGAGAGAAGGAAGAAAACTAAAGAAAAAGAAGAAAGAAAATAGGGGCTATGGTTGGTGTGGAACGAGTGGCAGAGGAAAAAGAGAGAGGAAGAACCAAAGTTTGAAATAGAGTTCAAAAAAGGATATCGAGTTCGATCAATTCGAAATATACTATTCGGTAAGAAAGATAAATTTCTTATTTTTAATTCGTTCATTCACAAGAATTTAAATAACTTAGCATGAAATAAATAGACATTGGATATAATTTTGTATAACTTCATATAACTATATAATTTAGAATTTTTATGGCTTACTGAGAGAACAGTTTGGTTTTGGATGATTGAAAGATTATGGGAGATTGTTAAGAGGGTTTCGATTGATTTTGGATTAGATTGGAGTTGATTTTGGTTCATGGGTGGATGAATAGAGATGGTTATAAAAATCCTTTTTTGTTGGACAGACTGTGCACTTGGTAGACAAATGGCGATAACTTCCTCTAAAACTCAAATTTGTGCACCGTTTAAAGCGTATGAAACTAGACTCAAAGCCCGCTTTAATGGGTATAGGACAGACCACCAAATTATGCTCGAGGAAATATAGTTTTTAATCTAAACAAGGCTGAAAATTTTGGACTGAAACATTTTTTTAAGATTTGGTGCCCTAGATAAAATTAATTGAAACTGAAAGATAAGAAAACAGAGATATGATGTACAGACTCAAGTCAAGAGTTTTCCATAGGATTTATTGCTTTATATGCACATGGAAATACAGTTCTTTATGTTAGAAAGTGACATCTAACCACTACGTCTTCTCACACCACACAATCAGTGTCTTGTATACAAGTGTATGTAGAGAATCACTTTAGTCGGCCTATAGATATGTGCAGATCTAGCAATAGTAAAGAGTGAGACAATGTGTGGATATAGCCGTCTCCCTGGCATGCTTGCTCATTAATGAAAGGATTGGTTTGA
Source organism: Ilex paraguariensis (assembly GCA_963454935.2). Taxonomy (NCBI): domain Eukaryota; kingdom Viridiplantae; phylum Streptophyta; class Magnoliopsida; order Aquifoliales; family Aquifoliaceae; genus Ilex; species Ilex paraguariensis. Next base: position 9,989 of record CAUOFW020000852.1, read on the forward strand.
CTAACACAACCCCACAAGATGATGGGTCATGGACGAACCATTAGCTTGGAAAGGAATAAATGAAAATGTAAGGTTGATAATCCTTTGGCGAAGATGTCAACAACTTGATCTATCGTGCATAAATATCGGACATCCAATTCTTTTCGAACCACTTTTTCACAAATATAATAATAGTCAACGTCAAGATGTTTTATTCTATCATGGAAATAGGATTTGAAGCAAGGGAGATAGAACTACTATTATCACACCAAATCACCGGTGTAGACCAAAAAATACAGAGACCACGCAAAAGAGATCGCAGCCACGAAATTTCTACGGCTGTACAAGCCAATTGACGGTATTCAGCTTCAGTGTTGGAGCGAAAGAAGGTCTACTACTTCTTAGCACTCCAAGAAATTGGGTTGGAGCCAAGACAAATACAATAGCCTCTAGTGGAACGCCTATCTTGAGGAGTATTAGCATAATCGGTATTTGAATAGGCCTCAAGAGTAAGAGAACCATGTTGGAACATAAGACCATGATCAAAAGTCCCTTTCAGATAGCGTAAGATGCATTTGACAATAGTCCAATGGATACTAGTAGGAGAATGCATGTATTGGCAAACGTGGTTAACAACATACGAAATATTGGGACAAGTCAAGGTAAGATACTGTAAAGCACCCACTACAATTCGATAATCTGTAGGACCTAGAAGAAGAGTTGAATTGCCCAAGGTCATTTTCTTGCCACTGGCCACAGAGGATGAACATGGTTTGGTAGAGGTCATCTGGGTTCGTTTAAGAAGATGCAAAGCATATTTGGACTAAGTCAAAGACAAACCATGCTTAGTGAAGATGGCTTCAAGACCTAAAAAATAGTGAAAACGACCAAGATCCTTCATAGAGAAATGAGAGCTTAAATCAGAAATCAAATGAAGAAGGTGAACCTCACTACTGCTAGTGAGAAGAATATCATCCACATATATTAAGAGAAAAATGGTAACCCATTTGCGATAATAGGTAAATAGAGAATAATCAACCCAAGATCCACAAAATTCGATATCTTCAAAATAATTAGAAAAAAGTTGAAACCAACCCGAGGAGCTTGTTTTAAACCATAGAGAGAGCGATGCAGTCAACACACATGATGTGGAAACATTGGATCCTCAAAGCCACGAGGTTGACGCTTGTTAACCTCTTCACTGATATTGCCATGAAGAAAGGCATTTTGCATATCAAGTTGTCGAATGGGCCACTTATAATGAACAAAGGCAAGAACAACTCAAATAGTAGTGTGCTTGACAGCTGGACTAAATGTTTATGTATAATCGAGACCCTCCATTTAATGAAACCCATTAGCAACTAAACGAGCTTTGTAACATTCAATATAACCATCCGTTTTGCATTTAATCTTGTAAACCCATTTATTGGAAAGAACATTCATGGTGGGAACATGTTTTACTAATGACCAAGTCCCACACTTTTGGAGAGCATTAAATTTAGCACCCATAACAAATCTCCATTCTGCTTGTTTGATAGTTTGAGTAAAACAACTAGGTTCAACTTGTTCATTAGTAGTAGATACCGTTAGTGCATACTTAGGGTTGGGTACTCGAATACCAGCTTTTCTCCAAGTAGTCATGATATGAGAAGATGGCATTTGTGGTGGAGTTGTGTCAGTCGTTCAGATTGATCAAGTTGGGAAAGAGAACTCGGAAGCATAGGGGAAATGGGCAGATTTGATACATTAGATAAGTGAGAAGCTTCTGGATGTGTTGGTGACGCAACTGGTGAGAAACCGATGAAACCCATTGTTGTGGTTGATATTATCATACTCACCACCCCTGTCGGTTTGTAAAGTCTTAATATGACATCCAAATAGATTTTCAACATGAGATTTGAACTTAATAAAATAAGAAAGAGTTTCATGTTTAAATCGCATGGAAAAAATCCAGGAGAACTTGGAAAAGTCATCAACAAAAAGCAGGTAATACTTAAAGCCTTTAATAAAATAATAGGGAGATGTCCAAATATCGGAATGAATCGAAGACAACGGTTCAGTGGATAAGGAAGGGATGCCTGAAAGGCAATTGAGAACTCTTACCCAATGAACAATTATCACAAAAAAAGTCAACGTTCATTTTACTAATGGAAGGTAAATTATTTTGAGATACAATAGATTTAAAAGCTGGAAAAGCAGTATGACCAAGACAATGATGCCAAATATGGTAAGAAGCACGAACACCAAGTATGGCAACATGATGGTTTGATTTATTCTGAAATCGAAGCAAATTGATGGTGTTAGGTTTAGAAAATTAATATAACATAATATTAGGGAGAAAGAGAGAGGTTAAAAACTTAATCAAATTCTCATACATCACTTGTATTTATAGTAAATTTGTAATAATAAGAATTACACATACTCCCTCTTACTATTAACAATTTACACATACTACCCTACTATTCTTAACACTCCCCCTCAAGCTGGACTATATATATCATATAATCCAAACTTGGAACAAATAGCTGTAAGACGTGTACGACTCAATGCTTTGGGAAACATATCTGCAAGCTGATCTTTAGATTTTACAAATGGAGTTGTAATCTCCCCCGCTACTATCTTGTTCCGAATAAAATGACAATCAACCTCAATATGCTTGGTTCTCTCGTGAAACACAAGATTGGCAGCGATATGGATAGCTGTATGGTTGTCACAGAACAACTGTAAAAGAAGTTGAACTGAAAATCCAATTTCATGGAGGAAGTGTAGTAGCCAAGTCAACTCACTCGTTGTATGTGTCATTGCCCTATACTCAGCCTCAGTACTGGATCTTGCTACCACGAGTTGTTTCTTACTTTTCCATGAGATAACATTACCTCCTAAGAAAGTATAGTAACCAATGGTTGATCTCCGATCAGAAGGAGAGTCAGCTCAATCAACATCTGAGAAACCTTCCACTCTAAGATGTTCATTAACTCGATATAACAGTCCAAGTCCAGGAGCTCGTTTGAAGTATCGCAGAATACGAGTAACTGCCTCCAAATGTGGTACTCTAGGACATCTCATGAACTGACTTACTATACTGACTGCATATGAAATATCCAGTCGATTAATAGTGAGGTAATTTAGCTTCCCAACTAATCTGTGATACCGACCCGAATTTTTAAACAATACACCATCATCCATCAATAATTTATAATTCGGATCCATAGGAACATCAATCGTTCTACCACCCAGCAAACCTGCTTCTTCAAACATGTCAAGTACATATTTCCTCTAAGATAAACAAATACTCTGTTTAGATCGAGTCACCTCAATACCCAAGAAATATTTGAGTTTTACCAAATTCTTAGTATGAAATCGATCCTGTAAGAATATTTTTAACTTGGCAATTCCCTCAGAATTATTTTCAGTAATCACAATATCATCTACATAGACCACCAATAGGACATACCCAGCATCTGTCTGTCTATGAAACACAAAATAATCTGTCTGACATCGAAGAAGACCAAACTCTAAAATTACATCTAAAAACTTACCAAACCATGCCCTCGGTGATTGTTTCAAACCATACAAAAATTTTCTTAACTAACATACACTCTTACCCTACTCCCCCTGAGCAGTAAATCCAGGTGGCTGCTCCATGTATACTTCTTCAACCAAATCACTATATAAGAAGGCATTCTTGACATCTAACTTAAACAAGGGCCAATCAAGATTAGCAGCCAAAAAAATCAAGATACGAACAGAGAAAATTTTGGCAATAGGAGAAAAAGTCTCCTCATAATCAACACCATAAGTCTGAGTAAAGCCCTTTGCAACAAGCCGCGCTTTAAGATGCTCCACAGAACCATCTGGATGAAATTTAACAGTATACATCCAACAACAGCCAACAGTTCATGGATGAGATGTAGGTTTTTGAAATGAGTGACTCATTATATTCTGTTGCGTGTAGTATTTTTTGTGAGAGTAAAGCACACAAAGAGCAATGGATGTTATTATGTCAAAAATCATAAGTATTTAGAAAAACATGAATATAATTGAATGGCAAGAAACTAGGGTTGCTTTGAATTTTATATGAATTACAAGAAGTTAATAGTATTTTTTTATAGGAAGAAGTTAGGATTATTTTGAATGTGAAATATTGTTTAAATTTATTTTTTTATATAACATTTGATTAAAGTCTTTTATTTTAATAAGTATATCACACATTGATGACATTGTTATTGTTGAAATTATCTGTAGCAATTTTTGAATATTTTTTTTGAAGATGATATACATAGATAAATTATTTTATGTTAGAATAATAAGATTTTATTAATAGTAATTGATGCACTCATGCGTTGCACGTGAATCATTTTCAGTTATAGTTTTTATTTTATTTTTTGGTGCACATGAGAGGTGACAAAACATAATGACTAATTATCTATATAATAAAGTACAGATAGTTTCAAATCCCCAAACTTATAAAATCATTCAAACTTTTCAGATCGTTTGAAGATTATTGATCAAATAATCTTAATTGATTCCCAATTTTTTTTCTGCCCAGAAATTGGACCGAGAGTTTCGTTCCATTTCCAACACTAGAGTCTAATCTCTCTTCTACCTCTCTCTCTCTCTCTCTCTCTTGCACATACGACCGTCTCTCCGCTTGATTAGATCTCTCTCTCTATCTCTTTGAATTGTGTCCTTCACCACTATCTCTCTCACACTTTCATTTCTAACACTAGAATCTCATCTTGCTTCTACCTCTCTCTCCAACACATACGACTGTCTCGCAACTTCATGAGATCTCTCTCTCCATCGCTTTGAATTATGCCTCTTCACCACTATCTCTCTTACACTCAACACAGCATCACTATATCACGCCACAACGTGCCAAAACCACTGTCACCACCACACAACCCATCCCAGGTTTTCTTTCATCATTTTTCCTCTCCTCTTTACCCTTGAAGCATTGTCACAATCTATTCATTCCTACAAGCTTTACAGCGAGCAACCAAGTAGGGAATTAATTCCTACTTTTCCACCAAAACCGCCAAGTGAATTCTCCTAAAATCGTTTGGGATTTTTTTTTTTGCCGTGAGTATCTTAGCAAATCTAATGCACATTCACTTTTAGTGGGTCAATGGCAAAACCAAATAGAGCAAGACAAGATTAGTCCTCTTGAAGTGTCTGGAAAGAGACTTGCATGTCAAATCTCATAAAACCTTTCCTCTTTTTTTTTTGCAATTTCTTAGAGGGTGGGAAACAACTAGCTATAGGCCCTCACTTTTTTTTTCTACAATTGTACCAAAAAATTATTTTTTGATACGACTCTTTTATTTTTTGTTCACAAAAACGTGACAAGTCTATTTTTTAACACCACCACACACACTCAGAAAAAACACACACCAATAATTTTGAATTCTGAAATTTTATTTTCTTTTCTATGATTTGGTGATTTTGAGTTTTGAAGATTTCTTTTGTTTTCTATTTTTGAAGCAATTCTGTATTTACTTATAAGTAAGAAGCCCAAGGATTGTTAGTTCATCATTAGTGGTAAAGTATAATTTTGCTAACCCCTTTGGAAGTCGGTACACCTAATTAGACTTATTTGACAAAAAGTACATAAAACAAAATGTGAGTTAAAAAGACATAAATACCCATTTTAGGGTCATTTAATTTAAAATCTCTTATCTTTAATGCATCTTGATTCATGTGTGTTTGTTAATACATATAAATACGTATTTAATGCACATTTGATTCATGTGTATTTGTTAATACATGTATATATATATATACGAATATATATACTTATTTATACACACACACACACACATAAATATTTGTTGTTAAATCTCTTATTTAAATTTTGAATTATCTTTAATGCACCTTGATTCATGCGTATTTTTTTTTTTGAAAAGTGATTTTGTTTTCAAATTATATTTAATGCACCTTAATTCAAGTGATTTTGTTTTTTTTAGAAAATAGTTTTATTTTCAAATTAATTTAATATCCGAATAATGTAATAGTATAACAATAATAGTGTAACAAATACACCGTAACAAAGACAGTGTAACAAATACACTGTAACAAAAACAGTGTTTAGTAGTTTTGTGTATATGGTAACAAATTCAAAACAAAGATGGACTATTTTGAATGAAACTATATGTTTGACAAAATGTAATAGTACAATATTTTGTGTAAATAACTTGTTACACTATTATTGTTATACTTTTATATTATTAGTGTTACACTGTTACACTTTTATTATTATATTGTTATTGTTACACTGTTACATTTTATATTGTTACACTGTTATTGTTACACTATTACACTATTCGGATATTAAATTAATTTAAAAATAAAATCACTTTCTAAAAAAAATACATTAATCAAGATGCATTAAAAGATAATTCAGAATTTAGATAAGAGATTTATCAACAAGTATATACATACATACATATATAAGTATTTATATATATATATATATATATATATATATATATGTATATGTATATATAAAAAATATATTTATGTATATATTCTTGTTTGAATTTCAAAATTTGTATTCATGTATATATGTATATGTATATATGTATTAAAGTTCTCCCATAAAACTAGAAAATGTTTAATACACCACTTTCCAAAGAAAAGTGGTGCATTAAATACACATGGATTAATGGAGGGCAAAAATGTTACAATAAAAATAGATAAATTCAAATTATGTACTTTGATACAAATAAGTATCAAAATTAAGTACTTAATAACCCTACATTTTTAGTGTGTATTTTTTGCCAAATAAGTCTAATTTGGTATACCCCTTAAAATTTACCCCTTTTTTATTTCATTTGGGTTCGTGCAAATTCGATTTGTGTGTGATGCAATAACAAAGCTAAAATTTATTATTGTGTTGGGCTTCATTTAGGTGGCTTGATTGGAGAGAGACTATTAATATCTTTGGGCATTACTTAACTTGAACTACTTTTAAGAGCTCTCTGTTTTTAAATGACCCATCGCCATCTTTTTTGGGCTCTCTGTTTTCTAAATGACTCGTCAATGCTTAATATTTATTGTTAAACTTTATTTTATTAAATTTGTATGCCAAAATAAAAAATAATAATAGCAAGTATAAAATATGTTTTGTTCTGAATGTTGTGTGCTGCTACTCCTTGGGCTTCTTATTATGATATGGTTGACTGCCATATAAATGTTTTGAAGATATAATAAAGTACAAAGAGTTTCAAACCTCAAAACTTATAAAATAGTTCAAACGCCTTAGATCATTTCAAGATTGTCAATCCGACGAACCAAAAGCTTTCTCCAAGATGGGAAATTGTTTGACCTTTTTAAAAAAAAAAAATGGTGTCTTCAAGCAAGGCATTTCTAGAGTTGAATTTTGGAATTATTTTTGAATATAAATTTCTTTTACAGGCTGTATATATTCTTTTGGAAGCCGATGGAATTTTAGATATCAAATTTTTTTTTTTGACAACATTTGTAAACTTAGTTTTATTATATAAATGTTTGTATTTGTGGGTAGATTTTTGTTTGAGATATTTATTACATAGGTGAATTGAAAATTTGGTGATTGAGTTTGTAATTATATTGTGCTATTGTGTTGAATGATGGTAGTGGCGATGAATACATGATTCTTATAAATGAGAAATATTTTATTTATTGCTTAAAGATTATAAATTTTATTTGGTTTTAAGTATTTATTTTATTTTTTTGAGGTATTTGCATATGTAGTGTTGTTTTGGTGAGTTTTTTGTTCATTTTTATGAAAGTTCCAATAATATAAAAGGTATGGTCGATAATATATTTTAGGTCATTTTAAAAGAAAAACTAATATGAATATTTTCGGATAATTTATTTTTGAATTTGGGCAATTACTTGCGATTGTTGATCATTATTACATAGTGCCTTCAGGCACGGACAATGACAAGTAAAATAATATGACATTAGTAAATATGTTAAAAGACAATTTCAAAAATAATTATTGGTCATCTTAATTCTTCGAATTCATGTGAACCAGTTTGAAAAGAAGCAACAAATTTGTGGGCTAAACAAAAAAAAGCATTGTGATGAGAAACCTAATACGAAAGCCATCAAAGGAATATGGGATGCACAAGTAGTCTGAGATAAAAGGGATCAAGAATGATTTTTTGAACAAAAACTATCACACCTAACAAGAAACAAAACTAAATCAAAGCAGCTCCGCAGTTGCCAACATGGGAGGTTTAATTGAGAATAAAAAAGATCAAGCATCTAAACCTAAGTCAAACATAAAGAGCTGTGATACCACTATAGGGAGTTCTAGTATAGAGAACATGTTGTCAATTCATTCAGATATCTCATGGGGGCTGCAACACATCAACCTTATATATATGTTGTCGAACACTGGAGATATTTGACATAATTTTGATTTCCAACATTCCCCTATCATCACTACAATTAATGCTATTTGTTTTTGTGAGGAAGATCTCCCACTTGATTATCATGACCCCTACGATTCGGTTTCCAATGGGGATTCTAAGGGAAGAACCACGATAAACCACAAAATAAAAAAATGTTCAATGATAAGAAATTCCCATTGGTATTCAATTATCATAAGCAATTGATATTGACAAAGTCCACTTGTCATAGCCTAGAAACTAACAAAACAAAAAATGTTCAATGATAAGAAATTCTCATTGGTACTCAATTATCATAGGCCACTGACATGGCAAAGTCCAATTGCCATAGAATAGAAACCAACAAAAAAGACACATGTAACATTTAAGTCCTTTTTGTGTTAGCAAAACAACTATTTTTTGTCAAAAAATAGTGACAAATTCAATTATTATTTTAAAGAAGTGATTGATATGATTTTAGTATATCAATAATACACTCTTATATGCGCAGGTATATACTACTATAGATATGATCAAACTAAGAAGAAGAGAACACAAACAATAAGAAGGGACAACACAAACCAAATACCACTACAAAAGTATTCAAAAATGTTATCGCTAGCATTTGAGATCACTACTTAGGGTACACTTTTACTTGCTATTGTGTCTGCTGCACACAAACACAACCCTCATAAAATTGTTGAAAATCTCTTTGTTATTATTGATCTAAACAATTCTACTTTAAAATATTCGTACCAGAAATAAATCAATTGATTGAGAACTTAGAATCAAATGCAACCTGGTCCAACATCATCCATTTTAAGAACAAATAACCAAGATGATTTAACCCACATACAATCACACCACCCAAGAATGTTGCATAAAGCAACACTTCATGATTTTTGTAGTCATTTAAAAAGTAGCATGATTTAGTTGTAAGCCCTTAGAAAGTGGGGAACTCAAATCAAATAACATAATTGGTTAGCAACATTCATAAGTAAAAGTCTTTGGAATTTTCTCACATAACAATGAACATACAACCCTTAAATATAACAATTAGCGTAAAGCCTCCATTTGCAGCCTTCCTTTTGAAGTTTGATATGGTGGAGCCCCAACCCAACACCCATTGTTAGATTTTGCAAGGGAGATAAAGAGAAACATAAAAGTTAAAATTTTAAATCAAGGGAGTTCTAAGATAAAACTAGTGAAAGAAAACGTTAATAATATATATATATATATTAGGAGAGGGAGGGGGGACTTAAACCCTTAACCTCAAGAAGACAGAATCTTTATAAGGTAGGAGTACCATTAAATCAAAGGCCCGTTGGTGTTAATATAAAATATGAAAGCAATCAAATGCTTGAAAGTCTAGTAAGTAATGTCTACAATCAATGTAAATTAATATCAATTCCCAGGATTCATAACAATTGCTAAATGAAGAAATGAGTGGGGGGCAGTTGAAGAGACATAGCTTATGAAGACTTGATTGGCTAGATTCATTGTAACGCCCCAAAAACCCCCTTGGGTGACATTACATTCTAAAAACCATTCACCCCATGAGAGCATTACGTAAATTCATCACGACGAAAGTTCATTCATCAACCATTCATATTTTAACAAAATTTGGGCAGAGTCTCCTTTGTACGGGGAGCTTTACCCAAAACACAACCTGTACAATTATATTACAATTGACCACACCGGGTCCACATATGCATAACTATTGACCACACCGGGTCTATTTATCCATCATAAAATAAACTTTCATTCATCATATGTCATATCCACAATGTCATCCCAAAAGAATAGGCCAAGTATGACAAATATATTCCCAAAAGAATTAAATTACACTTGCAGTGAAATAACAAAATACTAGACTTTACATGATTTCAAAATAAACTCTCTAGTCTAGTACAAAAGAAATATAACTCTAGGCATCCAGTTCAGGACCCCCATTCCCCTCTAGGGGAGCTTCCCCATGCACTGGTTCATCTACTTGTAACTCCTCCTCATAGACGAAATCTGAAAAGATATTATTTGTAGGGGATGAGCACTAAGCTCTGTAGCAACATTCCTTCCATACTCATACAAGGTTTAGAAAACAAGTAAAACAGTTCGGTCTTATTTTCCAAAATATCATATAACATTTGAAGTAAAACCGTGACATTTGAAACAGATCTCAAGTTTAAACATTCGCAATAATTTAAATGAACAGTAAACTCAAGTCACCATGAGCAACCATAACCATTTCCAACAAGTTCTTGTAGAGTCTCATACCTCCACAAGCTCTTGTAGGAAATGCAATAGTAACACCATAATACAAAAAGGAACGCTTATTCCACCATCGATTATTATATTTCCTTTGGCAGGTGGCATACTTAAAAGTAAACTCCACCCCCTTCAAGTCTTTGTTTCCCATAACCGCATACTTACAAGTAACCACGGTCGTTAGATGTCTTTTTAGGTAGGTAGCATACTTACAAGTAACCTCCACCCCCCTCAAGTATCCAACACATAGCTGCATACTTAGAAGTAACCTTGGTCCATAAATATCCTCTTTTGGTAGGTAGCATACTTACAAGTAACCTCTACCCCCCTTGAAGTCTCTCACACATAACCGCATACTTACAAGTAACCTCGGTTCATAAATATCCTCTTTTGGTAGGTAGCATACTTACAAGTAACCTCTACCCCCTTCAAGTATTCCACACTTAACCGCATACTTACGAGTAACCTCGGTTCATAATTATCCTCTTTTCATACCAACAATCACATACAAGATAAAATCCACAAATTGCCCTCAACAAGCAACCATTATCAAAATCCCCAAATTTTATCATGCGACAATCCAAATAACCAATTAAGAAAAATACAAGAGATCACCACCACATCATTTTCATTACTCACACAAAGCACTAAATTTCTCAAAACCAAGCTTGAGCAAATGTAGAAAGAGAATTCCATATTTCCCCAAAAACTAGGGTTTTAAAGCTATAAAAGAAGTTTCATGGGTAATCAATCCTAACTTTGTTTAAGACATGTCATAATTGCAAGAAAACCAAGAAACAAGGAATTCCTAGCAAATACATACAAGTATGAGTCAAAACATATATATATTTTAGCCTTAGCCTCAATGGACAAGCATGGAAGAAAAACCCCTACCTTGAATCAAAATTTCAAACCAAAAACCCAAGCTCTAATGACCTCCTTTCTCCCTTTCCTCCTTTCCTCTATCTTCCCCAAGGGTGATAAGGGGTTTGGGGGTGAGAGATGTGAGAAAAAATGGAAGAAATTGGCTGGATTCTGTGTTTTAAACACAGCAGTCCGCGCAAATCACTGTTCATGGCTGAATTTTGAGTTTTTTTTCTAAAATTACAGTTTTGCCACTAGAAATCTCCAATTTGATCCATACGACTACCCTAAGGTTTTTCGACGTTCCGGATTCATTTTTAATGTTATTTTAACCTAAAAACATTGCTTTTTATGATTTATTTCAAAACTAAAATAAATTCACACTTGGAACATTAAAATTTCTATTTTATTCATTCGAACTACTATAGGTGATATCCTTACGATTTTAATATATATATGGTTTATTCTTAAGTCATTACATATAGAAGAATCACTAAACAAGTACATTAATATATTAATGTAAACATATGGGGTTTTACACCTTCAAGGTCTAATAAGAAAGCACAACCCTTTACTATCCAAGGAGCACCATTGTGCAGATTTTTGGTCAACTTCATAGAATAAACTGATTTGACTCAGGTATTTCTAGGAGGTGTAACCTATATGGTTGGAAAGATATACGAGTTAGGGTTCTAACAAAAATAACGGTACACAATTCGGACTTTCCAATAAAGAGTTATGATGAAATTAGCGAAAGGTAGTCTGCCGGACAGATTTTTGGACAGTGTAGACACTACTTCGTAATATGGACATAACTCCTTCCTCCTAGTTCCGATTGAGATAATTCAAGGTGATATGGAATCCTAAGAGAGAGCTCTACAAATTTCATGTTTTAAGTTTTGAGAGATATGGACTGCATCAAGGTCGAAATCGAGCTTGATGTTACAGCCAGTGCACTGTTCATCCCTTTTTCATTCTACCAAATTCAAACACACATCACTACACATATCCCCATTTTTACAACAATTATTTACTATATATCTATATACATATATAAAAGAAAATGCGGGGTGTTACAATCCACCCCCCTTAAAGAAAGTTTCGTCCTCGAAACTTACCTCAAGTAGCGAACAAATGTAGGTACTTCTCTCGCATTTCTAGCTCCGGTTCCCATGTAGCTTCTTCCACTCCATGGTGTTGCCACAAGACTTTCACCAATTTGATGACTTTGTTGCGAAGCACTTTCTCCTTGGCGTCGAGAATCTTCACTGGTTGTTCTTCATAGGTTGCTCCATCTTGAATTTCAATATCTTCTAAGTCTACAACCGGCGTTGCATCCGATTTACACTTCCTCAACATGGACACATGGAATACGTCGTGTACTCCCGATAACTGAGCTGGTAACCGCAACTGATATGCCGCCTTGCCCACCACTTTGATCACTTCAAATGGCCCGGTATACCTTGGCGCTAACTTTCCCTTCTTGCCGAATCTAAATACTCCTTTCTGGGGCGACACTTTGAGAAACACATAGTCCCCCTCTTTGAATTCTAATGGTCTTCGTCTTTGATCCGCGTAGCTTTTCTGTCTACTCTGTGCTGTGCGTAGTCTCTCCCGGATGAGTTGAATTTTCTCTGTAGTCTCTCGAACAATTTCTGGCCCAAACAAACTACTCTCGCCCGCTTCTAACCAACACGTCGGGGATCTACATGGTCTTCCATACAAGGCCTCATAGGGTGCCATTCCAATACTGGTCTGATAGTTGTTGTTGTATGCAAATTCCACCAACGGTAAATGGTCACTCCAACTTCCCTTGAAGTCCAACGCGCAAGCTCGTAACATGTTTTCCACGATTTGTATCACCCTCTCGGATTGGCCATCCGTTTGGGGATGAAAGGCTGTGCTGAAATGTAACTCTGTCCCCATAGCTTGTTGTAGACTTTGCCAAAATTGCGCCACAAACCGAGAATCACGATCCGACACAATGGAGAGCGGAACTCCGTGCAACCTAACAATCTCACAGATATAGAGCTTGCTCAACGTCTCTAATGAGTCTGTGGTCTTCATACCCAAGAAATGAGCGGACTTGGTGAGTCTATCCACAATGACCCACACTGCATTATGCCTGCGCGACGTCCGTGGTAAACCCGACACGAAGTCCATGGTGATGTGATCCCACTTCCACTCTGGAATAGGCAAAGACTGTAGGACTCCTCCTGGCCTTTGATGCTCAATCTTCACCTGCTGGCACACCGCACATTTTGCCACATACTTGGCTACATCTCGCTTCATTCCCCTCCACCAGTATTGACGTTTCATGTCCCTATACATCTTTGTGCTACCGGGGTGGATAGCAAACTTGGAGCGATGACACTCCCCAAGTATCTCCTCCTTTAGGGACGAATCATCGGGAACACATAGCTTCTCCCCATATCTCAACTCTCCATTCTTCCAAGACCATCCTCCCATCGCTTCCCCATTCTCCAATCGGGCTCTAATCAAATCGAGTTCCGAATCCAGGCATTGCAACTCCACAACCCGTTGTCGAAGCGTCGGTTGAGCTACAAGGTTGAATAGATATGATTGATACTCCGGTCCATCCACCCATAGATCGTACTCCTCCAATGCATCAATCATTTTCCACCTATTTACCGCAAGAGAATTGATTTCACCCCGAGACTTCCTGCTAAGAGCGTCGGCAACTACATTGGCCTTCCCTGGATGGTAGTTGAGTGTGAACTCATAATCTTCTAAGTACTCAATCCACCTTCTCTGCCGGAGATTCAAGTCTTTCTGTGTGAAGATATACTTGAGGCTTTTATGGTCCGAAAACATTTGAAATTTCTCCCCGTATAAATAACATCTCCACAACTTAAGAGCAAACACCACTGCAGCCAGCTCCAAGTCGTGTGTGGGAGAATTCTGCTCGTGCACCTTGAGTTGCCTCGAGCCATAAGCCACTATCTTCCCTCCTTGCATTAGAACGCATCTCAATCCTCGTAGTGAAGCATCGGTGTAGACATCGTAGCCTTCCCCACTACTCGGAATAATGAGAATAGGGGCAGTCGTCAACTTCTCCTTCAAGGTGCGAAAAGCTAGTTCACACGCTTGAGTCCACAAAAATTTCTCCCCCTTCTTTGTAAGGCGAGTCATCGGCATCGCAATCTTGGAGAACCCTTCCACAAACCTACGATAATAGCCGGCTAACCCCAAGAAACTCCGTACTTCTGTCACGTTCCTCGGTGGTTCCCATTTCATCACGACCTCAATCTTTGCTGGATCAACCGCTACTCCTTGCTCGGACACAACATGGCCAAGGAACTTCACTTCCTTCATCCAAAACTCACACTTGCTCATCTTTGCATATAACTTATATTCTCTCAATGTTTGTAGCACAATAGAGAGATGACGAGCATGTTCCTCCTGAGTCTGTGAGTAAATCAATATGTCATCAATAAACACAATGACAAATTGATCGAGGTATGGCCGGAAGACTCTGTGCATCAAATCCATGAAGGCTGCGGGGGCATTAGTCAATCCGAATGGCATCACCGTATACTCGAAATGACCATATCGAATTTTAACATGCCTGCAATCCAAAAATACGCCAAACAGTAGTGATCTATAACTTTTTTAAAATTCTCACATTTAAACTAATACATATTTCTTTTTGAAAGGTTGCGGCGGATACACTTGATGGAACTCTTATTTCTGTTATTATACCACCAGAACAAATTCCATATAAAGGAGGAGGCAAGGGAGCATGTTTTCAAAATGTACTTGCTATATATGATTTTGACCTCGTGTCCACATTTGTGTGGCAAGTTGGGAAATGGTAGCACATGACTAAAGAGTTCTAAAAAAACCTTTGAGTGATCCAACTAATAATTTTTCAATTCTTCCTCTAAGTTATGAAAATATTTAATTAATGTTACAAAATATATATTTGGATAATTTATTTTATATTTGTCATGCAGATAAGTATGTTTTATGTGATGCAGCATATACACATACTTATGGTTTTATGTCACCCTATCGTAATGTGCAATTTTGTTATCTGATTTCAATTTATTCGTCCAAGAACAAAAGAAGAGTTATTCAACCAAGGATATACTAAGTTAAAAAATGTGATTGAACGCACTTTTGGAGTATTGAAAGCTAATTTTTCATTATGATATCATATTCTTTTATTGTACAAATGAATATAGTAATTGCTTGGGTAAGCATAAACAATTTTATTCAATGATCTTGTATCACATATGCATTTTTGGACCAATTTAGTAATGTGAGTGTTACTTATGACAATTCCCATCAGAATTTGCATACTTCAACTAGCTTTGAAGTTGGAGGAGTAAGGACACAAGCTGATCAATTCTTTATGCTTAATTTATGTGAGGAAATTGCAAGGCAATTAAACTATTGATTTGTATCCTAGTTGTAATTTTTAAAATTTATGACAGTTGTTAAGTGACCAATTTAACTTGAATTAATTTTATTATCATGTTTGTTAATGATTATTAATATATTGAGATTTTTTATTAGATAAATGAATATTTTATTAATATTTTTAAAATAAAAAGTGGAAGGATAAAACTAAAAATTAATTTATTTTCAAGTGTCAGCTTTGTATAGTTATTAAATAGTTTAGTTCAATTCAGTACTTAAATTTCAGTTGGTAGTACCAAACAGTCCACGAATTAAAAATTCAGCATTCTATGGTTTGAACTAGTAATGTTTTACCTCCCTATAACTACATATAATCCCATTGAGTTTGGATAAAAATAATGTAGCTAGCTGAGTGAACAATATAAACAATAAAAATACCTTTCCCTTTTTTTGAAATTTGTTTTTCGGGTTTTTTTTTCAAAAATTTTATTTCAATTATGAATCCTATGTAATGCATGAAAAAGTAAAATAGAGGAAAGAGATAAACTTGTTTTAGAGTGAGGAAAAATAAGAAATATAATATTTATAAGGGTATAATAGCTGTTTTGATATTTTTATTTTTTAAAAATATTAAAGGGTAAATTATATTTTATATTTCAGGATTTTAAAATTCTCAGTTTATACCTTCAAAGATTAAATTTTTTATATTGTATCATAAATATTTCAAAAATGTTGCAATGTGACCCTTCTGTTAATTTTTCGTTATTTTTTTCGTCAACGTTAATGAGTTGCTTTTTAATGGAAAAAATAATGAAACCTAACAGAAAGATCATATTGTAACACTTTTAATAAATTAAAGGTATAATGTAAAATTTTAATTTTTAAGGGTTTAAAGTGCAAAAAGACCAATATTAAATTTTGACCTTTATTTCTAATAAAATTTATGACAATTTCACTTTAGTCCAAAACTATGATGGATTATGTGTTAACTTATACAATATACTGGCAATGTACAACGTGCGTGGCACATAAATAAATTTAAATAATAATTTTTATAAAAAGGTAAATTATATGTGTAATTAAATTAAATAATAAATTAGATGTCGAATAATTAATCTGTATTTTAATTATTATTAGTTTATTCTATAAGTCTTTGAGTACTTAATCTATCATTTATTTTAAGCATTTGTACAGCTAATTATACTATAGAATTATTAATTTTTATTTTATTAAATAGACTGATTAGATCATTTATAATATTATTATATTATTGCATACTTAAAAATAAAATATAACATATATTTGACTGTAGAATTCAATCTGATAACTATATGTGTATAGTAATTAAATATGTATATGACTTTATTTATTCATATAGATATAAAAGTTTGCATGTACCTTACAACTAATAAATTAGTTCAAAAGAATTTAGAAGTCTTTATAAAAAAGTTGAAAATAAGTTGAAAGTCAAATAAGAGTAAAAAATAAAAATTATATGAAAGTACATAAGTGAGTATAACTGATTTTATATCTATAAATGAATAGTATCTTTAATTATTTGAACAAACCTAGCCGGATCGTGTTAGACAACGTAAACATACTTTGGACAGTATGTAATCTATTTATATCTTAGGGTATTCTAGTGCAAAGCACGCTTTTTGTTTAATATATGAGTTAAAAATGTTATTATCTACATCTCTTGTAGTTAGGTCTATCTTCAATCATATCCCCTATATTACCTAAATCTTATCTGCACCCCTTCTAAATCATACTTAACGACCCTTTTTGACAATTGAAAAAGTAAAAGATTTATTAAGGTGTCCCTTAGAGTTATACATAGATAATTAATAAAATAATAAAAAAATTGACATAATATTAAGGGATTTGAGTCTAGCCTTAATAGATTTGACAATAAATTGATGAAATTATTTGATCCCTCAAATCAATATGTCAACATGATCCCAATAAAACACGACACAAACCCGTTAAATTATACGTGATTATAAATAGAATGAACATATATATTCAGTAGATTCTAATACGATACGATCTAATGATTATTCTTATATTATCTTTATTTTTTCAGTCTTACTTATGTTTATGTAAATAATGAAAAAATAAGTTATCTACTCATACAATACTTTTGATTTAATTCAATCAAAGTCAATTGACCGAGTAATTATTTATCTTCTAATTTTCATAAATTATATTTTTTTCTAAACTTAAATTTGAGACCTTTTTTTTATTCTGGATCCATTTTTTGCTCAATTATTTTTACATACACAGAATGACTTAAAACATAGAGTTTGAGTAGTTTACTATTTAAATATCTTACTGACATTTGTTTTTTAAAAAATAATTTTGCTATATTAAAAAATTTCAAGTCTCTTTTCTATATTTTCAACTAATATTAGATTTAATCATATTTTGATATCCAAATTCAATTTTTATAACTGAAGTTTGAATACAAAACTAGTAGTTTTACATCTCCAAAAAAAGAAATTTAAAATCAAATGAATATATATTAATATTTTACTATTTATTTTATTGTATCTATATATATTATTATATTACACAACACTCTGGCCTCACCGAATATTTTTGCCTAAGGCCCCCATATTGATTGGGCCGCCTTTGCTAATGGATATATGTTTTTTTTAGAATGTAGGAGAATAGGAATGGCCAACAGGTTAGGGTTGGATAGTTAATCTAGAGTTTTGAAATGTATTCACAAAAATATTGAATTTAATACAAACAGAATATTGAATTTGTAAAACAAAATTCTCCATTAACGCAATAAGTAGACAATCTCTGACAAGGGGGGCTAGTGAGGTTTCAAGTAATACCGGGGTATATTTGAAGATAAGCCTTATTACAAGGGGTGTGGATAAAATTTTTTCTAATATAAACCATCAAATTTAAATGATCTAGGTCATTACTATAAGGAGTGTGAATAAAGGTTTTTCTAATATAAACCATCGGATTTAAATGATCTAGCTCGTTATTGTGTTTTGTGTAAATATGATTCTCTGTTTATTTTTATCTATTCTATAATAATATAATACATGAAAATTTTTTAATATACTATTTTACCCTTATACAAAATTATAAAAAATAACATGTCCTTTTATATTTAAATATGCGAATTACCATTATATTCCTCTATATTTAAATAATAAATTAACCTCTAACATATCATGTAAATATCTATATTTGCAAACTTTTAGATAGTCATGTTATTTTTAATAAGATATATAAAAATATTATTCTTTTTATCTAAAACTCTAATATTAATACATATCAACAACTTCATTGATACAATATTATCTCCGGTGCCAAAAAATTGATATATGTATCTTTTTCTTTCCATCCACGTACAAATAATTTAAGTATAATAAATATAAGACAATATCTAATTTAACTATATAATTAAATTTTTATCAAATATTTTAACGAAAATTTTCCCGTGTGACACACGTATTGTATTGCTAGTTATATAGATATATACTATTTATAAATGTCAATATTTGTAAAAAAAAATTAATTTTATTTAATTTTTAATTATCATTAAAAAATCAATTATATTCACATAAGTTTAGTATTAAAATAAAAATTAATTATTCAACATATATTTTATTATTTAATTTAATTATAAATATAATTTATAATTTATAGTTTTTCTTAAAAATTAACATGCTTCTAGTAACTTTCAATACCATAGGGTCACGCGGGCACACAAATTCGCATTATTCGGAATCGGAAGAAATTTGCACCAAAACGGTCCAACCCCAAAACCAAACACTCTCCACGCTTCCCACGCTACTCATAAAGAAGAGAAACAGTCTCACAGGTAAGATAAGAACGACTCAAAGTCTTTTTCTTTTCTTTTCTGTTTTTCAACCCCAAACCAAAAGAGCAATTACCAACCCTTAAATACACCATTAAATATCTAATAATTAAGGTTAATTATTGTATTCCATTTCTTCTCGGATTAATCTTCCTTCTCTATTGGACCACGGACCACCGAGACACTAACCCAAAAAAATAAAACAAAGAAAACTAAAAACTTTTGTGATTTTTTTTTCTTATACATGAAAAGGGTTCTAATTAATAATACCATAACAATTAGGCCCAGGTGTTTGATAAAAACTGGTGGGTGCCCATAGGCTATGTGCTTCTGTTTTCCGGGGCTAGGGGTTTTCTATACTCTTTTGTTTTATAATATTTTTTTTTTCAAAATTCAATTCTTGTTTTATAAATCTATTAATTCTGTCACAGATGTGTCCTCCTCCAAACTTCAGGTGATTTGGGTTATTGATGTCCCAATTTTCATTTCCGATTTTGAGGGTTTTTTTTTTAAAAAAAAAACTTTGTTGAGGTTCTTGATGTTTATATTTCGTTATATATCGTTCTAGTTGATCTTGGAATTTGGGTCAGAGGATTTTTGGGTGGGTTTGACATAAATTGTTTTATGGGTACCCACAAAGCCAGTTTTGCTGTGACCAAAAACTGAATTGTTGGGTACCATCTTTTTCAGATATCTGAATTAGGGTTAGATCTACTACATCTGATTTTAATTTTACAGTTATTGAATATTCTATTTAGGGTTTTTTTGATTTCGGATTCTGGGTTCATTAAGTTTTGTTATTTTGTTCAACATCTGGGGTGTAGTCAAATAGACTTTGAGCTGGTTTAGGTCAATAGACAATTCAGATTGTTGGATCAAGAATATGTAAGTTCATGAATTAGTATTTGAATTCAAAGATCTTGTTATTGCAATTGTTATTCCCTCCTGTCTGTCATGATCTCAATGGAATTTAGAATTTTGAGGCCCTTTTTTAATTTATAAATATTTTAATATACTGGGTATTATGTAAATCTGGTGATATTTATTTGTTGCTTTATGATGATTAATTTTGATAGATTGGGAATTTATGACAATGAGCGGTAACTGGGAAAATATATTAGCTTGAGGATCAAGATTTTTTATGGCATAACTATCTGATGAATTTTGAATGTAGCTGCATGCATGCAACCATAATTCTGGATATGCATTCAGATCATGAAGTTTTTTGTGATACTTTTGAATGCCCCTCCCTTTTTCTTTTAGGTATTTTTACTATTTTTATCCTTTGAAATATGTAAGGCTTACTGCTTATTACGAAGCCTGAGTAGTCTGCTGCAGGCTTAAAAAGTACTATCAAGCCATTGCTTCTTTGCCCAAGCACAACAGCATGGCAACTAGGTTGCAACCATATTTGATATTACTCTGACGTTTCATTTATTTTGTAATCCTCGAATACAGAAATTGTTGGATGAGATGATATTTCTCTTCTTATTTGATTCAACAGGCGTTATACTTCATTTAAGATACTAGGAGAGTATAGATTTAGTTTTTTCTATGAAATTCAATTTTCGTTCATTTTGATAATGTTTCTTTAAGTTTTAGGTTGCGAGGGATAATAATATGATACTATAAATATAGATGTGAAGGAAGTTTTGGTGGTAGAGGATAATGGTGGCTTTCATGGGGTGTCTTTGGTTTTTATACAAATGACAAGATACATTATTTTCTTAAAAATTTTACTCTAAAAGCTTTCTCTTTTTTTTTTTCCATCTTAGGTGTGGAATATAATATCTTTCTTCTTTGTCTAACATTCAATTCGAGGAACTGACCTTAAATACATGCTTAGGAGGGAAGGCTGGTTGCTGTAATGTTTAAGTTCCTGCAGGCTTTCAGCTTGTGATGGTTATAATAATAATACAAGGATCTGTTTAGGAGTCAAAGCATGTGGATCTGCGTATAACTTTCCTAAAAGTTAAACCAGCTCAGTTTTCAGGATAAAGTATACAACTGCAGCAGTATTTATATATATATGCATTAGGTTGATTTTGACATAACAAAGATTTTTTGACTTGGTTTCCGAAGAAGAATTGCTTCATAATCTAATCCTTTTATTTTTTTGTTCTTCCTTTTCTATGTTGTATATCTGTGTGCAGTTGTTCAGCCGTATGGGGTTGTGGACGTTTGATTGGCATGTCCCATACATGTTGCTTCCATAGTTCCATCCAATCTATAGGGAGCCTTGAGGTTGGGCATTTCATACCTAGAGAAAAAAGTTTGTGGACAATTCCATTTCATCAATTTGTGATGTAAATAGATGCTCTCTTTGTTTCACAGTATCTGAATGGGTACAGAACTTGTTAGACACTGCATCAAAGAAGAGAATATGGAAATTCCTGCCATTCCACCAGGCTTTGAGTCGATTGCATCCTTCACCCTAAAGAGGATAGAAGATAATGAAATCACGACTAATTGTTCGGCCTCTTCGAGTAGTTCTGAGTTACAGCCAGCCCGGATGAAAACAGAGTTTGAGTGTAGCGACGATGCAAAAATCATGAAGTCCCTTAGGCGTAGACCTTGGATAAACTATGATCAATTTGATAACAACTCAGGGGATGACTCTGATTCTGAGGAGGTTAATCAAGATGTATTCTTATTACGGTGTCCTTTCTTATATTTAGTGTCCCTCTATGGAATCACTTACGTTATTTATGTTTGTAGAATCTCCCTTTAAGGCCTCGGCTTCCAAAAGGTGTTATGCGTGGATGTGAAGAGTGTAGTAACTGTCAAAAGGTCAGTCCTGCTGATTGCTTTTTGTCTGCTTTGAACTTTTAATTGACCTGATTCTATTGGGCATGGTTCCTCCACCTTCTTCTAGGATACCTGCATTTATTAACTTCTGCAAATGTACGTATGTACTTGTATATTCCTTAAACAAAGTTGTTGTAATCAACAAAGTTGTAGCTCAACAAGTGCTCTTAATTGCTGAGCCGAGCACACTGAATTACTAAAGCTAAACTTGTGGGGAATCAACAGAAGGGGCTGCTGCATATTTCGATTGTTGACGGGTTGGTCATTGTGACAATTGTGAAGCAGCTTAACCAATTTCTATCCAAGTATACTGCTGATTTATAGGTTCTCAGTTCACATTCCTTGTCTTTTGATATTTTTAACTTTGAATTTTGAAACAGGTCACAGCAAGATGGTATCCACAAGAAGCTTGCAGGCCTGATCTTCAGGATGCTCCTGTATTCTACCCAAATGAAGAGGTTCTTACTATCACTTTGCTAACTCACCCCCTCCCTTTGCCTGGTGGCCTTCTATGACATCTTGTCCTTGTTATTGCTCATCATTAACTTTGGAGTAGTTTTTATTATATTCTTTAAAGAAAATCTTTAAAAAATTCAGATTTCTGAATGCTGTCATTGATTTCCAGGAGTTCGAAGATACTATAAATTATATAGCAAGTATACGCCCTAAAGCAGAAGCATATGGAATTTGTCGTATTGTACCTCCCCCTTCATGGAAACCTCCTTGCCCTCTCAAGGAAAAAAAATTCTGGGAGGATTCTAAGTTCAGTACTCGTATACAGAGGATTGACAAACTTCAGAATCGGGAGTCAATGAGGAAGCTGTTGAAAATTAATGATCATAAGAGGAAGAAAAGGAGACGATGCATCAAAACAGGAGTAGATGTTGGGACTAGTAATGCAGATATTTTGGTTCCTTTAAGTGAAGCTGGAATATATGAGGCAGAGAGGTTTGGGTTTGAGCCTGGCCCGGAGTTTACTCTGGATGCATTTCAGACATATGCAGACGATTTCAAAGCCCAGTATTTCCGGAAGAATGAATATATTGCAGATCCAGGAGGTAACATGAACATGCTCCAAGAGCAGTGGGAGCCCTCAGTGGAGAATATTGAAGGTGAATATTGGCGGATGGTTGAGAAACCTACGGAAGAAATTGAGGTACCATGTGTCATGTTGATGCACAATTGTAGAGTTTGTATATTTACATAGAAACTAATTTTTTCTGTTGAAATTTCTATTATGCTCTTCCTTTCTTTTTTCAATTTTAGTTGTTTTGATGTGATGCTCTAGGTGCTATATGGGGCTGACTTGGAAACCGGGGTTTTCGGCAGTGGTTTTCCTAAACAGTCCCATCAGGTTGGTTATGCGTCTGATGGAAAGTATGTGAAATCAGGCTGGAACTTGAATAACTTCCCCAGGCTTCCTGGTTCTGTACTCTCCTACGAAAGCAGTGACATATCTGGAGTTCTGGTGCCTTGGTTGTATATAGGGATGTGCTTTTCTTCATTTTGTTGGGTAAGGCATAATAGTTTGTCAATTGCTTTATTGACTTCTTTCATATAATTGTGTGCTTTGCATGCTGAGTACACATTCATGTATGATCAGAGATTTGCAGACGTGTTAGTGCATAAGAGATCATTTGGCTTTTAAGTGTGAAGGGTGTACTCGTGAAACACCATATGGAAATTTAAGCATATAAGTAGAAGTCTGATCATATCTTTCACCATCAGTATTATTTGTGTTGTAGCAACTATCACATTTTTGTCCTGTAGGTTTCAAATTTTCAATTGGTAACTATGTTACTGAATTCCTCTTTGGTGTTCTTGTTAATGATTTTGTATCATAAATTTGACGTCGCATTAGAACTCTCATAGAGCTAGAAATATATGGTAGAGGGGACCTAATTTTAACACTAACTAGATAACAAATAATAAGTAGAAACGATTAAATAGTGATTAATATCACTAATATCCAATATATTTATGTTTGTTGCCAACTAGTTTTCATATCCCAAAAAAAAAAGATGTTGCATGATAATATCATTATCAATGTCACCGCACATACTTTTCTCAATAGAGTAATGTCACTTACACATACTTTTCTCAATAGAGTAATGTCACTACACATACTTTTCTCAATAGAGTAATGTCACTACACATACCTTTCTCAATAGAGTAATGTCACTTGGATCTAATTTGTTGACCTAATCAATTTTGTAGTTAGATTGATTGTGAGTCTTAATATTAGTTGGGACTCAATGTCAATCCAAGACACCAATGGATTAGGTCAACTAATTAGATCAACACATTATGTCCAAATAGTATTATTGTTTTCAATATATCAAAATAAACAGTGGTGAGAGAGAAGCGGTCAGATATAGGGTGAGAGAACCAAGAGTTTTAGGGCAATTTCTTGATAAGATGTTGAGCGATTCAACTAACTGAATACAAGTTAAGTTTTCTGTAACGCCCCAAAATCTACCTTGGAAGGCATTACTATCTAAAATCATCCAATCATGAAAGCAGCTATAATAACCATTAAATAATAAATCATTCATCCATCTGACAAATAATAAATGTTAAATCCAATAAAACACTATAACTTCTTCAACTTATGATTTAAAACCAAATAGTATCTAGCAGCGGAATAATTAAACTAACTAAAATAGTTTCACAAAAATTTCTCCAAATTCAATAATCAAAACTAAATCTCTAAACCTCCACGTCAGAATTCTTATACTGACCCTGTCCATCCTCGAGATCAACCTGTTCATTCAATCCGAGCTCTTTGTCTAAACCATAATCTGAAAAAGATGTAGTTTGTAAGGGTGAGGACTAAGCTCTGTAGGAAAATCCTTCCAAGCTCGAACAAGGTTTTGAAAACATATAAACACAGGTTGGTCTCATTTTACAAAATATCATATATATAACTTTTGAAATAAAACAGTGACAGTTTATTAGATCTCAAGTTTACGCAGTATCAATAAATTAAATGAAGTAAAACAAAATTACCACGTTTTCATCCATCTAAGCTTCTCATTACCAACATTGTATCTCAGGTATGTAGTAAAATTGAACATGAATACACACATTGAGAATATCCTGGCCCACACACACACCAAATCCTCACAAAGATACACGACTTTAGGAAGGGCGTATACTGACGCATCGGCAGCCCTCAGTCTTGATACCCGTGAGCGAATAGTAGTTTGGTCCTCGCAAGGCACCAACCCCACTACGAGTGTTAGGGAACCTTCAAACCCACTCGGAGTAAGAAACGCATCTCCTACTCTACAATACTCGGTCGACAGTCACCCATATTCATCAAAATATCCACACAAATACCAAACCAATTCACCAAATCACAGGTAAACCAAGAACCATAATTTCACTGGTAATTTTTCAACAGAACAACTCAAGAAAATATGCAAAAGATCATCGAGAAATATAATTTTATTGTTCAAACAAAACACTAGAGTTTTTTAATCAGGGACATTGGAATATCAAGGGTAAAAACTATGTTTCTTGAAAACTAGAGTTTTGATATCAAGAATGATAATTTTTATGACTATCAAACGATAACCTCATTCAAGACATTATACGATTTGCAAGAAAACCAAGAAACAATGATTTCATAATATATATATATATATATATACAATTTATATATATATATTAATCCTACCCTCAATTAACAAGTTTAGGAAGAAACCCCTACCTTGATTCTTGAGATCTTGATCGTAACGTGTTTCGTTGCGATTACCCCGTGTTAATCCTTCAAGATTTAACCCATTCTTTCTCTTTTTCTTCTCCTCAACTTTCCTAGGGTTCTTGGGATTGAAAATTAGGTAAAGACTCCTTATTTCATGGCCCTAGGGTATTTATAGGCTAAAAAATAGAGAATTCCCGAGTGGGCGCGGGTAGCAGTCTGCGCCTAACTTGTAACTCAATTTTGACCTAGTTAGAGGCCGTTTCATGAAATTGTCATGAAATACACTTTTGTTGCCTTTTAAGTCTAGTTTCTACTGTAAAAATTTCAGGTTAATCTGACATTAAGGTAAATAGTTATAGCCAAAATACGAAGGTTATGTCAAATTCCTTTTCACCGCAATTCTATCCAAAATAGGTTTTAACTCTAGAATACTTCTAAACTTCTAATACAACTCATATAACCTCTTCCATTATTTTTCGACATTCTGGATTCAATGAAAATCTTATTTTGATCTAAAATTATTTATAAAATTACTTAGTCACCCTTCTCAAACTTAAGCATCTTTAAAACTTAATTTATTCCGAAAGTCAAATACGCTTGAAACTCAAATTTCATAATCAATATTTTAATAATTATTCTAAGTTTCTATCATTATTTTATTCGTCTTAGGAGAACTCTTAAGGTAATATTATATTTATTTAATTTTAATACAGGATCTTACAATCCACCCCCCTAAAAGAAAGTTTCGTTCTCGAAACTTAATCGTCGAGTTAGTCTATCTAATTTTCATTTACCACAGGTTCTCAATGTATATTAGTCCCTTAACCATCAAATCCATGATCAGAATAGAATACCATATTCTAAATTAATATCCATCCTTTCCACTTATACATCATTGCAGTTACTTAAAGTCTCCAAGATTACATTCTTTCAATAGAATTCATTTATCACCTCTATTCTCAATAATTGTATAAGATTGTTCTATCTAATTTCTTATCATGCATAACTACTAGATCATAATACTTAATTGTCTACTCCTCAAATATCACTTCTCTTTTGAATTTCGCCAATCATTTCAATAAATCTCATATTTGCTTCTTACATGTAGCTTATCCATAAGTATATCAAAATAATTCTAATGCAATTCCGCTATTAGGATTTCTCATCTTTCTTATCCTAACATCATGGTGTAACACAAAATTTATTAATGCATCACGGTAAAATTTATCTCGATTCCTGAAATAGATACAACATTCTTAATGACTTTATCTCTTACTAGCTAAAAGGATTTACAATCTTTGAAATATAACAACAATTTCAATTCACAACTACACACTCCCACATAAGTCAATGTTATAGGATCAACTATTAGGTTGCACATCCATTTTAAATTTCTCATGATACTCCTTACCTTCACCATTGTAGTCATTACTCAAATAGTTCGTTGTGCACTCTGATATAAATTATAATCCACCAATTCAAAAATCAAAACTAGCCACAAGATAAGAATTCCCATAGGTTTGAAAGTTTTGAGAAGATGTCTGATTCCATCAAAGTGTATAACTGAAACTTAATCACATTTATACTCCAATTATAGCTTCCAAAATGTGTACACTAACGATCCATCTAATCCATTCAAAGGGAATTTTAGTAATTAACTAACTATAACACTTTGGCTATGTGTCAAGTTATATTTCCAAGATATTTGCTTTTAGTCTCCAATCTTGAGCTCAAATCAATAAGTCTTACAATCCCCTTCATAAATCATTTGTATCCGGATTCATACTTTTAGATCAATCTTAATATCTCTACATATTCACCAACTCGATTAAGGCCAATTATTTTTTTCTATCTTCTAAGTATTTATTCTCAATCTTTAACCTCGAGGTAGAATCAATAACCCATGTAATCAATCCCTACCGGTTTCTACACCCCATCCATTCTATTGGTTACATATAATTTTGAATTTCCATGATTCTATCTAGAATAAATATATTTCTAATTCATAAGATAAAGATAGTCTTCAAAGGATCACAATAATCTCCCTCAATTCAATACGATTAGATTTCTTGTAATATAATCATAACTAAAAACAAGACTCCCGATGATTAATCCAATGTTATCTGATTTAACCATATTAGTCATCATAGTCTTAACCATTATTCATAATCCCCAGGACAATAACAATCTACTAATTACTACAATAATTATAGTCATTTATCCCAAAATTACATAAAGTTTTTACATCCATGTCAAATCCAATTTGTAAAGGTGTCACCATTAATTCCTTAAATTATATCTTTTCAATTATCACCACTAACCGTAAAGTTTGAATCTTCAATACTCATACCAACAATCCTCAAGTATAACTAATCAAACTTATCTTAATAATATACTAAGAGAGACAGGAAAAAGAACTCCATATTCCCCCAACACTACTCTAATAACATTAAAAGATCCCACGGAACAATAGAGACTCATATCAAACTTTAGATATCATCCTTATTTCAATAATTGTCTGCTATATTTGATCTCGAGCTTTTAAACATCTATAATCTTTAATCCTATAATATATAAGGTCAAAGGTAACTACAATAACTTAGTAAGGCTTCTTAGGTTTCCTTTTTGCATGTCTATAAGTTCGTTTCCATAACTCAAACTCAAGTTTTCAATCAAAATTTGTAAATACAAGTCAACTATTAACTCCCCGCTCAATCAAGAGATTCTTGATTGTTAATACTTTAGAAAGCCTAAATGTAGTGAACTAAACCCACAACAACATACAATTGTCTAAATATAACGTACTCAATGAGTATCTTATATATGACCCTTCTAAACCATTAATACTTTCAAAGTAAATTTAATCAATACCCCGTAATATTTTAAAACTAATATTGGGAACTTCAAGTACGTAGTTATAGGTTCCCATTCGAGGTTACTTCCCCATATCCCTTCTAATTTCTGTAACTTTTGAGTGTCACACATTACTTTCCATAACCTTATTATTCAAAATTTAGTCTATCTTAAAAAAAAATATCTAAGTTGACCTTCCCCTCAACACATCCAAATTGGGTTATCACATCTCCTTCACTAATAGTAGAATGGAATACTTAGAGTCAACAAAGCACCAAATAATTGTCAAATTTTATGTTGTTATCCATCCAAACAACTTCAATCAACTTGGGGGTATCTCTAAACCAAAGCCTAAATAGTGGTGGAAACTTACTTAAGGATAGGTCCTTCAGAGTTTAAGAAGAAAAACACGACATTTTGCTATCCAAGGAATACCACAGTGCAGATTTTTTATCAACTTCGGAGAATAAACTGATTTAATTTAGGTATTTCTAGCATGTGTGACTTATATGGTTGGAACGATATACAAGTTAAGCTTCTAACAAAAAAACGATGCACAATTTGAATTTTTCAACAAAGAGTTATGATCAAATTAGTAAAAGGTAGTTTGCTTGATTGATTGGTTCTGCTATAATTGTTCAATTTGAGTTTGAGTATCTTTTGTCACAAATCCTATCTCATACCTATCTCTAATATATATCATATCACTTGTATAAAGATCCATGTCTTGCATCATTTACTAACTAAAAGTCAAATTATCACCTGTTTTATAGAATAGTCCATAATGCCATGATATAGAACTAGCATATCCATCAAAATTTTCTTCAATTCTTCTAAGCTAGCTAATCCATGAATTCGAACGAATAATTAATTTATGACTTAAGTAAGCAATAAATCACACTTTATAAACATATAACTTCAAACAAATTCAAGCTTAGAGTTTTTTCACCCAAACCTAATTCTCCAGTGATAGTCCACAACCTACAGCTCCCATGTAAGACCTAATTCCTAAGCTCTAATACCAAACCTGTAACGCCCCAAAATCCATCTTGGAAGGCATTATTATCTAAAAATCATTCAATCATGAAAGCAGCTATAATAACCATTAAGTAATAAATCATTCATCTATCTGACAAATAATAAATATTAAAGCCAATAAAACAGTATAACTTCTTCAACTTATAATTTAAAACCAAATAGTATCTAGCAATGGAATAACTAAACTAACTAAAATATTGTTTCACAAAAATCTCTCTAAATTCAATAATCAAAACTACATCTTTAAGCCTGCACTTCAGAATCCTCATACTGACCCTCTCCATCCTCCAGATCAACCTGTTCATTCAATCCGAGTTCTTCGTCTAAACCATAATCTAAAAAAGATGTAGTTTGTAAGG
Source organism: Ilex paraguariensis (assembly GCA_963454935.2). Taxonomy (NCBI): domain Eukaryota; kingdom Viridiplantae; phylum Streptophyta; class Magnoliopsida; order Aquifoliales; family Aquifoliaceae; genus Ilex; species Ilex paraguariensis. The sequence continues at coordinate 40,475 of CAUOFW020000852.1, forward strand.
GGTGATGTCACACCCCAACTCCAAGGGCATGATCGGCTGTGAACCATAGATTCATAACCTATGGAACACGTAAGCCTAACAATAAACTAATAATATAGGAGTGAAAAACAACATTAACACTAAATTAATCTCATGTCAATATGTCAAAGTCAACATACCTAAATTTGTTTGCCTCAATTATCTATACAAGTAAAGATGGTTATACGATATATGCTATGGAGGTCACAACACTATTAATCCCCAATTAATTCCCTGAATCCGCTATTGACACTCCAATCGTTTGTCTGGAAAAATATTATTTTAAAAACATGAGCTAAAAAATTCAGTGAATGGAAAGACATACATATTCAAAGTAGCTGAAAAACATATTTGGATTCTATTAAGAAAAAATAACTTCATCAAGATAACCAATTTCTCAAGAATAATACAATTGGATTTCATTAAGAAATTATACCACAATGGTGAATCATATCATAATGGTGGAGAGTATACGATATCCAATAATCGATGAGAACCAAATACCAAATATAAGAAAATACGTATGGTATACGATAGATAATCATAAACAAAATCAGTAAAAAAAAATGTTGTGACAATAACAAATTATATCATCATCTCATACTGGTAAGGACTTGTACGATATTTGGGAACCATACCAAATGTCAAAAGATCTCAAGGTTGGATCCAACATCGTGCTTAGGGTCACCACTGCCCCCCCGGGTCTATTCCCTTAGACGATCTAGTGAAGGTCACCAGAACGCACCAAGCACTGTTCCTTCAACTAGGAACAACCTTTGAGCACTATGGTCACCTCAACCTCCCCCGGGTCTGTTCCTTAGTGGCCAGGGTCACTCGCACATAGAGGAATAATTTTCCTGGACTTTTAGTACCAAATGCCAGAATATATCTCAGGGTTAGATCCAACATCGTACTTTGGGTCACCACAGTCTCCCCCAGATCTATTCCCTAAGACGATCCGGTGAAGGTCACCAGGACGCACCAGGCACTGTTCTTTCAACAGTTGAGCACTAGGGTCACCTCAGCCTTCCTCGGGTTTGTTCCCTAGTGGCCAGAGTTATCCGCACACAGAGGAATAATTTCTCTGGACTTTCAGTCATGGTCTCAGTCACCATCGCTAAGTCTCACCATATAAACAAGTGATTGAGTCACAATACTTCACAAAAAAGTTCATCAAGTAATCAGAATCGTATGCCGCAAGTATTTAGACAATTAGTAAAGCATTATTATAAAGGTAGTAAAGAACAAGTATTATGTGTTATTTTTAAAATGTTTAGGGATACGGGAAAAATACGTAGCATATCAAACCACTCACCTAAGTCCAAATGATATGCTTTTTGAGTGTTACTTGTTACTCGAAGTAGAGTGAGATGTTATCCATGCCTTTCTTCTTTTTCTCACAATTTTCTTTTTCCTTTAATGTGGTGCTCTTCCTTCCTTCTTTTCTCTTTTACTCTCTATTCTTTCTTGAAAGTGGAAGACTACTTGTGCACTTGTATCTTAATCCAATCCCCAAATGCCCTATTTATAAGCATCCTAGGATTATTCTAGAGAATTTTGACGTGTGACATTTTTAGGAGAGATTCCCTAGAATATTCTACCATCTCCCCTCTCCTAGATCCTTTTAGGTTTCAAGCTTATTTTGCACATGGCAATTCCACAAGTTTCTAGATTCATCTATAATATTCTAAAGTCTTCTCCAACCTTCTAAGTCTTTCCAGAACATTCTAAATCCCTTTAAAATCTTCTAAAATATTCTATACTTCTCTAGATTGTTCTAGACTATTTTAGGTTATTCTTGAACTTTCTAATAACTTATTCAACATTTTAGATTCTTCTTTAAAATTTTTCTTATTTCTTTCAAGATAATATTCCTTAACTAGTTCCTTACCAAAATGGAATGGGGTATTATAGGTGAGCACTAAGCTCTATAGGAAAATCCTCCCAAGTTTGAACAAGGTTTTGAAAACATATAAACACAAGTCGGTCTCATTTTACAAAATATCATACATATAACTTTTGAAATAAAACAGTGATAGTTTATCAAATCTCAAGTTTACGTAGTAACAATAAATTAAATGAAGTAAAACCAACATTACCACGTTTTCATTCATCTAAGCTTCTTATTACCAACATTGTATCTCAGGTATGTAGTAATACTGAGCATGAATACACACATTGAGAATATCCTGGCCCACACACACATCAAATCCTTACAAGGATGCACAACTTTAGGGAGGGCGTATACCGATGCATCGGCAGTGACGAATCCAACCTAGGAATAGTATACTAGCTCTCAGCCTCGATACCCGTGAACGAATAGTGGTTTGATCCTTGTAAGACACCAATCCCACTACGAGTGATAGATAACCTTCAAACCCACTCAGAGTAAGAAACTCATCTACCCACTCTATGATATTTGGTTAACAGTCACCCATATTCATCAAAACATCCACACAAAATATACAATACTAAACCAATTCACCAAATCACAGGTAAACCAAGAACAATAATTCCACAGGTAAACCAAGAACCATAATTTCAAAGGTATTTTTCCAACAGAACAACTCAAGAAAATATGCAAAAGATCATCGAGAAATATAATTTTATTGTTAAAAAAAAACACTAGAGTTTTTAAATCAAGAACATTGGAATATCAAGGGTAAAAACTATGTTTCTTGAAACTAGGGTTCTGATATTAAGAACGATAGTTTTTATGACTATCAAACGATAACCTCATTCAAGACATAATACGATTTGCAAGAAAACCAATAAATAATGATTTCATAATATATACATACGTTATATAATCAAAACATACATATATATTAATCCTACCCTCAATGAACAAGTTTAGAAAGAAACCCCTACCTTGATTCTTGAGATCTTGATCGTAACGTGTTTCGTTGCGATTACCCCGTGTTAATCCTTCAAGATTTAACCCGTTCTTTCTCTTTTTTTTCTCCTCAACTTTCCTAGGGTTCTTGGGATTGAAAATTAGGTAAAGATTCTTTATTTCACGGCCCTAGAGTATTTATAGGCTGAAAAATAGAGAATTCCCGAGTGGGCGCGAGTAGCAGTCTGCGCCTGACTTGTAACTCGATTTTGACCTAGTTAGAGGCCGTTTCATGAAATTGTCATGAAATATACTTTTGTAGCCCTTGAAGTCTAATTTCTACTGTAAAAATTTTAGGTTAATCTGACATTAAGGTAAATAGTTATAGCCAAAATACGAAGGTTATGTCAAATTCATTTTCACCCTAATTCTATTCAAAATAGGTTTTAACTCTAAAATACTTCTAAACTTCTAATACAAACTCATATAACTTCTTCCATTATTTTTTTGACATTCCGGATTCAATGAAAATCTTATTTTGATCTAAAAATATTTATAAAATTACTTAGTCACCCTTCTCAAACTTAAACATCTCTAAAACTCAATTTATTCTGAAAGTCAAATACGCTTGAAATTTAAATTTCATAATCAATATTTTAATAATTATTCTAAGTTTCTATTATTATTTTATTCGTCTTAGGAGAACTCTTAAGGTAATATTATATTTATTTAATTTTAATACGGGATTTTACATTTTCTCTATTTAGAATTTAGGGATCTAACCGAAATATGGAAGATGATTAAGTGGATTAAGGCAAGGATCAAAATTTCATTTTAGTATATAGTTTTGGTCTGCCTGGACACAAACTTTTTAGAAATATTTCAAAATAGTGTCGAACCAGAAAAAGCTTTTTGAAAATTTGTTTCTAAAATAGTTCGAAACATTGGTCGAAGGATACCAAAATATGCTGAAAACCTCAAAAAAATGGAATTTCGACATTCAATCACTATCTCGATTCGGTTTTCTTGGAAGTGGAAACGATTTGGTCTTTTGGTGGAAGAGGAATGATATTTTGTTCATTGGATTAAGGTACACAAGAACTTTTTTTGAAGGGGTTAGATTTAAAAATCTCTTCAAATATGCATAAGATTTGTTTTTCCAAAAAGAAGTTATATGGTGGCAGAGTCCCTCACTATGCACCCTGTGGCTTCACCACTGGTCACGCTGAAATTATATAAAAAAACAAGTAAGGAAACTTGGTTCCTTGCCGTGTGTATGAAACCTCCTACCTAGTGATGTTTCTGCACCAAACTGTGCTATATATGTTCATATTGTGTACGATCTCGGGTGATGGTTTGTTGTTGAAAGATTGTTCCATTAACCTGGGGAATTTGCGGGAAACCTAACCTTTTTTTGGTAAAGATATCCTCTATCTTCTCCATCGAAACAGCTGATGGTCTGCAATCTTGCATCTTTACTGATAACAACATAATTTGTTTTACCCCTCCCCTCTGAATCTTGTTGGACCAGAATGTTAACCTCCCAGTATAAGGAGTGAAAAAGTTCTTAAGCAACCCCATGGTAAAAGTATAATTGTCTTAGGAAGGCGTCAAAATTTCCATGGCCTTGTCATAATACGCTGGAGTGCTTGTACTGTGTGTTTATCCTCAGATTGTTGGAGACTTGGTGAAGATGGTAATATAACATAGGACATAAAAGATGAAACAAGTTCAATTTTCCTCGGTGGCAAGATTTTCAATGACAAAACAAGAATATTACAAAATAACAAGCAAAACAGGAAATAAACTGTGAATTTGTCTGCTTCACTTTTCCTTAACTCCTTCCTTTGCATCAAGTCATTTTAGTTCAGAAGGCAATCAACTATGGGAGATCAATACATCAAAAACACGTCAAAAACCACATTAATCAAGCTAAATGATTTGCTTACCACAATAACCTAAATTCCTGTAAGACCAATCCCATTGAAGCATTACTAGCAGTATGACATTGAAGTTGGGGGGATATGTTTCATGCATTTAGTTTGAGGAGACCTAGTACTGCCAGCAAATCCCCACTTGTTTGATTAAGAAAATGCTTTTGAAGTTTTCACCTGGGGAGCATGAGCTCGTTCATACATCTGGTTGCCTTCCATTGAAACACAGCGCTGGATTAGAGGAACTTCTTCATACGCAGTTGAGAGCCGAGCCTTAATAAAAAAACAAGTAGGTCGCACTCCAAAAAAAATGAGGATTACCTGAGGGGTTGTTTGGACCTGCCTGAGGATCTGACTACTCTAATTCACATGAACACCTGTTGTCTGTGCACTTGATGGTATTCCGATAATTGAGATGGTTGACAATGTGGGTGATTTGAAGAAGTGGTGATTATGATACAGTCAGTGGTTTACTTTTAGAATATATTGATACTCAATATGGGATGCAGGGACATAAAAATTAGTGTATTCCAGATAAGTTGATATTGGCGCCTTTTCCTTGAGAATTGTCTAGCTTATCAAATATCAAATACTGCAGTGGGTGTCAAATTGACTAGCGAATCAGAGTTTTCTGGAAACTCTGCACGGACTCCCTCCATTCCTCTCTTGAAATATTTGGCAATCTTCATATTTGTGATGCCTTTTATCAGGGTAAACAATAGGATGTTATGCAATTGTTTCCCAGTTTGATGATTGCTAATTGTTTTGTTTCTTTCCTTTTTCTTTGTTCAACTCTCGTTTAATTGTTTTGGGACAGCATGTTGAAGATCACCACTTGTATTCGTTGAATTACATGCACTGGGGTTCTCCGAAGATTTGGTATGGTGTCCCAGCAGCAGATGCCCTTAAATTGGAAGCAGCTATGAGAAAGCATTTGGCTGAACTTTTTGAAGAACAGCCTGACTTGCTTCATAAGCTGGTGAGCAATTCCTCATTCCATTTGCAACTGTATTACTTGATGATCTGGGATTGTTTTTATATATTCGTTATTTCAGCTGTTGTCTCTACATGTCAAAATGTGCCACCGGCGAAAATACTAACAAAATTCACTCAGTTCTTAGCTACAGTCAGAGCATGATATGCTCGTTTTACTCCTTATGAACACGTGTAAACTGGATCTTGAGCATTGACTCATTCGATAACGTGTTAAGTTTTTAACCTCCCCAAGAGTGAAATGTTATGAATACTACATTACTTTCTGTGGTCAAAATCTAAAATTTGTGCTTTTCTGTTACTATGTTTTATCTTCCCCCTGTTTCCCACTTCAAAATGCCTTTTTTTTTTGTTTCATTTTTGCTTTCAAATTAAAATTTATTGAATTTTTCATATTGTAGCAGATGTATATCTTTTATTAGAAACATGGTAACTACTTTAGAATATATGATGTCTTCGAAGGTCAGACTTCTGAACAAAAGCATGGGGACAAGTTGAACTTCCATCTTCCACCATCTCTAATACGGCTTTCTGGATCACTAACTTAGAATTAATTCAAAAACTATAAAACCTTTCTTCTTTTTTTCTGCTTCTTTGTAATCCCCGAAAAAATACACTTTAAGAGCCTCATTACAGTTCATGTTGCTGAATTATTCTTTATTCTTTTGTCACAAGATTGATTATTGTTTTGACGATTGTTGTTTTGTTTTAGTGGAATTACGTTCTCATTCGCTTTCAATGGAACTCTCTCTCTCTCTTATTTATACCAATGCTATCTCCTGTGGCAATACTAATCAAGGATCAAAATTTCGTTTCGAAGTACCGTTTCGGTCAACTCAAAAATAGAAACGTTTCGGAAACATTTCGGAAATGCAATGGAAACGCAGAAAAAATATGAAAACGCATAGAAACACAAATGCAATCCATTAATTTATAAAGATATGCTAAATAATTTATTAATTCAACATATTTATTAGGTTAACATCAATTTATACAAGAATAAATTTAAATTTGAGGGAAAAAAAGGCTTGACTTGAGGCGAAAGTCACTTAAATTAGTTTCAAACACTTAATTTTTATGAAATAAACACATTTTTACATAATATTAAGGTCTTATAATACACATGAAATGCTAATGAGTACATACTTACATGGTTACATCCATTCCCCTGTGGAGTGTCGAGCCGGCTCATACATCGGTGTAGGCTCTGGGTAGCTACTTAGAGAAACTCCATATGTGACATAAATATGATGATAATAGTTACTCCAAATCATATTATTACGGTAATATAATCCAATTAATAATACTATTTTATTATAATACTAATAATTAAGGGTATCAAATTAAATTAATGATACTTATGTATACTTAAAAATTAAATGTAATTGCAGTGGGTATTAAATGTAATTACAGTAGGTATTAAATATAATTACATTAGGGTATTAAATGTAATTGTTAATACTTATAACAAAAAAAAAAGCAAAAAACTTGCACAGCAGTAAGGTATTAAATATAATTACAGTATGTATTAAATATAATTATAATGGGTATTAAATATAATTATAGTAGGGTATTAAGTGTAATTATTTATTCTTATAACAAAAAAAATTATAAAAGACAGAAGAGCAGTGGGAATTAAATGTAATTATAGTGGGATATTAAATATAATTATAGTGAGTATTAAATGTAATTACAGTGGGTATTAAATGTAATTATAATGGGTATTAAATGTAATTATTCATAATGAACCGAATATATCACTGTTTTGTCGAAACGGTTCGAAACAATGCCGTTTCGACCGAAACGGTCCGAAACAGTACCGTTTCGACCGAAACGGTCCGAAACAGTACCGTTTCGACCGAAACACTGGAATTTTGTGATTCAACTACTGTTTCGTTTCGGAGTGTTGAAATTCCGAAACGTTTTGGACGTGTCGACACGACATTTTGATCCTTGATACTAATGTGGAAAGATAGCGCTAAATATATGAGGAGTTACTGTTTCTACTAAGTTCTATGCTTGCTCCTACAATTGGAAGTCAAGACTTATTTTCAATGGCCTTCATGTTAGATCTGTTATGTTTGCTTCTCAAACTTGGAATGCCAAGGCACGTCAACATGATCCAAAGAAAACTGACCCATAAACAGGTCTAACAATATGACCATGCTTCTATCTATGTTGCACAACCACATTGTTAACTGATGGAACTTAGAAAAGCTATAAGCAGCAAAATTGATAGATATTTTAATTGATTTGTCTGGTTAGTGCTCTTGGTCACAATTGCTTAGCTTTAATGGCATTTAACTCAACACTACATAATTTGAAGGATTGGGGTTTTGATTGCTTAGAATTAATGAAGTTGACTATTTTTTTCCTAAAAACTCTACTTTTATCTTCTTTTGAGTCAATTTTCATGTTCTTAATTAGTCCTGAATGTGATGATCTGGCTATAAGGACTTCGTAATTTAAATAAAAATTACTATTTTGAACAGCTTCGCATTAATAATGTTGCTACACTTACCCAAGAAATCTAGTGTTATCTCCTTTTGAGTTGATTTACGTGAAGTTGATTACTCTAAAGCCATGATTTGGCATTTCCGGTTGTGACAAATACTGCATTTTAGTTGTTCATATTTAATAGAATAAATACATGGTGATGATTCTTTCTTATTTACGCAACACCTTTGTGTTTTGGGATTTCTACTGTCATTTGTGATAAGAGGTCGAAGGTATGATTTCCCTTTGTTTCCTGTGTAAATTTCTTGTAATGCTAGGTTGGATCTTTTTAATGTGTAACCTATGCAAGTATGTATGATTAACCAGGACTTATTTATAACTCTGACAATTTCTTTAATGTCAGAACTTACTCTTGTCAACGAAAGAAAAAGATGGCCTACCTTCACCTTGATAGGTGAATAAAGGAAGTAATCTGTCAGTTTCTATGACGTCAATTTGGAAATTAGAAGTCTGCCAATTCAGATTAGGCAATGTATTTGCTTCCCCTTCGATTTGTTTTCCTTTGTCATTTAGTAAATTTGCCTCTGGACTTTTTCCCCCTGCAGGTCACGCAACTTTCCCCCTCCATACTAAAATCTGATGGAGTACCTGTTTATCGATGTGTTCAGAATCCTGGAGAGTTTGTTCTGACCTTTCCTCGAGCATATCATTCAGGATTCAATTGTGGCTTCAATTGTGCAGAGGCAGTAAATGTAGCTCCTGTTGACTGGTTGCCCCATGGGCAGAATGCTATTGAGCTCTATCGTGAGCAGGGCCGGAAGACGTCTATCTCCCATGATAAACTGTTACTTGGGGCAGCCAGAGAAGCTGTAAAAGCACAGTGGGAACTCAATTTATTGAGAAAGAATACTTCTGATAACTTAAGATGGAAGTATGTCTGCGGAAAGGACGGGATCTTATCTAAAGCACTCAAGGTAAAGATTTGTGTCTTGCATTGCACATACTTGGTGTTATGTTTTCATATGTATATGTAATATGAAAAAATATATTGCAGTGGTTATTTAGTATTTGGGTTTGTTTGGTAGAAACTTTGTGGCAGTGACACAATATAGCATGTTTGTTGGTTCGAACCAAGGATCAAAATTTTGTTTCGATGTATTGTTTAAGTCACCTAAAAAACGGAAACGTTTTGAAAATGTTTTAGAAATAGGATGGAAACGGATAAAAAATTTGGGAATTTATTTCCAAAATATTCTGAAACATTGATTGAAATATATCGAACCATCTTGAAACATTTTGAAACGTTGGTGGAACATGCCAAAAGATATCAAAATATTCTGAATCACCTTGAAGCATTTGAATTTTGATTCAATCACTGATTCGTTTTGGTCTTGTGGAATGGAAACGTTTCTTTTGGTCTTGTTGGAATGGAAACGTTTCGGCGATTTGAAACGAAACTTTGATCCCAGGTGGAACAATATCAATAAAACACAATAGAGAAAAAGAGGGTGGAGTGGTGTCTTGAATTATTATTCAGAATAATTCATAACTTGTAGTGTCTCCAAATAACTTGCTGAGTTTTCAGTAGGTTACATTTGTTTCTTATAAGACAAAAGAAATCCACTTATTGAGAGATGTAAGATTAGGTCAATAGTTAAGGGAAGGAGTGAATATATTTCAATTGCTAAGAATTTTGAAATTTTTTTTGGTGATGGAATTTTTATTTTTTGAATATGATATCATGCTGCTGGCAGCAGCATAATAAAATATGCAACAAGTTATGGAATTTAACATTGGATAGGCATTTTTCATATATATCTGGTGCCATTGATGCCAAGCTCACTTTTTTTTCCTGTATTATCTTTTGCATAGGCACGCGTTGAGATGGAGCGGGTGAGGAGGGAATTTCTTTGCAATTCTTCACAGGCATTGAAAATGGAGAGCAGTTTTGATGCCACCAATGAGAGGGAATGCAGTGTATGCCTTTTTGATCTGCACCTGTCCGCCGTTGGTTGTCACTACTGTTCACCAGACAAATATGCTTGCTTGAATCATGCAAAGCAACTGTGTTCATGCTCTTGGGGTGCCAAATTTTTCCTGTTTCGTTACGACATCAATGAATTGACTATTCTGGTTGAAGCTTTGGAAGGTAAACTGAGTGCAGTATACCGATGGGCAAGACTAGATCTCGGACTGGCCCTGAGTTCATATGTATCTAAAGAGAATATGCAAGTCCCTGGTATCATCAATAAGTTTTCTTATCCCCCAGAAAGAACAGCAGTAAAAGAGACGAGTTTGCTGTCACCCATGGCTTTCTTAAAAGAGCAGAAAGTGAAAGAAAATATTAGTGAAATCCCACATTCAACTGGTTTCAATGGTAGAACAAGTTCACCGCAGAAAGCGAAACCATCTGGTGAGTTACCAGCTTTGAAAAATACAAAGGCATTTTCTGCAGCGCATAAGTCTTCCCTTGAGGTTGAAGAGGCAAAATATAGTTCTCAGTGCAAGGAAGAGGGATCCATACATCTGGCCCCCAATCATAGGATTCCAGTTTGTGAATCTTCCCATGTTGACAACTTGCCTGCAGAGAAACCTGAAATAAAGAAACCTTTGTTTTCAGGGGGCAGTGATGTTATACTCCTTAGTGATGATGAGGGAGAGGAACCCTTACCAATTTCCAAAAGTGCAAAGGACACCTCCACAAAGCATATAGGACCTTCTTATAGAATGGCATGTCCAAATGATATTGTGAGTACGGGTAATAGTACTAAAGACCCAGTCTTGACAACCACCCCTATCGCTAATATGGCTGTAATGGGTGAAGCGGATCCTAGTTTGTTTATTGATGGGGAGAGAATTAACTCTTCATCTAGTTCAGAGTGTCTAAAAGAAACAGATCTTGATAAAACAAAAACAAATGTTGGATCCAGTCCACAAGACCTATCTGCAAATGCTGAAGACTTTTCAAGTAGAATTGAGACTGGTGATTGTAATGTGGAAAATGTGGGTAGTGACTTTCTGTTTCCACAGTCAGGTGGCAGCCGAAAACCTGATAATGAGGATAGAGATAAAAAGATAGGATCAGATGCCCCCTCAAGGTTAACAGACAATGTACAAAATGAACAATTTATCCCATCTTGTACTCAAAATAATCTGGACAGGTACTTTCGCCAAAAGGGACCTCGCATAGCGAAGGTAGTGCGAAGAATCAACTGCAATGTTGAACCTCTGGAATCTGGAGTTGTGAATTCTGGAAAGTTGTGGTGTGATGCTCGGGCCATTTACCCCAAAGGTATGGTGCATGTAAATTTTCCACATAGCTTGTGTTCCCTTGGGCAGACTTTTTGAAGCAGACAGAACGTAAGCTTGTTTATTGTTTTGCAGGATTCAGGAGTCGCGTTAGGTACATAAGCATTATAGATCCAACAAGTATGTGCTATTATGTTTCAGAAATTCTGGATGCTGGACGGGATGGACCTTTATTTTTGGTAATTTAATTATTTATATTGGTCTGGAGTCAACGTTTCTTATGGTTTGTACATTCTATCTGATCTTGTTAAATATTGTTTTCCTGTCACCTTTTAAGATTGGCAATTGGCAATCACAGATTACTTGTTTGTTATTTGTGCTTCATTTTGAACTCAATGCAAATGGGCTGATTTATAGAGGAGTTTATAAATTTTTTGTAAATTTTCCTTGAAAAATGTTTCCTCATGTTCTTGACTTGCTGTCCTATGATTAGTGTATCATCAGCTTTCATCTTCTTTCCTACAAGCTTTCATTAAGCCTTTATGTGGTCAAACTTTTAACAGCCACGTGGAAATGAAAATACATGAATTTTAGGGTATATCTCTAGGATTAGTGTTTTCTATAAACAGTGGATACATGTTGTAGAAGGTACAATTTTGTGAATGAGGCCCCATATAACTAGGATATCTGTGCGGACCAGTTGCACAGTTTCGATGGCAGCATCTCTCATTTGCCTGGAATCTTGTAATATATGATCTCCTAAATTTTATGAGCCTAAGATCCCATTTCCTAGTCTCGTTGAAACCTTCATACTTATGTTTATGACCTATAGAATAGGACTCACTGATAGATATCAATGCAAATATGTCTCGGATATGGCCGGATTGAAACCTTCGTACTTATGTTTATGACGTATGGAATAGGACTCAATGATAGATATCAATGCAAATATGTCTCGGATATGGCCGGATACATAGCATATAACCGGATACAATTGGGATGTAAAATATTTTTAATTTTGGATAGGTTTGGGATATGCCAAAGGTGTGTGACATATATGCTTAGGATATGCGGGATACACGACAGATATGTTTAGGATACACCAGAACTAAAGATATATTATTTTTATAATGGTCCATGAAGTAAATAATTGAAACAAATGAAATAAATATTTTAAACAAAATATGGGAGTTCTTTTGCAAGCAAATATGATTTTGGCCTCAAAATGACTTATCTATTTGATTTGTCACTTATCGAACAAAGCCCTCTTATAATATGTCCCTACTTTATTTTTTTGATCAGATGTCCCTACTTATTTGACCCAGCTAGTATTTGGTCAATTAGATAATTCATCTTATACTATGTATTGCAATATAAAATATAATTGCATGAATATTAATTTTTTAACCATATATTTTGTAAATATTAAATTTCGTACAATATATAGATTACATAAAAAAGCACATATTTATTGACGTATCCTCCCGTATTGGTGACCTATATATTTAGATTTTTCCGAATCGTTATATCCATATCATGTTGTACCTATATACTGTGCTTCCTAGAGCATATTAGTGAGAAATGAAGTAAGCATGGTACGTATTACATTAACTTATGGACAAAACATATATCTGATAGACGATATGAAGTTCCATTATGGCTGTGTACAGATATTTTGTTATTTATCCATTTGATCTTTCTCTGGGTAAGACAGTCGGTAGATGTTAATACAACTTAAGGTGGTGGCTTCATGGGCATATCGGCCTGATAATTACTTACCCTAGAAAGAACAAGGAAAAAACACAATGTACATGACTGATGTATAATTTGCTATGCCTTTATTGTGAATTTACAAAACCACTGTCTCCGAACCTTGTGATAAAGATTGGCTCACTTGGAATGAATGAATGGGGACAGTTACAACCAATGGCAGATGCAAGAAAAGAAACATTCAACAGTATGACTTGTAACAATTTTTTTTGTTCTTTTCACCAGGTGCCCAAGAAAGCTAATAAAATGGCATTTTTCAGGTTTCCCTGGAGAATTGTCCTAGTGAAGTATTTGTTCATGTTTCGGCTGCCAGATGCTGGGAAATGGTTAGGGAGAGAGTGAATCAAGAGATCACAAAGCAACACAAGTTGGGAAGAATGAAGCTTCCTCCTTTGCAACCTCCTGGGAGTCTTGATGGCATGGAAATGTTTGGTTTTTCTTCACCGGCAATTGTGCAGGTAAACCTACAATTTAAACTGATCTCATGATTATCAGCTTGATGTGAATGGGCTTTTGGATTTTTATATTGAGCGCTTGTAATCTTTGTGTGAGTGCCTTAAATGCTTGCTATTTTCTAGTTTTGGGTGTTTTAGGGTGTTGCAGGAATGTGTTACTTTGATGGCTAACTATAAAATTCACAATATTGAGACTCGTGATTTGATTTTTTCTTTTGATAATCAGAACCTTTTAGAATGTTTAGGAATGAATCACATTCTTTTCTTAGGATATGCACCTTCTGCAGAAGTAGTTGGCCCACATTATTTTTAAATTTGATTCAGGATTTATATGCTAACATTTGAAATTTGATATGACACCCTTTATGACGTTTATTGAAGCATTTACATGAATCCCTCTATTTAGGATATTTTGCAATTGTTTCTGGTTTCTTTGAGAACATAAAACCACTGTTGTGGTTTGAAAGGATTATTGACACCCTCAGGATACGAGACCTGACATAAGGATAGAGACCTTCTTAATGGAAATGTAATGTTGCAGCAGAAAACACAAGCAAGGTTGGAGGTGGATAGATTGACCACCTCAACTAAAAAGGAGGCCTTCCACCATTTGCGCAGAGATATTTTTTTTGTTCCAAAACAGGATTTTGTTTTCTCCTTGTGTGTTTCTCTCTATTTTTAAATTTGTGAATAGCGAAATAGGTGAAAGTTCGCTTACACGTGACATAATTTTCAAACTTTTAAGTCTTTCTATTCTGATCACTAGCCATTTTATCAGTTACATAGCAACCTCTCTTTCCTCTGTCAGAAGTGTTTTAACTTATTTCTTTTGAATTTGCAATAGGCTATTCAAGCAATAGACCAAAATCGAGTCTGTACAGAGTACTGGAAGTCCCGGCCCCTGATGCATATTCCCCATCATTCTCAATCTGAAGACACCAGCAGGAACCTCTTGCTGAAGTCTGAGATTCCAACTGATGAGGAGTCTGGCAAGAGTGACACATTGCTTGCCGGAGTTGATACAATAATCAATGGCCTATTCAAAAAGGCCAATCCGGAAGAACTAAATGCACTGTACAGCATCTTGAGTAAGAATAATTCAACAGCTGATCAATGCCTGGTGACTCAGCTTCTTAATGAAGAGATTCACAAGCGTCCAAGATGATTCATTTTCCAGTCTCATGATTGAGGTCTGGACTTTGCCATAACAATGTAAATGCCGAGTCTTATTTTCAGGTCACAAATTACGTCCTAACCTCGTTCCTTTTCTCAAAACCTCGTTCTGGCTCGTGGTGGAGAAGCTAAACATTCATCAGGTGGATGCTCACTTCTCCAGAATCATGCTATCCACATTCATTTAACAAATGCAACTGATTTTTGATGTTTCTGCCCCTTCTGCTTGAGCTTTAGTGTTCTGGGTTTTATATTCAGTGCAAGTAGTCTGAGAAGGAGCTCAAAATATTGATAGGAATTAACAGAAACAATAATCCATTTTTTATGGGAACTAGAAACAAGAATTATTTGCAGATGTGCAGGTTGGAACAGTGTAAATGCAAACAAAAATTTCTTTAAAATGTTGTTCACATTCCCATTTGTCTCTGTATAAAATGCCTTTCTGATTTGAGTGCTAGAGGAACATTTCATAGGTTGACTCACTAAGCATTATCCAGTCAGTTTGATCTCTCTTGAGATTATTCACTTGATGGGGAAATACTGCAAGTGTTCTAATAGGTAGCAGCTAATGAATGCAGCATGTAATAAATTGGTCAATTTTCAGAGATGAATGATTTGCTTGAAGGATGACCTATCTGATAAACTTGAGAAAGCTCAAGAGGGCATGCTCTATTAGAACATCTGAGAACTTAATACCGAGGAGTGATAAAGAAATCCATAGGTTCACCCCAGGGGCAGCCCAACATAAATAGGGGTTCTATGAGAAAATTTTATACAGGGTCATACTAATATTGTGTATATATATATATATATTATTTTAATGATCATAATTTAATTATTTATTTATTTAACTAATTGGACTTCTTTCTACTAACAAATTCCATAATTTTGTATCAATATTCTTTCAATTCCTCAGATCATATATATTTGTAGGAACAAAAGGGAACTTTTTATTGATACATTTACATTCTTTTGAATCTCTTTTATGTTCTTATATTTTTATTGCATGATGTTGTTGTTCACTAATTAAGGTTGTGTTTGGCGTAATTTCTCAAAATAGAGTCCATTTTAAAAATACACTTTACAAGATGAACTTTTAAACAAAGTCGATTGTTTGGTGAATATGTCTTGAAAGTACTTTTAACTTAAGAAATGAACTAAAGTATGAACGTGTGTTTGAAGGCAACATCTTGGATGTTCAAAATATACATTGTTAATCATATTACACATACGTTTGATTTTAAAGCTAAACTCATATTATATTTCGATGAATAAATTGCCATCAAATAAATTGCAAATGCAAAACCTTAAAACTGTAGACAATTGAGACATTGTAAAATCAAATTTTTGGGTCGATATATTTCAACATGTTGAGATCAAATTCGCACCGATACTCAAGTCAAGCTTGGCAC
Organism: Ilex paraguariensis; assembly: GCA_963454935.2. NCBI lineage: Eukaryota > Viridiplantae > Streptophyta > Magnoliopsida > Aquifoliales > Aquifoliaceae > Ilex > Ilex paraguariensis. Next base: position 56,772 of record CAUOFW020000852.1, read on the forward strand.
TACTAACCCCTTTTCACGATCAACGATTATAAATAAATCAATACAAAATTTTTGGCTCACAAAAAAATTTGGTATAATACGATTTCAATACTATTGTGATATACTAGCAACCATATTATTTTTTTTCCTATTTATACATTGAATAAGTATGTATTATTTTACAAAAATTAGGGATAATAGTGGAATTTAACTTCTAAACTTTAATGACCAAATCAACTTCGCGAGAAGTTGAAAAGCCCTGTTTTCAGAAGCTACCGAAAGAGGCTTCTTTTGTTTTTTTTTCAACGGTCATGAATGTTCAGGCCAGCTTTCACATACCTCTACTAGTTCCCTCCCTAGTCCGATTAAAGGTAAGCCATCTATGGTGGAACTAAAAAATTCCTAGAAAATAAATTTTTTATGACTTAATTCTACGAAGTTGTCAAGATTTGAATTCAGATAGTGCACCAAACAGTGAAAGCAACCGCATAAGCACTTGCATCCATAAGAATCCCATTTTGATTGTCAGCCAAACAGAGCCCAAATCATCACTTCCACTTCTAGTTATATTTTGTTTGTCACTGATAATAAATTTATGAAGTGTCTCTGTTTGAAATTGAATGAATTCTTCTTCTTCTTCTTTTTTTTTTAACGTTTTTCATACCTAAAGTCATATCTTCTAGACATATTAATGATTAAAAATTAATTTACAAATAAAACAACATAACTTTATAATTACTAATTTGAAATAAAATAAAATAAAATATTAAGTATAAGAACAACACAACTTGGTAAAAGCAAAACCCCCCAAATTCTATTGTTTTGTTATAGTTAATATACTCCTTTAATCTTTTTGTGCCACAAATTCAAGTCCAACCGGCCAATTACTACCGAATAAAAAAAAAATTGTAGCATAACAATAAAGATTTTGTTACTGCTAAATTAAATTAGATAAAGTATATAATAATAAAAATTTATACATTATATGTTATATGATTATATATTGAGATTCCTATATATTGTTGTTCAAGATACATATTTTATAAGAAAGGAGAGAAAAATTTACCTTTTGTTTTACACTTTACAGGTGCTGCTATATAAAAAAATAGGGTTAATTATAAATTACACCCTGAAAGATCGTTCGAATCTCAATTTACACCCTCAAAGATAGAAATTTGTATCAATGTGCACCCCTAAAGATAAAAAATCTCAATTTGCACCCTCCAAAATAGAAATTTGTATCAATGTGCACCTAAAATTAAATTGATAAATTATACTTAGATCTCCTTATGCTTGTCACTTAATCATTTGGATCCCTTTACATTTAGAATATTACTCTTACATCTTATGACGTTTGTGCACGTGTAACACATAACTCATTTTCGTTGATATCTGTTAATATAACCGTTAAAAAATATGATTTTATCCCAATAATAAATTATAATTTCATATTACCCTTTATTTTATGGGTTCAATATACTCTAAAGTTCAAAATCAAGCTTATCATTTGAATCTCTAATAGAATAAAGGGTTGCACATAGAGTGATATATTACATTGGATATAAAAAATATTATATAAATGTCTACATTCTATTAGACATTCAAATAATAAGCTTAATTTTGAAATTTAGAGTATATCGGACCCACAAAATAAAGGGTAATATGAAATTATAATTTTTTATTAGGATAAAATCATATTTTTTAACGGTTATATTAAGCGATATCAACGAAAATGGGTTACGTGTTACACGTGCACAAACGTCATGAGATGTAGGAGTAATATTCTAAATGTGAAGGGATCCAAATGATTAAGTGACAAACATGAGGAGATCTATGTATAATTTATCAAATTTAGTTTTAAGTGCACCTTAATACAAATTTTTATCTTTGAAGGTGCAAATTGAGATTTTTTATCTTTGGGGCTGCACATTGATACAAATTTCTATCTTTGAAGGTGCAAATTGAGATTTTTTATCTTTGGGGCTGCACATTGATACAAATTTCTATCTTTGAGGGTGCAAATTAAAATTTTTTATCTTTGGGGGTCTAAATTGAGAATTTGAACTATCTTTCAGGGTGTAACTTGTAATTAATACAAAAAATATTAGTAGTTGTGTCATTGTGAGCACCAACCACCAAGCCAGGGGAGGAAAGAGACAGAGAGAGATGTTGAGCAGGAGAGCCGTTGAGATAAAGAGGAATGAGCATGAAAATTTTTTGGGACAAAATCAAATTTAATATTCATACTAGGATTTTTATTTGAGATTATTGTTAGTCGGTACACAATATATGACTTAATTATGTAAAAGTCATTCGGGTAAAACTATTTGTAGAGATGTCTTTTTTATTTGTGAATACCAAATATACCTACGTGTAAATACTAACCGACACAATATCATGGTTTGAAAACAATAGAAAATCAAGTGTCATTCCCATGAAATCCGGCCACTAAGATATCGCGCAAAACTGGATGTTTGAAATTCAAACAAAAAATGCCGTAAAATCCATGAGATTTCAACCAAATCAAAAACACAAACAACCGAAAATCTTGAGAACCAAAAAATATTTCGCCTGTGTATTGGTTGTACATACATTGGAGCACCAATGATTAATACAATATGACATGACAGTGATACATTACAATATAACAACTTCATTAACACTTCAATAACTAATAAAAGATGTGCAATTGCATTCCCTGATTCATGCACAACCTAAATGGCATATTTTACATTGTGACATCACAAATTGACATCTATATTTCAACAAATACACATATTATTTTTAAGGAATGACAATGTTACATCACAGTGTAACAACACAGTACAACAACCGACGTTGAAATAGAAAATCAGATAAAGCAATACAAATTGGGGCAGGAGCAGATTGCTTTAATGAATGAATATATTACTCTATTTGGACATGGATAGCCAAACTAGTCCGTCAAGTGCAGAGCAAAGAGAAAACTCTTGCAAAAATGGATCGTGGTGGGCTTATGGAGAAGTTAGTGAGGTATAAGATTTTAGTTTTTCCTTTCACCTGATGTTGGAAAACCATAAGTAGAAAAGTTAAAATAGAAGAAGATGTTAAAGAAAACGAGCACCAGACATTGAAGTAGAAAATCAGACGTTGAAGTATACACTAGCTGTTGAAGTAGAAGAAGATGATATATGTCTAAAATTCAAAAATAAAGATCCTGTAAAATAGTAAATCGTTGATTTAATACAACAAATCCTACGAAAAAATGAACTGTCAAACTTAGTAGTCCATAAATTATGGAAAAGGGTATTTCAGTAAAAGAAAAATTTTAAAAACTGTCACTATGTATTTAGGCATAATACACTTTTAACTAATAGTTCTTATGTACAATACATTTTCGGCAAGTATTTTCTCACAAATAAGTAGTTTATATGGTACCTATTCACAATTTTTGATTTTTATTTTAAGGATTTTATTAGGCTTAACTAAATAGAGAGTAACTTTGGACTTAACAAAGTTAGACATTGATTTAGGATATTAAAATTTTGATCCTATCTAAAACTTTAAAAAATAAAGTGAAATAAAGGTTGAGTCCTCCTTAATGGACTTATAATGATTTGAGTTCGTCAAAAAAACTTATTTGGAGGTAAGTCCATTTTTTTAATCTCAAAAATACTCTTAACAGTGTTAAGTTGGTCTGTTATGGAAAGCTAAAGATGTTAAGTACATGAGATATATATGGAGGTCGATGATTGAATATAGAAATGTTTGATTTATGATGATAATTGTCGATTATAAACTTTCCATAATACTTCAAATTCAAATTTTAGTCATTATTTTGTCTGTTATACATTCAAATCACTAGCCTTCGAGATTTTTGGAGTGATTTGAAGGTGATGAAGGTTGAAGTTGGAGTTCCAGTTTTTGCAATTGGACTATGAGTCAGAGTTCAAGATTTTGAAGGTATAGTATGATTTCGAGTTACCATTTGCTAGAGTTCAGGCTGATCTTGACTTCGTATGCTAAAATTTCTTATTTAGAATACTTAAGTTATTTATTGTAATTATCTACTTCATCTATTCCGAATAACATAGTGTTCTATTTCGATTTTCGAAAACTCAGCAATTTCACTCAAACCTTACTGTCCTCTTAGAGTTATTTGCTTAATTTGATTGCTAATTTTTTGATTCTTTATTGCTGATACACCAATCCACATTCATTGTAAGTTTGTTAATTCCATTTTTTTTTTGCACAATCATAGTAACATAAATGCGTTAGCAATATAGACATAGTACGGTATAAAATTTCATTTTTTTTAAAATTAGTTTCAATTTTTATTATCATGTTACTATTTGTGGTTTATTGGAATTAGAATTGGTTGTTTTTGTATTTCACTTTTTTTTTTCTTGGTTATTACAGATGGAGGATAACATGTTGTTTTGTTGCAAGTATTCATCCGAGATGGTTGTGATTAGAATTTCAATGAATTCCAGTATTGACGATGTGTTACATGGTGTTTATGACAATTGAAATGGGTTGAATTCAAGTTGTATTGTCTTGTTGTGCACTATTCCAAGACATTCACATTGTGCTTTGTAAAATGATCATAACTTGAGAAATATGTTTTTAATTGCACGATCTATTCAACTGAGTTATGTTGATGTTACAATTGTTGTAATAGGGAGTGAGGTTCGTGAGTTTGAAGGTGGGGAAGTTGTGGAAACTTTGGGATTATCTGTTGAGACTTTTGGTCGTGAGGATGATCTTCTCCCTTGTTTGTGTTCTTACAATGACAAGGTTTTGTTGACTGATGAATGGTTGAGTGGAATAGTAGAGGTTGGTCATAAATTTGAGGGTTGAGTAGCTGATTTTCGAATTGCTTTATGCAAATATGCAATTGAGGTTGGTTTTCAGTTTAACTATGTGAAGAATGAAAAAAAAAGGGTTAAAACTGAATGTGTTTTGAAATATTCTGCTGGATATGAATGGTATGTTGTTGCTACTCTTCAAAGGATTAATGAGTGGTTTTACATTAAGATGTTAAACAATGAGCACACATGTGGTGTGGTTGAATGTATGACAAAGAAGAAAGAATAAAGTCTAACTTGGTTGGACGACTTATTGTTGACAAAATTTGGCAAGGACCTAATACACGACTGATTAATGTCAAAAGAATGTTTCATTCAAATTATGATTTGCCCATATCATATAACCAAGCTTGGATGGGTGTCGAAAAAGCAAAAGGTATGTTTTTCGAGGATCATTCGTTGTCATACCAACAATTATGGTGGTACGTACAAGTTGCTAATCAAAGCAACCCAGACAATCATTTTGTGTTGGGTTAGGTAACTCAAATACGTAGCGTTTTAATAGGTTGTTCAAGACATGTATATATGGATTTAAGTATTGTCGACTCATATTGTTTATTGATGGTACATTTTTAAAGGGAGATATAAAGACATCATTTTGTCTACGACTGCCAAAAATGGCAACCCAGGTGATTTTCGGTTTATATTGGTGTTACTAATTTTATTTTACTATTACCTTTTAAATTAAGAAGTATATTTTAGTTTTTTATTTTTTTTGTATATTACTAATTTGATGTTACTCTTTATGTTGTTGTATGTAGTATAGGTTTGTTCTTGTTGGCTTTTGCAGTTGTTGCTTCGGAGAATAAGTGTAACTGACGTTGTCAAAGGTATTTCCAACAGTGCACCATTCTTTATGCCTACAACATTTAAAAGCAAATTTGAGAGATAAGTACAACAAGGTCACTATACTCATCTATTTCGTGAGTGTATGGTTTGCTTGTTTGCAATGTGCTTATGCTTCAATACAAGAATTTTTCAATGACAAACTTTATGCATTTCGGCGTAAAGGAGGAGTTGTTGCTGATAGGTTCTTGGAAAACCTATAATTTGAAAAATCACCGAATGCATTTTTTAAGGGAAAACTTTATGGGGAGATGTTTTCAAATGCAGACGAGTTATTCAATGCTTAGATGACGAAGTCACGTAACCTATCTATCGCAAGCATGATTGACACAATAAGGGGCAAATTATTAACCAAATGGGCTGTCGGTTGAAAACATCGTCATGGTGGAAGGACGTGAATTGTCTAGTTATTAAAGCCAAACTTCAAACTGCTTTTATGGAGTGTCGTTCCTGGTTTGTTAGGGTGTCATCAAGTCATGTATTTGAAGTTAATTCACATCATTCCGTGATGGTTAACATTGAGAGTTGCACGTGCTCATGCTATCAATGACATATCAACGGGGTTACCATGTGTCCATGTTGTGGTTATTCTGAGCATATTCACTCCATTCCAACACCGGTCATCTTGACTTTTCAGTTGGTGATGTTGATATGTTGCCACCATTGTCTAAAAAACAATCAGGCTGACCAAGGAAACGTAGATTTATGTCTAGAGGTGAACTTATTAGAAAAATTCATTGTGGTCGTTTAGGTTGTCATAATAAGAAGACTTGTAACAAGCCTTTGTAAACTTCTTCATTTTTACATTGCCATGTTATTTGTTTTAGGAAAATATTGACCATTTATAGAATAAAGTGTTACTTTTATTCAGTATTGCATTTGTCATGTTACTGATTGGGAATATCATGGTCATCTAGTGTTATAAGTTATCAATCTGATACTTATATCGCATAGACTAGATTTGAGCCATGTTACTATTAATATTATTGTTGATGTTAATATTTCTGTACTAATACAAACAGTAACCAATCGTGCAACAATATTACAAACTCACTTAAATATGTAACATTAAAACAGATTTTCTTAAAGTTGGTGATCCCCTAAATAGAAATAAATTTAAGCCACATTATTGTTCATGTTACTTTTTGCACTGACAATCTGGATAGATTTTCATCTGTTTGCCAAACAAATATATACAAATAATACCCAAACTTGCATATAACAACATATCATTTCCAAATGTAACACCATATCAGCCTTCTAAAATCAAATGGTTCACTAAGTTGGAATATATTTGAGCATGTTACTATTGGAGTTACAATCCGGACAGAGTTTCCCTTGTTTTCTAAACAATCCATTAGAAACAAATACCCAATCCTACATCAGCATATTAATTTAATCTCAGGACGTAACACCAAACCACATTTCTAAAGGCTTGAATACACCATTTCAACCAATTATCAACCAACAAACAATTACAACCAATTCTTAATCAACCCTGCAACTAGTTAAAAATGAATAGCTTTACAATATCGCGAATTCCTATTTTTTTGGTAGCTTTTTTTTCAATCTTGATCTTGTCTTGTAGTCTTCAACAGTCCATGTATTCCTCTGGTTTATGAATATAGAAACCATCTCTATCCATAGAGTTGTAAATTGGGTTAGTTTCAGTTTATCTTCTATTTCCTTCCCCGTGAGCAAACTGTTTTATTAAGTAACACACATACAATCCACAGTCAACCCTGTATTCATGTAATTTGTTAATGCTATTCAATATTATTCACTTAAAAGTATACTATTTTTTTATATACGTACGTGCCTTCTTTTTGTTGAGGGCATTTTTCATATGAAAAGATTGGAAAGTTGATGTTCAATCTAAAGGTATACAGTTGATGTCCTATGTGTTGATGACAATTTCTTCTGTTGTTTTCAAAGACTTCTTTTGTCCTTCCTTATATGCCATCTCGACGTATGTTTTCTACCACAATAAAAACATGTTAATTTTGTACAATGTATATCTCAAACAATGTGGGTTGTTCATGGTTTGATAACTTACCAATATTTTGGCATCTTCAAACCAATTATCCTTCTCAACCCTACGAGATTTTAATGAGTTGTAGTGGGTCCATTCCTTTGCATATGTATCCAATACAAGCAATTTTCAGTGGAATGGGGTGGGTTGGCTGCGCTGGTTATCTGAATTCATTGGGAATATAGCCAAACTTGTCTCATGTTCAGGTTGTTGTCTATCTCGATCTGTCGGGAGTATGCTTGTTTTTCAATCATTACATATGTCTACACGTTAAACAACAGTAATGCATAAAATGAATGTTACTAGCAGATTCGTGTTATCATCAAAAATTAGTAATATAATAACATGAATGTTACTAGTAGATTAACACGAATAATAGATTATAATGTAGGTTACTAATACTCACCCAACTTAAACTGTTAAAAAAAAACATTTAGAATTTGCTTCCTCCATCAAATTTCTCCTCGACAATCAATTATCTAACATTTAACATAATTTTGTTAATTAACATAGATTGTAGGTTTTCATATTAATTCTTTTTTTTTTTGATAATCATACTACACAGTAAATTACATTGTTGTGGAGTTCTTCTCCCTCCATGAGTTTCAGCACATCTTCAACATCAATGAAATTTCCAGATTTTTTTCCACTCCATATAATTGCCCTTTTAATTAAAAAAGAATACATGTTACTAAAATTGAGTATAAACGGCATTATGTAAAAAGTATTTCATACTGTTCATTAAGTTACTTACTTTTTTCCTTCAACTTTATCCATTTGATGCAATTTGTCGTACACCTCTGGTATTAATTTCTTGCATGCCTTTCAGCTCCGAGCTTGCACTCTCTTACTTTCTGACTTCTCATTTGACATTATCAGATCTAAATCATCAACGTCGATGCAGCTCTCTAGTATCTTTTCTTTTCCTTTAATATTTTCTACTTGTTTCTGACCGTTAACTTGTTTCAAATTTTTCTTTGATCCTGTTTTTCTCTACTATACTCATAATTTTTATCTCTCTTTCTTTCCCTTTGATTTTTCTCACCATAAATGTTTGTTCTTTACCTTCAGCGGGTTGAGATTTTAGCTGAGTGCTAGTGTACCTCTGAGTAATTGCATGCAGGGTCATATCAACTACAACATCATGCAGAGAATTACCCTCTTCTCCTAATTCAGACACCCTTGATTTTAGTGTTTTAATTTGTTCTTCACGTGTTTCTTTGTTTTTCTCCATAAGATCAACCAAAACCTTCAATTCTAAAAATTTGGTTGTCCCTGTAAACAAGTTTCATCACATCCTCTTCAATCTCTTTCAATTCATCCTCTTTTTGGTTTCTTTCGATATTCTTGATGATAATCCTAAGTGTTTTGTTCTCCACAATCAACATTTGTATATGAAATTTTTGCACCTCATTATCCACTATCAATCCCGACACACCTTCATTGTCATGCGAATGTTGTTGTGACTCTTGCTCATTTGTTAACAATTCATTCTAAAAATGTTGATTCTTGAATGACTACATCAACAAATGCATCAAACTGTTGGACGTTTGGACTGTATTTTTGGACATTATGATCTTTAACATGAACATATAATACTGCATCACTTTCATGGACATTTTCATTATCCACATTATGATCATCAACATTAGCAATAGGTTCTTCATTTGCCTCCTCAAATAAGAGTTTGAAGCATGCTTGTTGACATTGTGCATTATTGTGCAACCAAATCACTATCAAGAACATTCTTGATTTTTTCTTGCTTTGATCGATTTGTTTTCATTAAGTGCTTCTCAAAATGTGTTTTCTTAAGTTTCCTTTTGAAAACCTAATATTTGCAAAATTACATTAGTAGTAACGTGGAACTTGTATAAAATATATTTTCAAGTCAATTACTCATTCTCCATTTTATAAAGTAACATGAACAATATCTAATGCATCATCAATAGAATTATCCAAAAAAGGATAGTAACATGCAGTTCATAATTTATAGTAACGTGAAACTCATCATATCATGCTCTGCATAGTAATATGCACTTCATAATTAAATCAAATATGAAATCAAATACTATAATATTGCTATATAATAATTAGTGGTGATTTCAGTAACACATTGATCATTAAATAACCTTGTCATACGATCATTCACAATTCACACATCATGTCACATACTAACCAACATGATAACAATAATATGGTATATTAGCATGATATACTACTATTTTTTAAATACCTAATCAGTTGCGATGTCGGATAGTTTGTTTTGTGTGAGTAACATCCAAAATTTTCTTAAATCTCATTTCATAAACCTTAGGAAAGTATCCGCCTTGTTTGCCACTATAATAGATGTGTGTTCACATATCCATACTGCAAATTAGATTTAGTTACAATAGAGATATTGGATAAATTTTAATCATAATAAAAACAACAATTCATAAAAGTAAACACTCATATACGTACAAGTAACGTAAGTACACATCCGGTTACTGGTGTGTCTATCTTCAACCGTATGGAATCCATCATTTCATCAAGTATTGTTTGTGACCATTCATATTTTTTAATTTCATCCAAATTTTCTATGTACAACACATATCACCTTCCAATCGTTTGAGTCATATTTGCAATAAGCAGTGTCACTAACACATATAAAAAGAACAACCTATCAAAATCTTCACAGTCGTCCTTCTCAACGGCTTTTGTTGCATCCTTCAGCTTGCTTTTTATTGTTGGTGCATTCTACCTTTTAGTGTTATTGAATCTCCTTCTCACAAATGGTGACATTTTCTTTGCACTTTGGGGCAAAACAATTGGATCCATACCATCTTCTATACCGAATATGAGGGTTACATCATTCTTCCACAACTTCAAGCCCTTCCAACCAATTTGGAATCTTTGATGTTTCAACATCAAAAGTGTTTAATTATGTCGATGATACTCTTGTCATTCTACTTGAACCAATCTTTGCCACTTCTGTTGTTGATATGGTGTGAAATAATTGCCAAAACGGTATTCTCTTTAGCTGTTCTTTGTGCATATCATTGATTTCTGTCACCAATAACCTTTACCAAAGGAAGCATGTTTGACTTGAATTGGTGAAATGGACCCACTTTTGGAGCTGCAATTTTATCCGTAATTGCCATCACATTGCAGCATCAATATCTAACCAACATATAGTAACATATTATAAAAGGAGATTACCAAAACGTATCAACAAATTAAATTGATTTTTTCTCACAAACCTGATCTTGGAAAAAAAACTCAACACACATAATGAAGATAAGACAATTAGAAAAAAAAATGTGAAAAAGTAACATGAGCAATGCAAGCCAATGATGTTAGTATAGTAACATCAACTTAGTAGTAACATCAATCCATATACAATTTTAATTTTTAGTGCTCCAATTTTCTAGAATGAACATTACATTAAACACAATAATGTCCAAAAGTAACATAAACAGTTAAGCCAACTACTTGTGATATCATAGTAACCTTTGTTTAGTAATATTATTTAGAATATGTAAGCTATCAACTTAGAATGACTCAAAGTTCTTGTTGAACATTAATTTCATTATTTGAATAAGTAACACAGAATCATAAAGCTAATCAAAGCAAACAACAACCATGTGATATCATAGTAACCTTTCTTTAGTAACATTATTTATAATTTTAACACAGAATGACTCAAAGTCTTGTTGGACATTAATTCCATTATTTTAATAAGTAACACCAAATCGTAAAGCTAATTAAAGCAAACAACAACCATGTGAAATTTTTGGAAATCAATTATGGAGCATCAAAAATTTTTTTTGCCCACAGTAGCATCTTTTTTTTTTTTCAAAGTAACACAACGAATCAATTTGGGATTGTTTTCCACAAAAAAATAATACACAAATTGAATGACATCGAATATGTTACATCGATTTTTTTCTCCTCACAGTAACATCAAAGTTTTTCCACAGTAACACAACGAATCAATTTTCGATTGTTTTTCACAAAAAAAAAATCCACAAAATTGGAAAAGTACATTATTTCAATCAGTAACATATAATCATAGTTGAATTAGGACACATTAACAATTACGAACATTAAGACATCGAATATGCTTGATCGAATATTTTTTCCTAACAGTAACATTAGTGTTTTTCCATAGTAACACAATGAAGCATTTTTCTATTATTTTCCCCAATAAACGATCCAAAAATTGGAAAACTACATAATTTAATTTAGTAGCACTGAATCACACGTTGAAATTAGGAAAGCAAAAAACAATGAAAATTTTGAAAACTAAAACATGTAGAAAGATGTTTTAAGTCCCTAGAATGCACAACATCTTCCTCATAATCACATACTTGAACCCTAATTCTAAATTCAAAAATGTAGAAGATGTTTTGAAAGCATTGAATGAACAACAACTTCTTCAATGGATTCCATAGCAAACTGGACAAGTAAAATCGAATATGGTATTAACTGAATATATTCAGTTTAAAATTTGAATGTGAAGGGTTTTCAGAAAATGTCGGTTATATGTTTTTCGGAGAAAGAAACATCGTGACATGAACAATTGTAGCCAGATTTGTAGGCGTCGATTGTTGGGGAGTCGATGCGAAAAGAATACTTCAAATGTCGTTTGCTTCACTTCTTAAGGCAGTGGATAATTTGGTAAAATTGACAAAAAATGAACTTCATAACAAATAAGTTTCTTTGTCAGACTTATCTCCAAATAAGTTCATATATAGAGACTAACCTCCAAATTTCCGAAAAAAAAGACCCAATATACTTATGGGTTAAATTTTTTGGGAATCCTCTAAGACTGGAGAAAATATTAGATGCCATGGTGACATCATATTATCAATGTCATATGGTGTTACCAACCAATGATAGAATATGAAGTGGGTTTAGTGGGTTCCACTATTTTAATAACTACCAATAATCACATTTATCATGTTAGAGTAGTGGAGTTCTCCAATCTTATTTGTTATTTTATAATTAGTTATTGACAAGTGACACCATGTAATATTAATGACATAGTGTTACCGTTACACCTAATATTTACCCTAAAACTAGGGCCTTGGGCAGTCACCTTAGTCGTCTATGCCTAAGCCCGCCCTGGTTCACACACACATCTTCAAATGTATATTTAACTCGCAGATATGACATGCCATTTCAGTATTTTTAATTTCTATGACACATGGATCCCAACTCTTCAAAAATTGTATTCCAAAAGCAGACTACTCTATTTTGATTTTCTAAGTAGGACACATAAAAGAAGTACAAATTAACTACTATATACGTGAGAAATACATGAGATTTGTTGGTTTTGCGCAGCAGATAAGTAACACAAATAATATTTATTAAAAAAAAATAGAAATTTAAAGGTAGAAAAAACAATAAAATTAAACACAAAAATATAACATAGTTCGATACAGTATACCTGTCTTAGTACACCATACCGACATCCACGGATCAAAAATATATTATTCATTGAAAATTGATCATCTAATAACTGCTTACATAATCCTTAACCTTATTTAGAGATAAAATATTATAACCCAACCTATTTAGATACAACTTGATCTCTATGATTCTTATCACATGTCTAATATACATATTTAAGGTACATTAAAACTCTTCTAATTTGTCTCTTATTTGATTAGGTCACTAATAAACCTATCAATGATTTATTATCCGACAAACTCTTATTATTGACAATTAGATAGTTTGGGTCAATTAATGTCGTGTCGTGTATCTTGCATATCAAATATTTTTGTGCCGTGTTCATATCAAAACCCACAAGAAAAAATCTATTTAATGTTTTCTAAATATTAACCATTAACGTAGACTATTTATTATACTTATTTAATAATTGTATCAATTTTAAACTTATGTTGAATTTGTGTCAACGAGTCAGAGTTGACTCTCCTACCTCTATCTTGTTTTCTCTCATTTCACTTTAATTTTAAAATGTTATTAAGAAAAAAAAATATAATTTAAAATATAAATATTACACAATCAATGCTCAACTTTAATATTGTAGAATGCTTCAAACGGTTGAGACTTAAAAAAAGTTCGGATACATATATTTATACATGCAATGCAACCTATCTTCGTCAGGATTGGCAGTTTCACAAGTAGACCACCCGTTTCCCGCGTATCTACCATTGCGCAACAACTCAAGGACATTGATTGAATATCTTCTGATTAGTGTTTGGTGATTGAACTTTACGAGAGGATAAATCAAAATCACCAGATCCTTAAAAGCAAATACATGGAACAAGCTTAGTATTTCAAGGTAGGTGCTCCTAAACATTTCCAGCAAATGGGAAAGCTGAGGGAAATGGTCCAGAGTATTGTCATCTTCCATCCTTTTGTTCCAGATACTAGTTCAAAGTTACATATCGAAGGTGATAGTCATAGTACTTCTCATCAACAGAAGTATACATCAACTCACACTCTGGATAGTCATAGTACTTCTCATCAACAAAAAGTATACATCAACCCGCACTCTGAACTGTGAGAAACTGCTGAATAGCTGCCAATTGCGAGAAATAGTACACAACAATGATGACATCAAACAAATCCTTGTTCAAACTGCCAATTGTTGTGATAATTTTTGCCACAAAGTTCCTCATATTGACTTATATTTCATCTTCCTCAAAGGGATCTTGTTCAGGATAGTCGCCAACCTGGAAAATTTTCAAGTTGTAAATGCATTCAGAGCCGTTAAGAAATCAAGTAACATAATGCAACAAAGTAACTGATATGATCAAAAAACAGAAGAAAAAAGGGCATGTAGACTACATACATGTGTTTGCTGCGGGGCCACCATTTATCAATTATTTTACTACTTATTTCAAGAACAGGACATCCCTCACAGTAAAAGGGATTGAAATCCATAACAAAGAACCTGACAGGCTTCCAAAAGGTAACACCATCTTCTCAATTAACAACAGCGTCCCAATGTATAGGATGCCAATGCATATTGCCTAACAATTTCTACAGATACTATAGTAACTGCACTACATGCCATTAAACAATACCATAGAACTCCGTAGCAGTAACAGGTTCAGGTTGACTACATCTGAACTGGTTTTGCATCAGGGATATTCACTTGTACTATTCCTTTCATTGTTCCAATGCCAGTGTTCAAAAAGATAAAGGTCCCACAGTGGATATCTTTGGGTGGCTATCTCAATACCCAGGGAAATAGAGTTTTAGGTACAGAAATTCATCTACCACATATTTGGCGAAACAACAAAATCTAGGCTCATTTAAAGCGACATCCAAATTGCCATCACTGTATTGAAGGGGGAAAGGAAAATAATAAACACTAAGATGTAGAATGCACATACTCCCCTACGGTTTGGGCCGCTTCCACATAATCCCATGGTTAGGAATATGCACTTATGACAGCGTGCAAATTGCAATGCATATAATCCCCTCGGCTTTTGGACTAACATGTAACATATGTTGGAGCACACAGAAAAGTGTCAAATCAACTGTAGTGACCTTTATCTTCTTAGATTTCCAGTCCTATCTCTCTTTCTCCAGATGACCTCAGTCAAAAATAATCTCCTTACCACCACATCACTACAATGACAACCCATCAAGGGAACATACACATGCACGTACACGTTGCTAACCATCAATGACCAAACTTTTGTTTCTTTCAACTTATAAACGGAAACGTTTTGGAAACAGAATTGAACTAGAGAAAAATACGAAATTGCAATTTCAGCGACATTCTGAAACATTCCTCACACACACATAGGAATTTTGGTTACAGCCACCACCATCACGTCCACCTGCATCTCCATTAATAAACCTATTATCAAATTTCCAGGCCCATCAAATCCTGCCACCACCATTATCATAACATAACCACTATTGCCTCCACGAACGCACCAAGAAATCTCACACCCAAAGATATGCATACACACGCGTGTTTGTATGTATTAGTGTGTGTTGATAATCTATCTCTTTTCTCTGTTTATGTATGGTGGAATTAGGGTTTCTTATATTTTGTTAATTCCCAAATGGGCTTTTTTGCAAAATAATTGATTCTTTAATAGTGGAATAAGGGGGAGTGAGATGGTTGTTTTACGGTGAAGGGAGGAATCGGGTGTAGTGGTAATGATGGTGGTTGGTTTTGTCTAAGGTGGTGGTGACAATTTTCTTGGTTACCTTTTATTTTCTTTCTAGAGAGAAATGGTGTGAAAATACTAAAATTCGAGTTTGTTGATGGGGTGGAGGACAAAGTGGTGATAGTGGTTGTGTTTGGTTAAATAAGGAAACAGAAAATGATAAAAAAAGGAGCAAAAATAATTTTTAGGAAGGTATATATGTCATTTTGATGCAGTATTCTGGCAAAAATTTTGACTTCTTATGTTAGACAATTTAGGTTTAATAGAAATACTAAAAGTTGCATTTTAGACCATTAACACAGTGGAGAACATGGTCATTGCGAAGCACCAAGGGAGCAGTGTGAAATGGGCCTCAACCACGGGAGTACATGCATTTTCTCTTTTTTACATTGTAAAATAGTAAAGCTTTAGTAAAATGTGGTGTAACTTAAAGCCCTCCTAGAATATTGTTTTTAAAGGTTCTATATCTTTATCGTATATTCATACCTTCTTTTTCTTCATTTGTTTTTCCATGGACAAATCTTACTTACCTCATCAATTGCTATTTTAGAAGGAAGCAAATAAAATGGTTCTTTTCTCTTTCCTTATGCCAAATGAATAAATTAGAAAAGAAGATCAGCCACAGAGGGAAAATCGGACTTCAATATTCGTGTGAGACTCATATGAAGCATTTTAAACTATTAAGTTTGTCATTGTTTTCTTCTTACCTATCAACAAATTTATTTCTTAAACAAACATTAAACAACATATCAACATGCACTAAAATATCACATCAGTTTTCAAAAGTTATAAATATGAGATGGTGCATATCTCCCTTTGAGTACCATCAGCATGTACAACTTACAAATTAAGAGCACCATATGTATATTTTTGGACACAAACCTTCACTTTCTCTGGTCTGACCATGGCACCATGCAGTGGGGGGCACTCAAAGTAACGTGTCCCTTTCACCCTGAAAAGATGATGAAAAAAATACCACTTTAAAGCAAAAAAAAAAAAAAAAATCTTGAAGAAAAAGAGACTGCAGGATTCGAGTGTAGCCTAAGAAGCATTGATATACGGACACAGACAGGACACGAACATAACACAAACGGACATGCCGATACAGAATTTTACAAAGAAACAAGGGCATGGATATGTTTGGGGACACAATTCTAATATTTCACATCATTCCATCAAGATTCAATTCAACATTTCGACAACTTGAACAATTGACATCATGAAATCATAAAATCAAGACTAGAGAATCAAACTTATGAATGTAAATTCATCATAAACCTCCATGATTCAATATTCAATAATTTATATAAACTGAATTTCAACACCCCTACTTTGTAAATCTTAGGGTGTGTTTGTTTGACAATTTTGTTTCGTGTTTTTTGTTTTTGTTTTCAATTTTTACCAAAAAAACAAATAAAAACATGTTTGGTATTTGTTTATGTTTTTTTTTTTATCTAAGTTGTCTTGAAAACAAGCTAACAAAATGGAAACAAAAAAATCATGTTCCAAGAAACAACTCAAAACATGAAACATGCGGTGGCTGACTTTTGCTTTTAATGACGTCCCCACTTCAATTCCTGTTAGCAACAAAAGACCATTATTTTTTATGGAAGTATAAATATTGGGCTTTTGGTCTTTTTTCATTCGGTCATTTGTTGCTAACAGCTTCTACGAAATATTGGGGTTTCTTTTGGTCTCTCTCTTAACCCAGAAGCTTCAACGAAATTGTCCCCGTCTTCTCCTCTGCGTCTTTGGTGTGGATGGCTTGAACGAAGAAGAAGCTCTCCTTCGCTCATCGACTGCTGCCTAGAAGAACCACCTCTCCTCCATCGATCTCTGTCTCGCTGTGAAGTGTAACCACTGTATTCACATAGATCTATGCATATATATCTATATATATATATATATATATATGCTTATACATGAGGAGAATAGGCAAATCTGTGTGTTTTGTGTGTAGATCCATCACAGACCCCCCCTCCCTCTTTTTTTTCATTTTCCCCTAAAAAAAATCCAGATCTGCGTGTTTTGTGTGTGGTCTATGTGCATCTTGGAAGTAAAGAGTCTGAATTTAAGCCTTAAAGGCATGTTAATGACATGCCATGTTTATGACGCGCGAAGATAAAAAGGGAAAAAAATATGCTAAGATTGTTGCTTCCTATTATTTTGATGTTTCATTCTGCGAAAACACAAGGGGAGAGCTATTATAGAAACCCATATACAGATAGTTCATGAATATCCATTTAACTTGAAATAGGTATTATCCATATTTTACAATTGCTTTGGCATTGTTAGTACTAAAATGTGCTACTTTAATGAATTACTGGCGTATGTTTTAGCTTCATATTTAGGAAAAAAAAAATACATAAATCTGCCCCTCAACTTTCAAAAAGAAAATAAAAAATTATCATACAACATGACACAACTTGGATTTGAGAGGAGGATAGCAGAAAATTTTGAGGCCGGAGTGTGCCTTACTGTTTCACCGCAGTCGAATTTCAAAGCCCTCCTTCCTTTAAACTTCTTTCGTAATTCTTTTCTTATTTTTTTCTTCCTAGGTTGATGAGTACAACGCAATTACAAATGAATATTATGTGATTCCCTAAACCCAGCAGTCAGGACGGAGAGAGAAGAAATTGATCACTATTTTCATGCTTGCTTCTTGTGGTTTTAATTTAATCTCATTTGTAAATTATTGTTCGTGGTATTTGTACTAATGATTGAGATTTTAGTTAAGTGATATGAATTATTGATATGTGTATTTTGTTGTATGTTGAACAATATGATGTATGACTGTGATTAATGACTTATGTAATCCAATTATCTTACTTTAGGTGTTCTTTGATGAATTAATGGATGTATTGGGATAAGAAATTTTTTGATTTGTATTTTGTTGTATGTGATATTACAAAACTAATATTAAGGA
Organism: Ilex paraguariensis; assembly: GCA_963454935.2. Classification (NCBI taxonomy): domain Eukaryota; kingdom Viridiplantae; phylum Streptophyta; class Magnoliopsida; order Aquifoliales; family Aquifoliaceae; genus Ilex; species Ilex paraguariensis. The sequence continues at coordinate 75,543 of CAUOFW020000852.1, forward strand.
TATAATTTGAAGTAATTACCAAACATGTTTTTTGTTTTTATTCTCATAATTTGATAAACACAAATGACTTCCAAATATGTTTTCTGTCCTTAATATTTACCACAAAACACAAATAAAAATTGTCTCTGTTTTTTATTATTTTGAAAACGCAAAAACAAAAATATTACCAAATGACCCCTTAGTTTTCATTTAATTTCAAAAGCTCTAATTTTGTTCCCTAATGTTAATCAAATTATTTGCATGCAAATACAGTTCACTGGGCTACAATTCTTCACATTGTGCACTATTTTCAAGCACTTTGCATTAGAGTTTGTCATTCTCTTCCAAGTCTACTTTGGAGTTCATGCCTTTTTTGATACTGATGGGCAGAAGATTCTATGGATTATAAATCGCTACAAGTTTGTGTTTTCATGGATGATTCTCCATTTTTCTAAAAAAAAAAAAAAAAGCAAGAAATAAAATGTTATTATTCGTTACTCCTACTTGAGGCTCAATATTGTGCCATGAATGCTATGTTAAAAATATATTGGTTGAGATCATTGCTTGCCAAACTAGGAGTTTCATTCCCCACCTCCTACTCTAACAAGAGTTCAACTATTCCGGTCTTCTGTATTTTCGTAGATAAAAACAAACAAACTATTGTTGCTCGTTTTGCAGGCGAGGCTCAATATAATGCCTTAGCTACCGTATCAAAAATATTTTGGTTGAGATGTTTGCTTGTCGGACTAAGTTTTATTCTTTGCCCCTAATCTAACAAGAGTGCCATTTCATATTGCATATAACTATGTATTCCATGATTGGACCAAACATCTCAAGATTGGTGGTCATTATGTGTGCCACTATCTCCAACTTGGGACCATTTACTTGTCTTTTGTTCTTTTGCTATTCAATTGACTGATTTATTCACAAAATCTCACACCACGTTGAGTTCTCATTTTCTTCTTGAAAAACTTTCGATTCATTCTATCGTCACATAACGAGTTCGAGAAGAGGTGTTGAGATTTTATTTATTTTTTGTTTAGTCTATTTCACTAAGGTAGTATAGTATTTTGGTCGTCATAGGGGTTTATATATGTCATCTCTTCTAACTATTAACTCATATATTTCTTTTCTCTCTTTTCTCTTTTCTCTTCTATAGTTTAATCTAGGTTTTCAATTTCAATCTACACCTGCAACTCCAAATAAAATGAAATTTATCTCCTATTCTTTAGACGACATTTCATGAATATATCCTCAATGAATGCCACTTCTAGCATACCGAAATCTCAATTATAAACTTCTCAAATTTTCATTGATGCATCTCAAAATCCCATTTTGGTTTTCTCAAAAAGATGATGTTGTAATCCATATGAACCATTTTGTCCTTTAGCTTAATAGATATTTGAAAAACCAGCAAAATCGTAGAACTAGAAACAATTTTATGCTATTTTCACCTTTCTCTATTTCCACATGAGTTGTCCTATCTAATATTGCCTTCTCGGATCCAACATAATGAAAAGAGTTATCTATGTAGGTATTTCTTAGCCATCTCTTTTGACTCCAAGGTGAGGCCGGCCCAATGAGTAGGCAATTGAATTGGCTGCTTAAGACCCCCAAACTTTTAGATCAATGTTTAAGTATGCCAGTTTATTATATAAGGGACTCAAATAAAATTTTTAGAGCGGTCAATTAAGGCTAAGGATTATATGCCCATAACTTGGTGTAGTTTGTAACTTTGTATAAAATAATCACCAAGTGTTGTCTAGATGACTTAGAGACTTTTTGAGAGACACAATAACCATGCTCAAATTGCTTTTGTTCAAGGAAGACAAATTTTAGATGTTGCTCCATTGGCCAAGAAGGAAGAAAGCAGTAGTGTTTAAACTAGATATTAAGAAGACATATGAACAGATAAATTGGAATTTTGTGTTGGAAAAAAAGATTTTCAGGAGAGACTAAAGGGAATTAGGGGTTGTTTCTCTTCTTCCACTTTCTCAATGTTGGTAAGTGGGGAGCCTTGGGAGTGAGATTCAATGCTTCGAGGGTCTTAAGACAAGGGAACCCATTATCTCCTTTCACTTTTACATTGGTGGTGGATCTTTTGAGTAGGATGATTATTACTTATTAGAGCAAAAGAGGTAGGATGATAAAGGGTATGTGAGTGGGTGGCGAGGGTGTAAGTATTTCACATTTGCAGTTTGTTGGTGAGACAATTTTTTTCTTAATGGTTTTAAGAATGTGCTTTAGCTTATTCAAATTTTTGGAAAATTCTCTGGTTTGAAAATAAATGTCCCAACGTGGCATTAAAGGAATCAATTTGGAGAAGAGGGTTGACTGAGAATTTGCTTTAGTAGCAGGTTGGGTGTTCATGAATGGCCTATTCTTATTTTACGATTACATTAGTGGGTATTCCGAGATCATTATTTTTTTAGAACCCAGTTGTTGAGAGGATGAGCAAAAGATTAGATAGCTGGAGAAGGGGATGTTTTTTCTAGGAGGACAGATCCCTTTAGTAAAAGTTTGTTTGTCTAACATTCCCTACTTGTATCTGTTTAGAATCCCTATAGTTGTGGCTAGAACATCAAAATGATGATGAGGGGTTTTTTCTGGCTAGAGGTGGGAGATGTTACATGGGACCATTTAGTGAGTAGGGAGGCAGTTTGTAAGCCTATCTATGGAATGGGTTTTGGACTTGGTAATTTGGTGTCTAAAAAATTTCTTTGGTATGAAAATGGTTATGGCGGTTCCCTTTAAAACCTAACTCCCTTTGAAATAAAATAATTTGCAGTAAGTGTGATCTTTGGAGAACGAAGTGGGATCATAAGCCAAAGCATAATGTAAACCAGGAGTCTTTGGAAATTCATTTCAGAGGCATATCCTTCTTTTTTTCCTTTGGCTGGTCAAATCCAAAGTTTTATTTTGGGAGGATGGATTCATTATTTGATACTATTCACCCCGGCTTTATCACCAATTTTCGCTTTATGAGGCACATTTTCTTTCTTGTTAAGGAGGTGGACTCTTATTCTTTGGATTTCCATTTTTTCAGGCACCTCAATGATCAAGAACAAGGAGATTGAGTTTTTTGCTTGACATGATCATACTTTTCATCCCAGATTTTCTCTTGATTGCCAGATTTGGACTGTGGATAAATCTAGTATCTTGCAAATCTTTTTTATTCTCATCTTGTTCGGCACCAAAATAGTAATTCTTTCTTCATAGCCAAATTCATTTGGAAAGCCAAATTTCTCTTCAAGACTAAGGCCTTTGTTTGGTGTGTTGTTCTCATCTGGGTGGATACTAATGATTTGTTACATGGAAGGAGGCCTTACAATGCATTAGGCCTTGATATTTGCTTTACTTGTTTGATTAGTGGAGAATCAAATGCTCATCTATTTATCCATAGTCCACTTGCATGGGGTTTGTGAAATAATTTATTCAATGTGACTGGTGAGGCTTGGGTTTGTCCTTTTACAATGAAAAAGTAGTTGTAGATTCAGTTCTGGGGTTTTGGAAAGAACAAGGTGTTATAACATCCAACCCAAAACTAATTGGCAATGAGTAGAGTGGCCCCTCAAGTATATAAACTAACTTTGAGTGGTCATAACTATCCAATGTGGGACACAAGTTTTTTTAAATTTGGATACAAGATGTCTTACTAGTTTCACAACTTTTCATTTACCACCCCCCAAAAACAAAAAAAGAGGTTCTACTAAATTTGGACTTTATATTTTAGATATATATATATATATAATAAAATAGTTTACAATTCAAATTTCAAAAGATAAACAAAATGACTTTTATTTTTCAAGGTTCAGATCACTTTAAATTTTACTCTAAAGTTAATCTAATGGCTAATATTAACACCTTAAATTTAATAGGAAAAATAGGCCACTAAGGGTGTGTTTGGAGTGACTTTTTAAAAGTACTTCTAGGAATTATTTCTCATAAGTACTTTAAAAAAAAATAGTGTTTGAAACTGCCCCACCACTACCTCTACCGCCGCCACCACGGTTATTGTCATCCACCACAACCATCACCGTCTCCTACTACCACTACCGCCGCCCACCACCTCTCACCCCCACTACAACCGATGCTTAAATTCATTTATCTCTCCTCTATATTTGTGATTTAATTTTAGATATGAATATAAATATGTTTATTATTTACCATTTTTTATTACTCTGTGCCTTCAAGCATAGACAATATCTAGTATATATATAAAAAGTCTTTGGACTTTTTATATTTTAGTCGTCTCTAACTTGGAATAATGAGTGGCATGGATTAGCCCACCTCTTGCTCCTCCTCCCTATGATCTATTAACAAAATCTGCTTGTAATTTGTATCAAATCAAATCACAGAAAGACAGAAAGTATCATCATCTTCTCATAAACCCTACAAGTTGGCAATCTCTTTCCTACTTCATAATCAAGTCCGTGGTTAAAAAAATGGATAAAAATGATCATGGAAGTGTTAAAGCATCATTCAAGTTAAAATACCTCTAATTGAACTCTTTATGATTCTGTTGAACTCGTACTTTCATTGTACTGTTCACAACAAGTCTTAACGGTGGTACAGTGGAATATTGTTTTAGGGTTGAATTTATATCCAATTAACATTGCAAGGGGTAATGGACAAAAATGCCTCAACAGAAACACGATGATGAAAGAAATATAGACATCACCAACAATGCCCTAAACAACAATAATGCTGAGCATTCAGGATATCTTGAGAAGAAAGGATGGGCGCTAGAAGCTTTGTGCTTATTTGCCACTCTCCTCCCACTGAGAAGTGCTCAATACATGTCAAACAATCGCTATGAAGTGCACATGCATGTAGTGAACAAATATTTCCATTTTAAAAACATACAATAAAAAAAGAAAAGGAGAAGAAAAAAAAAAGAAAGAGATGAACAATCAAGGTCACAACACAATTCATCTCACCTTTCAAAGTAAATATACTTTTAAAAAAGAAAATCTCATTGATATATAGAAGTTCCAATAAAAACATGCAATCACAGAGTATTTGCATTTTTTATGAAAGATGGCCGAAATTGGGTCAAAATTGGTCCTCATGCTTAGCAAAGTTCAAACTAACTTGATATCCCTTAAGTTTATGCCTCCACAGATTATATAGTACATCCTAGCATGCCATGTTTCAGCTTACTTTCACTTTTCTATAGATGCCAAGTCTGGGAATATGACAAGGAATAACATTAACCCTTCCAGATAAATTGCGTTTTAGGCAATGAGACCAAACCCTTCACTATACCCATATACAGTGACCCCAACAATCAAATGCAATTTTTCTTTTCACTCAGCTTGTATTCAGTTCTTCCAAATTGTCAGGAATAGCTGCCTGAGTAAAAACACAAGAAATGTACACTGTTTTACTCCCTCAACTTTTAAATTCATAATGTTGCTCTTCATGGCTAGTTAAATACAAGTAAGTTTTGTAACATAGTGTGGCAAACAATTTATTACTGCACTATAAACATGTTCCTAAATCCTTCAGCAAGTATCTGGATAACATAAGAAAGACAAGAATTCAAATCACTTACATGCCATCATGTTTCCCCAATGGTTCATCGTACTGAACTCCAACCCAGAAACCAGGTGCAAGTGTTTCAGCATGGCTCACAAATTTGACGACCCCTCTTTTCTGCCCCGGTTCAACTTCGCATCTATCTCCTACCTAGATTGGCAAGGAAAAACAGAGTAACAGTAATACAATGATATGATGTTGCCCCAAATTACTCTTCAGAATTCTGTCAAACAAAACACCGTAAGTTTAATAGGAGGGACAAGGAATAACAAAAAAAAAATCTCACTCAAAGTGAAAAGGAGAGAGAACATTCATAGCCCCTATTAGTATGATGTTGCCCTGACAACAACAAAATGCAAGCGGATCAACTGTCCATGTGGCTCTATGTTTTCAATCAGCAGCATTATAACGTCTATCCGGAGTATATTTACCAAGCATGTTCTCTACTAATCAACTGACTGAAGTGTTAAGAGAGCTTGTATTCCATATCGAATAATTAGGACCACCAAGGTTAGTTTATATACTTGAGGGGTCACTTCACCCATTGTCAAGTAGTTTTGGGTTGGATGCTCGAACATAGTATTAGAGTTGGGTCTTGGGTGGCCAGTGAGTCAAGTCTCTTATCCATTTGAATTTTCCGGTATGCATGGTAGTTTGTTTGTTTGTTTGTTGACCCCACGTGCGAGCCCGGGTCTCACGTGAGGGAGGGTATTATGAAAGCTTGTATTCTACATCGAATAATTAGGACCACTGAGGTTGGTTCATATACTTGAGGGACCACTCCATCCATTGCCAATTGGTTTTAAGTTGAGTGCTCTAACACGAACATCACGGAGACTATGATTGTCTCATTGATCATCTATCCCATAGAGTTAGGATGGTGATGACGTAGCCAATGGATGTTGGACTGATATGATCAGCTTTGAAACCTAGGTGAAGGCCGGGAATTTCTGATCCGAAGGAAATTGCACATGGTAAATTTATTAGGATTTAATTTTGTTCTTTTTATTCTTTATTACCTAATTTTTAGTCACATACAATTTATCAGATTTGAGACACATGGGATAAGTTGAAAGAGTTTTAGTATGAGAATAGTTTTTAATTTTGGCAGGACACTTGTTCTATAAACTTTTCATTTAATCCTTACCATTTTAGTCAGAGTTTGAATAAAAAATTAATTATGCTCTATGGGGAATTTTGTGTTTCTAGAGTTTGGTAATCCCTTTATCTACTTTCTTTTCCTTCCCTCCCAGTATCAATTGGTACCATAGTTTCACGTTAATGCATCGTAGCTTCAATTTCGATGCTACAAACAATACTTTTCACTCATTCATCCGATGATGCTATTTGAAGAAGCTCTCAAGACTGTATGCCAATCAATAAATATCTTAGATTTATTATACCTATGAAAATCACCAGCCACTAGTTTCACCCCTTTATCAACAACCAAACAATATATTGTGTCATATCATCCTCTCTGTTACTATTTAAGTTGCCAATGACAAGCTTATTCATCGACGGAAAAAGAAGTGCACATAAATGAGTACAACACCATTGGAGAAGACGTATTCTTAGTCCTCCTCCTCACTCATTAGAGTGGAGTTCTTTTAGCAGAGGAAAATTGATGGCATAACCGTTGAAAGTTGGACTGATATGATCGGTGATGCTTAGATGGAAGACCGAAATTTCTAATCTACAAACACAAGAATAATTCCAAGGATACCCTTTATAACATGCCTAATGTTTATAAAATAATTTGGGATTTTCGCACTTTGAACCCCGAAGATGTCTCAATTCCCACTTCATACCCCAAAAGATTATTTTTCTTACTTTGCACCTAGAATGTCATAAATTGATTTCAATTTGGCCCTTAGACTAACATCGAATCCGTTAAAAATTGATGCCCATGTTACTCAAGAATATGAATGGTGAGTTTATATTTTTTACTAAGAGCAACACGTGTGGGTGGCATGTGTATCAAATTTTAGTAGAATCTAAAACGGATGTTAGTCCTAGGGCACATTAGAACTAATTTATGACATTCAGGGTGCAATGTGAAAAAAATAATCTTTCAAGGTGTAAAATGGGAATCGAGTCATCTTTTGGGGTGCAAAGTGTGAAAAGCCCAAATAATTTTGCCCCAAAACTTTCTTGTAAAAATAAAAAAAAATAGATAAAAGAAGAAATTTATTAAGATTGAAAAGAGATAGCAAATTATAATAGGGAGGACAAGTTATCCTCACAACGAAAATACCCAAAAAAGCCAAAAAGAGAAAAAAAAAACATTAAGCCAAAGCTGCCTTCCAATCCTTTTGAAGAACCGATAGAGGTAAACCTCTGAAACTCCCAGCCGACTTGAACCATAAAGAGGCATCAAAAACAATTCTATCTCATACTAAATTCAATGTAAGAAATTGATTTATGAATATTTACCCCCTATTAGATTTCACATTCTCCCTCCACCATCCTTTTTTCTCTATTTATCAAAGTAAAATAATAAAAAGTCTATAAACAATTACTATTTCAACATTAATTATTTAATATTGACTAAAATTGATCAAACATTTTGACATAAATTGATTACAATTTTAACACTAACGATCCAATTTTGCTTAAATTTAGACAAGTATTGATTCAAGTAGGTCAAAAATTGGTTATCGACTTAATATTGGTCAAACAACCTATCCCCATTCTCCAATAACTGTTCTTCTCCCCCCCCCCCTTTCTCCAACCACCCATAGCACCCCCAAGCAACCATCCGGGACAATCACCCCCTGTACCCACATCATGTGCACCACCAACCCCCAACACTACAGTGTTGTCCACTCCACACACAACCACCACAAAGCACCCATTGCCTCCCACCACTATGACCACCATCAAACAACACGACGACACTGACCACACCACTGTGCACCATCGCCATGCATCCCGAAGACATTGCTCAGCCCATACACAGCCACCACATCACTAAAGTACTACCCAAATTTACCATAACACTGCCTCCTCCTCCTCCTCCTCCTCCTTCCTATAGTACCAGCTCCAACACACTAACAAAGGAACAAACATATTCACCGAAAAAGTACTAATCAATCCCCGAACCAATTCCCCAAAACCATCCACAATTTCCCCAAACTTAACAATCAATTTCGACCCAATCATGCAAAATATCAACCAGTGTTGTGTGCATCTTGTTCGCTGGGGTGATCGATAGTGCATGGTGTTCGGAGCTTTCGACATTGGAGAAAATTGATCCTCATTGAGAGAGAGAGACAGAGACTAACTGTTGTTGTGTTGGGTAAGGGAGACGGTAAGGCAGCAGCATGGGGAAGGATACCCGTGAGGTGGGGGTGGAGCTTGGGGTGGCTGGAGGGATCTGGAGCTAGATAGTGGTGGGGGGCAATGTGGAGGAGGTGGTGAAGGGGGCTACCAGCCCCATGAGGGATGTAGCAAGAGAGAGAGGTGTGGAAGAGACAAAGAGAGACCATGTTTCTTCTTATTTGGGTCTTGATATATTTTTAACTGATTAATGAAGGGTAAAAAATTTTGTTATTCAAACTATAAACATTCGATACATTCATTCTTGTGCCAATTGGGATCTCTGTGTCATTTATGGAATGTCAGTGATCTCCTTGTTATTTGACCCAATATCAGGGGGGTCCGAGATGATATTTATCAGAATGAGATTATTCTTGGGATATGTTAATAGAGTTGTAGTATGGAAATAGTTTCTTTTTTGGTTGGAGTCTTGATCTACAAACATTGATATAATCTCTACTATTTTAATCAAAGTATGAATCAAAATTGATACTTCCCTGTGGAGAGTTTTATGTTTCTTGACCTAATCTGTGTGAGGGCTTGGTAATTCCCTCGTCTTCTTTCTTTCCCTTCCCTCCCCGCATCAGTTGGCGTTTGGGCTACTACTTGCAATCCTATTTGAGAATAGGATAGTCGTTAGGGATGACAGTGGACCGAAAAAAAAACGGATATTCGTCCAAACCCGTCCTCTTTGGACCGGGATGGACCATACGTATTGGACAGTGAACGTATACAGGGATACTCGTATAAACCTGTGCAGGAATGATCTAAAACTCGTCCCCACCTCGCCTCTACCCTTCCCCTCCCCTTCCCTCCCCGCTACACCTATAATATATATATATAACAAATAAAATGATTAAGTGAAACCCACATTTGTAATACATATTATTTTTATGAGTTTTTATGTTTGATCTATTTGTTATATAGTGAGTTTTCATCCTTCTTACAAATCCATTTGTGAGGTTTTATGATTTTTTTTTTTAATTTTCTTCTTAAAATTATAGAAATTAATTGTTATGGACGGGAATGGGGACAACAATCCAAATTTACCCGCAAGGCAGAGATGGGAATTAAATTTCCCCCGCTAACAGGGATGGACGAGGGGTGGACGAATATTTTTGAACTGGTAAGGGGGTGGAGACTACTCCCCCTGCCCTGGTCCACTGTCATCCCAAGTTGTCGTGCACCAATGATTTGTTGTGTAGGCACAGGCTTAGGCAGCAAGCTGGTTGGTGTAACCAGTGAATGCCTATCAAGGCAATCCACCCTGACCTTGGATGTGTTTTACGCAAATCCTGCCATCGGCTTACTATCTTTCAGTGAGCCCCTCCTGCTTGTCATCTACCACATTATATCATAACAAGCCTACTAAAATCCTTATCGATCGAAATGAAAACATGTGCATCAATCTGGTATTGTGTTAACCTAAATTGGTGCAAGCTTGTCTTTGTGACCATAGCATGAAACCCAAGGTTAACCATACCAATATCATATTGTAACTACTGTAGAGTTAGGATTTCCATATCAGTCTACAATGTCATTGAGCAACAATTGTTGTATATTTTCCACACTCTCTCAAGAAACCCTTTTTACCCAATCTGCGCAGATGAAGACTTCAATTATTTGTTGCCATTAGATGGTGTTTCCAGTTGAATCTTATGCCCAACATCTTTCCTTTCAGAATGTGAAGTAAAGTCGGTAGAATTAGGGGAATCTTATGGGTTGGATGCCCTAACTGCAGTAATGGTGGTAATTTTTCTGACGGTGTTAGGAGACCACTTAAATGTCCAGCTTGGTTCACAATTTCCGTAATGCCATTGAAAGTATCAATACGAAATTTTTTTAATAGGGAACAGGACTGAAAAAAGGCTAAAAAAAATCAAAAGCATGTTTATTTTAGAAACCCTAACCTAAATTGATGGATCCCTAAAGTAAGGGCAGCAATTAAAAACAGCTTCACACAAATGCCGTACTTATTCCTAACTTACCAAAGTAAACTCCCATAATGAAACTTAAAACAGTTTTACAAATCTCCCAATACGAAAAGAAAGATAAAGAAATTAAGATCAGCTAACCTTAATATTTGCACATAGCTCTTCCATGTAGTTGTCTGACATCTGTTTCGACAGCAAAAGGGAAAAAGAAAGTTCATGCCAACAGAAACAAATACTCATTCTTTTCCACACACACGCACACAAGAAATTTTGAACATGGAGAGCACAAAGTTACCAACGTAACCAACACAGTAAACTTTAAACAGAAGAGGCCTAAAAAAAAAAACTTAATGAAATATACAAACAAGAAGAAGAAAAACCTTCTATAGTAGAAAAAGTATGCAAGAGATCTTTGACAATACAAATTAAATAAAAGTACTGGACAATGCAACCTAGGGAAACTTGGACAGACCAAATCAATTTATGATCATTTTAAAGCTGATAAAATGCAAGACGCTTACTTTAGAATCATGAGCAGAAGGATGTTGGCGCACCAATTTTTCCTTAAACTTTCTGAAAGTACCTGAAACACGCCAGAATTTGTGCTGTAAGCTGCATCAATCAAAGGTTTATCGGATTCGGAGCAGTAAGCAAGACATTCAAGCAAGAAAAAAATCCTGCTGAATTAACTTAAAGGTGTTTTGATAATATATTAGAAGTTATCTAAAATAAATACAACCTGTAAATATCTGAAATTTTTTGATAGGAAACAGTAGATTCTATTAATAAAGTTTCAGCAAGAAAAGTTACAAATCCTCTCTAAGGTGGATAAGTCATCCAAGCAAAGATAGGTGAAAACAAACAGCAGCATACAATTGGAAATGAAAATGCTACATTCCACACGAGGCTGTCCAACTCACAGTAATACAAAAAAAATCTGGTCCCATAGTCCTTCCATCTCCTCACTTCTATCCTCAAAGATGCTTACATTCCTATCTAACCAAATGACCCAAATAGTAGCAAAAAACGCATAATTGCCAAAGGGTCTTCATCTTCCTATTTCCATTTTCCACACCAACCCAATCCAAAGACATCATATAAGACATGGAGCCAGGCGCCACCCAACTATCTGAAATGACAGCTAATAATATGAATTTGGTAAAATCTTACGACTCTTACCATTAAACTGAAAAAAATTTCTCCAAAAAGGACCAATATAGAACACAAGATATTATCCTTCTCCCATGGAACCAAAAATCCAGTTGCCCATATCTAACCCTAGTTCAATTTAAGGTCCAAGAAATCAAAGCTTTGCTTGGGTCACTATTATTGCAAGTTAACTATGCCAACCACTCTATCAACAAAAGAATCATGAGGAAAATAATGAAACATATATATAGCACTGGCCATTTTTATAAATTGTGTGCATTCAATTCAGAACTGGTAGTTTTTGGACATGGTTGAGTTGCAATAAACGTCTTTTGTTTTTGAAGTTATTCTTAAGAACCTTAGCCAGGGAAAATGCGAATATGTTATATGAAAATGTTGTAAAAAGTGTGTTTTCTTAGTGTGACTTTTGCGTCGTAAGAAGTGGAAGCGTGTTGTAACGGGTACCAGAGCTTCAAGGTTGTAAGTTTAATTTGTATCAACCAGTAAGCAATACGTTAGCATATCTTTTTTTCCTTAACTTCATCTATCTCCACTATTTGTGTACTATAGGTTTGAAGCTATGCTCAATTTCATTTCTACCAGCTGAAAAGCCCTTATACCTGTTAATGTAGCTTTAGTCATACATTTACATCTTTATGCATTTATACTATATAGGTTTGATTTCCAACAGGTGAAAAGCCAATAAACCTGTTAGAATTGATATAGCGTGTTTAGCCATTTAGGGAATAGGTTTTAGAAACCTAACACAAATTAATAGGAGGTCTTAGGTGAAAACCAACATCAAACTCTGCTACTCCATATGCCTCTTAAGAATGTACGTGTTATTTATTCAGTTCATTTCGTTACGAAAAGTTTAGTCTTTTGTCTTGTTTCAAGGTTTTATACTATTTTTTGTACATCTAGATACATAGCTTCGGTCAACTCAAAAAATGAAAGCATGTTAGAAATGTTTCAAAGACAAAATGAACATTAAAAAATTTTATATTTACAAAGCATTGGGAGAAACATCACAAAACATTCCGAAAGATTCTCAAACTTAGGAATTTCAATTTACCACCACTGTTTCGTTCCAGTTACACCGAAACTGAAACGTTTTGGTCTAAATACCTAAATGAAACAAACTTTTGGTTCTTGCTTGTCACCTTTTTCAGTGATTGAATATTGAAGAGTAACAAATTAGTTTCTTTTCTCCTTCAATTCAATAGTTTGATCTAGGTATTCATGGTATCAAAGCAAAATTTCCATTTATCTTATTGCCAACCATTTTTTATGTTGCTATTTTTCAATTAGTTTGTTGATCTAGGTTGTCATCATATCCTTAACTTCTATATTTGCAAGCAAATATATTTTGAATTTCTTTTATTTACATATTTTTTACCATGTTTTCCAAACACGTCTCTTTTTTATTCACTAGAAACCTCTATTATTTTTTTTAATAAATTTATCATCGTTTTTTTTTAATTAACAACAAATTTCATGACACTTTTGCATTTAATTTCTTTTCTTCGTTCTCCAATGAGTTTTAATAAAGACATGAAATAAGCTTACTCGTCAATGAGAGTGAAATACTAGAATAACTAAAACACCTTTAGCTTGATTAATTGATGAAAAGTAGCCAAGGGTCAGGGATATAAATCGTAGCGAAAAAAATAATAATACAAGTTTGAGTAGTCCTATTCACCCTCCTCTATGACTCTTTTCAAATGGTATCATACATGATGCAAGATATAGATGCATCTTAACCATCATGCAAGACCTCAAAAACACAAAAAGCAAAATGCATGAACTCTAAACCACATGCAATGATGATTACTCTTTACTTTGTACTTTAAATTCTCAAGAGAACTATTAATTTCATCTTCTTTCCATGTCTCTTTTTTTAGCATTTTATCCTTAAATAAAACTAATTTTTTCTCCTATTAAGTTCCACCATCTAGTAGTTGGATTATTAATTTCTTTTCTTAGTCTCAAAGAATTAGTACATGCAACTTACAACCTCAAACGATTTTTATTACGTGCATCTAGAATTGTTGCTTATTTTTTGCAGTCAAGCTTTCTCCTAGAATAACCTTACACTCGTTTGATGATAAATGATACACTATTCTAATCAAGAAAAAAAATCTGTTTGACTCTTATTTAATCCACTTGTAAAGGTGATTAAAGGTTCATTTCTCCTTTCCAAACAAGCTTTTACTATAACGAGATCATATGGGAGTACAAAATCTAATACAAACTCCCTAGCATCACTATTATCTCCAACCCCATGCCCACCAGGGACTATTTCACATCCTTTATAATCTTTTCCTATATAACTACTATCGTTTGTATATTCCATTTCCTACAGGTACTCACATTAGTTCATCGCCAATAATTGAGTTTTCATATTTTCTTCCAAACCTACTTGAGATGCAAAAGGTGTGCTGATATTGATTATATTTTCTATATTGCAAGCTCGATTAGTATTATTCTATCTCCTTGACCTTTGACGGAAATTACTACTTGTTTAAGATTTTGATATAAAGTCTATAACATGTAGTATTTCACTTGTTTTCTCTCCTACCCATTTAGTTTCCAGTAAGCATGTTATGTCGAATTTCCTCCTAATCATGGCTTTAGTTAACTCTATTATACTTGTCAATGTACCTACATAATTTGGTTGCTAATCTAAATACTTATACTTGCATACATTTCATTGCATCCGAACGTCTAAAATGCAATGACCCTTGCCCATTGTACAAAACACCGAGATGCAAAAAGCATCGTTTAAGGAGAATGCCACACTTAGGGTTATTAAACAAACGGAGTAGCTCAGGCTCAACTCGTTTTTGGCGTGCTCAAGCTCATTCGTTTTACAAAATGTTTCGAATTTAATCAAATTTCTAAGCTTGTTTTGTATCCGAGCCGAGCTACTCGCGAGCCATCTCGTTTATAATTATATTTTAATTTAAATTTTTTTTATTCAAAAGGCTGAATGATAGCTTTTTCCTACTTGTTAGCCTATAAAGGGTGCACCTTGAGCTTCACGCCCACTGACCCCCATATGATGGTTGCCTGCACTACTCTCTCTCTCTCCATGTGATGCTCGACTACTCTATTTCTATCTCATAAAACTTAATGCCTTGAGCCCCAAAAACAGCCCCAACACTGACCCTCCACTGTCCTCTTCCTCCCCCCCCCCCTCTTCCTCCACGAAAATTCTTCTCCTCTTCCTTTGATTTGCATCCATGGGACTCTTCCATACCAACTTCTCAAGACTCTCGATTTTCATATCTACAGAAAATTACTACAATCATCATCTCCAAGTCAAACTCTTGATCAAGAATCATCACCCCCAACATTCCAACGAGGTGATACCAGAAGTTGTAGTAGCTAATCATATCATCAAATCCCATATGGTGTATACAATATTATATACCATATATATGGTGTATATTTATAAATTTTGTTTAATTTTTGAATTTTGTTGTTGTTAGGGTTTGTATATAGATTTGGATTTGTGTAAATTTTAACTTAAATATATGAATTTTAATTTGTGATTTGGAACTTGTGGTTATGAGATTTCATATTTTTAGAGTGTGGATTCAACATTTAAGTCTTAGAACTCGGTTTGGGCTCGAACTTGTGCCAAGCCAAGCTTGAATAGAAATTTAGGCTCGGTATCCGAGCCCGAGCCCGAGCCAAGCTTAAATAGCCACCAAAAAACTCAAGCCGAGCTTGAGTATACCAAACCTCGAAAGGCTCGGGTTGATTAACACCCCTAGCCACACTATCCATGCATATATATATCCTTAGGATCCATCTTGATAAGTTTTATGTTGATTGTCAGCTATAACTAATTCGATAGTACTATGAGAGACTATATAACTAACTGTTTGGTGGCCAAAATGAAACTCAATAGACCTTAATTCCAAGTGCCAACTACTTCAGAAAGGGAGCTCCATCACCAGAATCACTTCCTTAGGCCTAAACCATTTTTCTTAAACATCCCTCCTGTAAAGTGAACCAATTGGTTAGACCCTTTCCAATCACAAATTCACTTGAATTGCATGCTAAATACGTGTGCACGGCATGTTACAGAAATTCAAGTTTGTAAATTTTAACACCGAAACCAAAGTAAAAATAAGTGCAGATTTGATTGAACTGACCAATATCAACAACTATTTCTAGCACTAGATATATGAATTTTCTGATGCTACGTTGGTTTAACCAGGAAGAACTTACTCATTTTCCATAAAGAAGATGATAATCAAGTTCTTTAATTTGATACAACTTGATCCCATGTCACATCCAAATGTTCATTTGTAACAAGTCAAAACAACTATATTAAGTTACAAGATAAGTTCGTATGTTTTTTAGGAGCCAAATAAAACATCGAAAAAGACTTCCACCAGCCTATCAGTGCGCAAAATTTATCAACACCTTACCATCAAGTTTATCATAGGCTTCTTCAGAAATTGTGTATTTCTCCACCAGTGAGGTGTCCTCCAGCCAGCCACCAGAGGTTACAGATGATGGATCCAGATCAATAACATGTAACCGATAGCTATTATAAACAAAATAAAGAAGACAATCAAAATAAATAAGCCAAAAGAATACTCTAAGAAAAAGAGAAACCGGATCTTTCCAAGCAGATTACACTAACTTTTGCCGGGTTTTTTTTTGGGTGCGGGGAGGTGGGGGGAGTAAAGAGGATTAGTTATAATCTCAAGCAAATGAAATAATCAAGAAATAAAATAAAGATATCTTCATCCATGAAGTGAATATAAACTTAATCATTCATGAATTCAACAGCTTAGTTCCACTTTTGGCCTTTATCACAAATTGATCTCTGTTAAAAAAGATAAAACAAGAACAGAAATTTGACAATAGACAAGTACATCTCTGAGAAGTGGGAAATTAATGATTACACCAGATGCAGCTGTCAAACTATAGTGATTTCAAAGCCACAAGCTGAGTCAATAAGAAATTTGTGTATTATCATAAAACACCCATGCTGATTTGGTTGAATTCCCCATATGATGGTAGATTAGCAAGTGGTCAAACATCAAAAGAAACCCACTCAAAATCCAAAGCGCAGAGCCTCCAAGAGAAGTAGAAAAAGATCCTCAAAATCAAAGCTCAGACCCTCAAAGACAAAGGCCACTTCACAGCCGTCTTGGGGGATGCTTCTAATATATTTTGCCATCCCTCAAGTTGACCACTAAGAAGATCCTAAATATATAACTGAAAATTTTTCTTTGCACCCAAGGAAAATTCAAGCAAACAACAACTCGAAGCATTACGGAGAGAACAGTGACAATTGAACAATTGTAATGAGGAAGAGAAATCAAGGAGGCCTGCCAAACTCGTAAAATACACCAATAGGGATTAGAGAACAATTAAATACTAATTCCTCATCACGCAATGTAAGGGTAAAATAAACAATAACATGCTCCAAAACACTTAGTTTTACAAAATGAAAAGTAAGCTGGCATCCAACATATTCCATACCATTTTCAGGGGTAATCTTACCAACATGTTCTCATGATATTAACCTTACAACTAAACTCTGAATATGATTTCTCCTAATGCTATTAAAAAAAAAACAGTCAAGGACATCAAGCAAGATATACACAAATATAGAGGGTGGAATATCAGCAAGGTTGTAAATGAGGGGGATATCTCATACATGCTTTGATTCATATATTCGTCCCCCACAAAAAAAAAAAAATTAAGTGCACCAAATGATGATGTCCCATTTACTAGTACCGTAATCCTATCTATACGATATCATTTTTCCCATCATTAGCACATACATGCATATCATGTTTTTTCCAAGATCTACGTAATACTACTTACTCGAAAATCTAGATATAAAAACATATAATTGAGATAGACCAGGCATGAAGCTAAACCAAGCTTTAATTGATGTTATCATGGAACGAGGCTTTCATTCAAACTTTAAGTGACACTACATGCTTGAGATACATATGGTATCTTATCCAATGTGACATGGTTTAAAATTATATTTTGGCATTTTGAATGTCATAATTTCTGTTAATATGCAATATTTTGATCAAGTGAAATAAGGTAAGATTAGCAGAAAAAATAGATTTAAAACTAACCTATCTTGTGGAGAATAAAAACCAAGGGGTCTCGTGTTATCACTTAGGTCTGAAATTTTAACACCGGTGTCATCATAGAGCTCAAGGCACATTGAATTAACAGAGGTACCACATTTTTTCCAAAGCTTCTCTTTTACAGCTTCTACTGTCATCTGAAAACAAGAAGTCAAAAAACTGGATGCCAAGCCCATGACAAGTAGGTAAAATAAAGGAAGAAAATTACTGTACATCAAAAGCAATCAACAAGAATGTGTCACCCAAAATCCCATTTAGAGGAAAAAGGAAGTAATGGAATCCCAGCAAATTATTAAATGCTACCTATACCACATCTCCTGATGAACTGGATAAATATAATACTTGTGTCTAAAAAAAAACGTAAATATATGAAGGGGAGATAGGGAACTCATTCTTATCGAAATTCATCACTTATCAAAATTCATCAGATAATAGTGCCAGGACAAACTTGTTGACAGATTAGGAAAGTCTTTCCATCAGGGGGCCAGTTACCGACTCAGAACGTAGCTAGCTTCAGAACTGGCTAGGGCTTTAACTAAAATCCTGGGACTTTATTCTTCTCCCCTACTGAGCCATTTAAAGTCTCTATGACATGCTTAGTTTTCATGCAGGGGTTCTAGGTGTCATGCAACTACGTAATACTGTTTTGTGCAAAATAAAATCGATGATATTGGGAGGAAGGGATGGTATAACTTTTGACATCAGTTGCACAAAGTGGTTGACATTCAAAGCACAACCTTTTGGTCGTAGCCCAACACTTTTCCCACTTGCCACTGGCCCTTGTGTGTGTGTGCATGTGTGTGAACATATTGGAGGAAAAATATTTCCAATCAAAAATAGATAGCATGAAACTTCAAAGCACAAATTCAACTAAGCTATACGGTATAAATGCAGTACAAGACAAACTCAAACTGAAGGAAGAGTTTATTAAACAATACCTGAAGTGAGAAACGAACATAAGCAGAGAAGCTCTTGAGATTGGAATGAGTTACACTCAATAGAACCGATTCATCCCCCTGAATTTGTAAGGCGGAGGCCATGGCCTTGAGAGTCAACCAACTTGTGTTGTTTTGTAACTGCGACTTCACGTGTTCACTTGTTTCAAACTATTGGCCAGTTCTCTTTGTTTCAAAAACAAAAATCAAAATCAGCAACAAAACCCTGGCCATGGATAATCAAAAAATTGACCACCTAATTCACAGCCGGATTCAAAAATCAAACAATGTGCAATCCTACTACTGCATTTAACCCAAATCTACCGAACTCCATCCAATTAAAAATTCCAGAATTGAACCTAATTGAAAAACAAAATCTATATTACAGAATTGCAAACTAGAATTTTCCAATCCATAAAAAGTTCAGTATAATTAATAACTAAAGTCCAACTACCTCAAGAATGTCCTTCGTATGCTACTAAATTTGCAGCCTCTGCTCTGATGCTCTTTAATGTAAATATATCTCGGGAAGGTCTTAAATCTTAATGCAAATACCTCGACAAATTTATGGAGAGAGAGAGAGCCGAAAATCACTGGGGAAAGTGTCACTGCTGGAGTTTTGAACCAGAGAGGGAGTCTGATTTAGGGTCGGGCTTTTCAATTGCCAAACCCATCACCCGAGTTCGTTTACCAAATAGTTCACCTAAAATTTTTTTTTTAATCAAATTAATGCATTTCAAAACTTACTTTCCAAGTTTAAATACTTTTTGAATACATCTATGTATATCTATATTTATACTATTTATGAATGTCAACATTTGTAAAAAAAATTTGATTTTCTATTTTA
This sequence comes from Ilex paraguariensis, assembly GCA_963454935.2. Lineage (NCBI taxonomy): Eukaryota > Viridiplantae > Streptophyta > Magnoliopsida > Aquifoliales > Aquifoliaceae > Ilex > Ilex paraguariensis. The sequence goes on from CAUOFW020000852.1 coordinate 95,386, forward strand.
TATTTAATTATTATTAAAAAGTCAATTACATTCACATATTTACTTTCATTCAATTTTTAATATTTTCTACAGCTATTTAACTTCTAAATTCTTTTAAACTCTTTTATTAGTAGTATTTGAATTATAAATCCTTTTGGAAAAATTTATTAGTAGTACTATTACATATAATTTTCTATATCTATATCTATTTATATAAAAATTAAAATTCAATTCATACTCTATTATTATATACATGTTGTTGGTAAATTAAATTTTGTTGTCAAATATATATTACATTTAATTTTTTTTATATGCTACAATATCATAATATTATGATACAAACAATAATTTACAATTTTATCAATCTCTTTGACAACAAAAATTATAATAATATATTTAGATATACAAATACTCAAGAATGACTTTACAATAAAACTTCACTATAAAGAAAAGAGAATTTGTTAAAAAAAGTATGAAAAATGCTTAAAAATGACAAATTAAATATATATATTTATCTATATAATAAAGTAGAACGAATTTGAATTTTGGAGATAAAAAGTGGTCTAGATCGTTTCATAACAAAAAAAAATATCATATAACGAACGACGTTATCACAAACTGTCTCGAGCTATTGACGTCTTTGATCTGACATACCACATTAACTCTTTTGAAATATTTTTACAACTTAAAATTTATAGTTTCCAAAAATGATATTCCAAAATTTAATTCCTCTAAATATTTTCCTTAAATCAAACAAATATCTCTCTCGCATTCCTCTGTATCTCTCTTACGCTCTATTAACGCAAAAAATATCAATTTTTCACAATTTTTTTCTCTGTATTTGATGAAAATATCACAAAAATATTATACAGTATTTGATTTAAACAAATACTACATCTCTCTATAGATAAATAATATATATCACAGAGAGAGATAGTATATTATAAAAATATTCATCTGTATCTCTCTCTGAAGGAAAATTATATAATAAATATTAGATAAATAGTATATATCAGGAAAATATTCCTCTATATCTCTCTTTTTCATTCAAGCAATACTAACAACACGAATCATACAAATTTAATAGTCAATTTTATTTTTTCTATAATCAATAAAAAAAAACATAATTTTGCAAAAAATCTAATTTAACAAAGAAAATATCTATATAATAAAGTATAATAAATTTGAATTTTTGAGACAAAGAGTGGTTTAGATCGTTTCATAACCAAAAAAAAATCATCTAACGGACAACGTTATCCCAAATTGTCTCGGGCTATTGACGTCTCAGATGGTTTTGATCTGACGTACCACATTAACTCTTTTAAAATATTTTTGCTGCTTAAAATTTATAGTTTCCAAAAATGATATTCCAAAATTTAATTCCTCTAAATCTTTTCCTTAAATCAAGCAAATATCTCTCTTGCATTCTTATGTATCTCTCTTACGCCCAATTAACACAAAAACTATCAATTTTTCACAATATTTTCCTCTGTATCCTTATTTGTATCTCATGAAAATATCACGAAAATATTAGATAGTGTCTGATTCAAACAAATATTATATCTCTTTATAAATAGATAATATATATCACAGAAAGAGATAATATATTATAAAAATATTCTTCTATATCTCTCTCTGAAGGAAAATTATGTAATAAATATTAGATAAATAGTATATATCACAAAAATATTCTTCTGTATCTCTTTATTTCATTCAAGCAATACTAAAAACACGAATCATACAAATTTAATAGTCAATTTTATTTTTTCCATAATCAATAAAAAAAAGCATAATTTGCAAAAAATCTAATTTAATAAAAAAAATATGTTTAACATATAAAATATACAAGAATAAATTCAAGTTTATATCAAGAGATATACTAAAGAAAATATGTTTAACATTTAAAATATACAAACACGAATCATATAAATTCAATATTTAGTGAACAACACAAAGCAACAATATTTACTAAATAATCTAAATCTAAATACTCGAGAAAAATGATACAAAATTATAAGCGAGAGAAACGATATAAAATTATAAGCAATATTATAAATACGAATCATATAAATTCAATATTTAGTGAACAACACGAAACAACTATTTTTACTAAATAATTCAATACTAAATAACGTTTAGTTTAAGAAAATATACTAAAAATATAAATAACAGAAAAGAATGATATAAAATTAAAAGCACTACTATAAACTCGAATTATTCAAATTCAATAGTCAATTTTGTTTCTCATAATCAATAAAAAAAAGCATAACTTGCAAAAAATCCAATTTAATAAAGAAAATATGCTTAACATGTAAAATATACAATATTAACTTCAAGTTATTGGGCAACTCAGATATCAAGAGATATATTAAAGAAAATATGTATAACATTTAAAATATACAAACACGAATCATACGAATTCAATATTTAGTGAACAACACAAAGTAACAATATTTACGAAATAATCCAAATCTAAATACCGAAGAAAAATGATACAAAATTACAAACGAGAGAAATGATTCAAAATTATAAGTAATACTATGAATACGAATCATACAAATTCAATATTTAGTGAACAACACGAAGCAACAATCTTTATTAAATAATCCAATAATAAATAGTGTTTAGTTTAAGAAAATATACTAAGAATATAAATAACCGTGAATAATGATATAAAATTAAAAACACTACTATAAACTCGAATCATACAAATTCAATAGTCATGTCGTATCTTTTAAAAGTTGGTTGAATTTTTTATAGTTATATTTGGTCATTTGACAACATCTGCAGACTTGGTTTATTTGTGGGAGTATTATTTTAATTTTCATTCCATTAGTTATGAATTCTGTTATTATTTAGATAAAGTTGATTATGAATATTAAAATCGTAGATTTTGAATAAAAAACAGAACATTGAATATTGTCAACTGATATATTTTTTCAAATGTTTGAATTATTATGTGTAAGTAGTTATAACAGAATTTTTGTAGTATAACAATTTAATATGAAAATATATACTATGCATGTAGGTAGATGTTATAAAAAATATTAGCGGACTCATTTTGTTCGTCGTTTGCTACAATGTTGTATTTTACTTTACATTTATGTATGAACAAATATTTGTAACTAATTTACGAGTAACACCGTGCCTTTAGGCACGGACAATTGCTAGTCCATCTATACTGTATTAGACTGTATACTTTTATCTAATTCATCCAATTTTAATACGGTAACCAAACGAGCTCATAAAGTGTACTATTTGGATAATCATTTGAAATAAGACTATATATAATATAAAGTATTTTTTACGACCAAATGCAGTATAAGGTTAGATTAGAAAGTTTTAATCAGGCAAAATCTATAATTCACCCTTTAATATTGTAACTAAATGATCCCTATCTTTTTCATTGAAAGAACTCTTATTAAATCATAAAATTTACAAGGACTTTTCTTTTTTAAATCCTCTTCAACACTTTCAAGAGATTCTTTTCTTGCTTCTCCTCTAAAGTTGAGCTTATGACCACCGAGAAGGTTTTGTCATCCCCGAGGTATGCATACTTGAGATTGGATGGTAATGACTTTAACTCCAAAATGAGATTTTGTACGGTTGAAACGCCACCTAAAAATGTTTCCCACTACTTAAGCTTACACTTCATAGAGAGAAGGAAAAAATTTCAAGTGAATTAGGGTTTAAAATGGGTAGAGTTTCGTGAAAGTCTATTACCTCAAAAATGGTTATATACATATCTAACTTGGTTATATACATACACGACTTATTTATAATCATATATAATCAGGTTATATAATATTGGGTTTGTGTCATTTATAAGACGTGTATAATTGAATTTGAAGCTTGTATAATTATTTAAATTTTTTTAGGAGAAAATTAATACCCAAAATATGTTATTTAAATTTCATATCGAAATGATAAACCCTCATTGGTGGGGATCATGAAGTCTGTAATCGCGTCCATTACTCCTCTTCAAAACGAATCTAGCTAGGTTAACATAGCGATTAATCGTCGAGCCTCAATGTTGACTCCAAGACTCGAACCTCTAACCTCAGAGCGAAAAGTTCTGCCAGCAGTTTGTACATAATATTTGTTTAGTTCTTGAACTATCAATACTTAGGGTGTGTTTAATAACGTTTTTGTCATTATGTTTTTTTTTATAAGAAAAACAGAACTAGTGTTTATTTTTTCTATAATAAAAATTAAAAATATAAAACATGTTTGGTAGTCATTTATATTTAAAAAATAGTAAAAACAAAAATAAAAAACCTGTTTCGTATTATACCAAATATTAACAATCCAACCCAACCCCACCACCCACCTTCACTGACCACCCAAAACCACCACCCAACCTGAAACTCACCCCTACCATCGAAAATCCTGTGTGTGATGTTTGGTGCCATTAGGGGTGTTCATCCTATTCTACGGGTAGGAAATATATAGTCTTACGCCTTCCTACCCAATACTTTGCAGAAGAATTTTTTCTTACCTTACTCTACCCGATTAGATGTGGGTACTCATACCCGATTAATCGGATAAAAAATCGGGTAAACACTTTTGTAACTATTAATTTTTGGATCATTTTAACAATTAAATTAAATAACATGTACCAATTTAACAACACAATAAATCAATAACACTAAAACCTAAAACAACTACAACAACAATTATAATAAAACATAAGAAAGTATGAACATCAATCCATCATAATTGTTACACAAATACAATAACAATTATTTAAATTTTAAATTATATGAAACACATTAAAATCATAACTGCTCCAATAGATCACTAGTTCACCACAAATCTTGTAACCTATACAAAAAACAAATTCATGTTTTAGCAATTCAAACATCCATAACAATTATAATGTTATAATATAAATTATACCACATAAATATTCTTATAATTACTAAAAAAATATAAAAAAATTAAATATATTTTTTGCGGGTAGGGTAGGGTAGGAATGCGGAAATTGATGGGTATTCCGCATTCCTACCCGATTTAATCAGAAGACCAAAACTCTTCCGTATTCCTACCTAATTTTTGTGGTTAACCGTTCAATAGGATAGAGTAGGGTTGGAAATTGCGGCAAATCATAAATTTGAACACCCGTAGGTGCCATGGACGACTTGTGTGTGAATAAATACAAGCCGAGAGGGAACATTCAAAACTTCAATTTGGGGGATATGGGTTGTTGTGAGCACTGCGAATGTCACCCAAAATTGGTTTTTTGGGAACAAGAAGTCCATGTTGATATTCAATTACTTGTTCCGAATTGGTGGTGCTGCGGTTTTGCTATCAAACATTTCGTCAGACAAGTGGAGGGGCAAAGTACTGTGTGTATGTTTTTACATACAACGAGGCAATACTAAAAGTTGTGCATTCAAAGTTGATTCACTTGAACAGAATAACAATTGAACAATAACAAGTTGATTCACCAATTATAATCAATACAAATATTCCAACTTTCTGCTAGTCTAACCTTATGTTAAATTCCTTAGATCTGCTATTCCTTTTTTTTTTTTTCACACACACAGCAGCAACACACACACACACCCATACATATATCTAACAATGTATACGCATATATTCATAGATCTGTGTATATATCTACGGAGATAGTGAGATCTATTTTAAAAACTCACATTTGTGGCAATCGAATCATCTAGCTGAAGAAGTTTGAGATGGGATTGAGGTTGAGAGATGAAGATTGAGTCTGAAGAAGTCTGGCTGTCGAATGCATCTTCTGGCTGATGCAAACGGGGGAGAGAGAGAGAGAAAGATACAAACACAGAGGTTAGAGAGGGAAATGAATTGGGTTTTTATACTTAAAATATTTGTACTCTTATTTGGTACTTCATTCGTTCCTAAATATCTGTTATTTTACACAATTTTTTTTGTTGCATAATTAATATTTTTTCTTTCAAATTTACCCTTAATTTTTCAATGTATTAAATTAGGTGAAGGTTAAGTGTCTTTCATATTATTTTTTTTTCTAATATATATTAAATAAGAATATTTTAGTCTTATGCAATTATTTTTTTACTCATATTAGAGCTATTTAATAACTTTCTTAATCCCTGTAAAAAAACTTTAAACGACGGATATTTAAAAACGGAAGAAATAGTTAATAGGATTCGAAGACCACACCTTATTAAATGCACCCCAAGCCGCGTGCCTGTTTTCATTTTGTGTGTGTTTTTTAAAATACCATTTTTTGGTGTTTAGAGATTTGGGGCTTATTTTTAAAACAAGGTTGGTGGAAAAAAAATGGAAACACAAACACAGACAGAGACATATTTTTATTTTTATTTTTGACAAAAATTAAAAACAAAAATTGAAAAGAATAAAGACAATGAATTATCAAATGCAACATTAATCTTTAAATTGTATTTCAACTAAGTTTGTCGGTCCAAATTCGTCATCAATTGTAACATAAAAAAAAAACATAATGCAAGGATTATATAATACTAGGGATCATCCGTGCATAAAATTACGGTGCAATGTGAATAATTTTGAGAGAGATGTTGGTGGCCGTTAGATGAGTTTTTTTAACACTGTCGGATGAACTTATTAAAATATACACTATTTTATATTATAGATGTATTATTAACCAAAAAAAATAAAAATGTTCTATAAGTCATAGGAATAATTTTGATGAAAAAAAACACACATATTTATCTAATATTACATCTAGTAATTTGAACTCCTATGAAAGCAAAGATTGATTCAATGTTATTAGATACATACATAAAATATTATTAGAGTTGGATTGTTCATAATTAACAGCCGACTAGGCTTGGTACACGTGATGCTCACGTAATGGTTTTCTTTTAGAGCCGGTGACCGCATTGGACCAAAAGATTTAGTCGAAACATTTCTTAAAATCTAGAGGGACTAAATAGAAATCAAATATACAATTTAAAGGCATAAAATATACATAAAAAAGAGAGGAAGAATTATACTAGATTCCTTAAGATTTGTCACTTAATCATTTATACTCTCTTACATTTAAAATATTACACATAAACTTCCTAAAATTTATACATTCATAACTTTTAGACCTCTGTCTTCAATGTTATTTAGTATATCTTTAGTAAATTATATTTGGACCCATTAAAGTTATAGGAATTTAATACTTAGACCCTTTAAATTTAAAATATTATACTTAGACTAAAAATAATCTAATCCAAGATAGAATATCAAATATTTTAAATTTTATAATTAAAATTTGTGTTCTTTTATGTCATTTATTGAAATAAAATTAAAAATAAAAATCTAATTTTTTTTCTTAAAAAATTATAATTGATATACAATTATAATATCTATTGAAATTTAGTTTGATAGTTTAAACTATCAAATTATCCCAATTAAAGCTAGAATATATTGTGTCCATTATAGTTTGACTCCTTATTTAATTTTTTAGTTTTATTCTAATAGATAGTATAATTACATATTAATTATAATTTTTTAAGAAAAAATTAGATTTTTATTTTTGATTTTATTTTAGTAAACGATATAATAGAACATGAATTTTGGTGGTAAAATTCATGTTTTATTATGAATGACTTAGACCTCTTGTTTAATTTTTTAATTTTATTCTAATAGATAGTATAATTGTGTATTAATTATGATTTTTTAAGAAAAAAATTAATTTTTTATTTTTGATTTTATTTCAATAACTGATATAATAGAACATGAATTTTGATTATAAATTTTAAAATATTTGATATTCTATTTTTGATTGGAGTATTTTTGGTCTAAGTATAACATTTTAAATTTGAGGAGTTAAGTATTACGTGCATATAAATCTCAAGGGGTCTAGATATAATTTATTAATAGATATACTAACGGATATTTGATAAGTCTAAGTAGTACGTGCGTACAAACTTTAAAAGTTTATGTGTAATATTTTAAATATTAAGAGGGCTTAGTAATTAAGTTACAAATTTGAAAGGTACGAGTAAAATTATCCAAAAAAAAAAAAGGTACACAAAGACTAGATGCAAGACTTCGTAAGACTTGAGACAAGTCTTGCTTGCCGTGCGATAAAAGCCTTAACACTAACATCACACTTTACTTATTAGAGAGAGGAAAGAGAATGCTTGAGAAAGTTAGAGCTGGCAGTGATAGATGGAGAAGACAGTGACGGTGTTGATCTTGAACTCTTCAGTGATCGCAAATCAATTGAATAGGGAACATTCACTGCACGAGAAATGGTGTGTCAGATGTGAAGATGTCCAGATGAAACTGAAGATCTTTGGCAATCATTGCTAATTCAGGCATAAATATCCCTCAGAAAAATGGACAAAGGGACGCAAACTCGAACCAGAATAAGTCCATTAAGCAAAACCCTTCGATCTTATACTGACTTAAACTTCGAAAGGGATTAGCTGGGCACACGCCTGACCCCCTTTTTTTGACTCTGTTGTTTCAGGTTTGCCAATTGAGAGATCGCTGCCTTACACGATTGCAGGAAATATCCCATGCAAAACTCTAGTTTGACTAAAGGAGAGGATGCTAGATAAGACAACAGGATGAAAGGAGAAATTGCTAAATCACGCAAAAAATAGATGGGGCAAAGGAGAGCGCCCAGAGACATATATGGTTGCAGATAACTCTATATTTATTTGCTTGGCAAAAAAGGGATGAGACAAAGGAGAGCGTCCAAAGACACCTTGATAGACCTTCACCAGTGGGATCATGAGGCCTTTGACCTCATCTGTTACTCCTCTTAGGAACGAATCTACCTAGGTTAGAGTAGCGGTCAACCACCGAACCCCAATATTGACTCTAAGAATCGACCTCTCACCTTAAGATGAGAAGTTCGGTTGGTACCTCACTAAACCATCCCACTCGATGGTTTTATACATGATATTTGTTTAGTTTTTGAACTATCAATACTTAAACTTTAAATTGTATTTTTAACTAAGTTTGTCTGTCCAAATTCGTCATCAATCATAACATAAAAAGCATAATGTAAGCATTATGTAATTTGCGCTACTAACCAACAAAAATAAAAATGTTCTACCGTCATAGGAATAATTTTGATGAAAAGAAACACAAGACACATTTATCTAATATTATAGCTAATACAAGACAACCCCACTAATTCACACTTACTTCTTTCTCTCTTATTTTTTGTGTTCACTTTAATTTGAAATTACATAATTTCAGAAAAAAATTGTTATTTAAAACTTAAATATTGCACAATCAATATATATATATATATATATATATATGTATGTATGTATATATATATTTGTAACGTATGAGAATACAATACAATGTTTTTTTTTTGTATTGGTAAGTGGATGCATATATACACACAGAAAATCTAGGGGGACCATAGTTATACGATTTAAAGGCATAAAATATACACAGAAAAAAAAAAAAGGCACACAAAGACTAGATACAAGATTTCTCTTGAAGGTAAGTCGCGCTTGCCATACGCTAAGAGACTTCACTCAACACTAACATCACACTTTACTTTTTAGAGAGAGGAACATGCAGAGAATGCTTGAGAAAGTTAGAGCTGGCAGTGATAGATGGAGAAGACAGTGACGGTGTTGATCTTGAACTCTTCAGTGATCGCAAATCAATGTTTTTGATCCAAGTATGGTCTCTCCCATCTCTGTTTTAATGTGGCCAAAATATAATAATTTTCTGTGAATCCATATGATTGGTTCTCTGATCAATCTTTCATTGGATCCAACAAGACCTGGTGAATCCTCAGTCCTTTTACATCTCTTTATTCCAATTGCTACCTACATCTGATTTCCCATCAAGCACATATTGCTAGTTTGATCTGCTCAATCTAAATCATTGCTGTAGCTACATCCTGCATACCCTGCGAAAACTTTTTTTTGTTTTTTTGAATTCTGAGTGTTAATCAGGTTGTTATTAAGAATAGATTGCACCAAAATGTCGGTCTTTTTGGAAATTTTGTACCGTATTTGTTGCTGGAACGATGAACAAGGAAAAGATGATCTTAACTGTGATAATGAAAGCTTGCTCAGAAACAAAAGTAGAAATCCAAACCCTTCTGATTATCATGCTATTGACCCATTTCCAAGGACCTTTGCTCCAACTACTTACACTAATCACTTCATAAAGCAAAACAATGCAAAGACCGGCCTTCAGAACATTCAGTCACAAAGCTATTCAAATTCTTCAAAATTGGCTCAGACATCGATAAACACTAGCCTCTCTGTTCGAACCCAAGAGATAAACCAAAAGAATTCAGTTCCAAATAAGCTGCTTGATGCTTCAAAAGTCCCTCATAAGCCGACAATTTTACCTTCATTGTCCTCTTCTAGTTATGTTGTTCAAAGTAAGACAGTTAATTTCGAAACAAACAAAACAGCTGACCAAAAATGGACCCAGAATTTTTCTCCAATTTCCTCTCAACCATCTCCATCTCCATCTTCCTCTAAACCCCCAACTTTATCTAAGCAAACTCAATCTTTAACAAGGACACACACAACTTTCTCCAAACCATCACCATCTTTGTCTGTGCCACCTCTGTCTTCCTCTAAACCGACTTCACCATCGTCCTTATCTTCATCTTCTTTTCAGACTTCATCTTTCCCGAAACCACCTCCACTTTCGAATAAGCCTACTCTTTCTCCTGCTTCATCTAATCCGAAAAATGACCAGACACACACCAAGTACATTTGGGTTCAGGAGGGTTCATCACCTACACATGTGATTCCCGAGGATATCAAAGAATTGATTAAGAAAGACGTTGTTCCTGGAGTGCTCAAGAAGCCCTTGTCTCCGTTGACCTACAAGGATTACTTTCATGCTCTGCTTTATGCCGAGGATTACTACCTTGAGGTACATAGAACAAATATTTTTATTTCTGCTAATATTTTGTAACTCTATTATCAAATGTGACATGGAATGAATGGAATATGCTCCTTTATTAGACATTCTAGATGTTGAATATGAATTTTTTTATACCACAATAAGACAAGTCAACCATATGGAACATATGATCAGAGACAATCTTTACTAAGAAGCACAAATACACAAACGGAATACATATATGACATGACATAGATATGCCGACATAAATTTTATAAAAAAAGTAAGATGTGCATATGGACAAATTGGGAGACTTGCGAAATAATATATATTCATTCTATTATATATGATCATATAATAATGTTAAGAGTTCTTGTTTTTGTCATCACATGAACAAAAACAGTTTTTGTAAATCAAAATTTGATTTTTTTTGTCGACTTTGTGCCTATATTAAAGTAAGATTCACTCATCATTTTAAGTAAATTTTTGTAAGTTCGTGTTCTACTTTGTGAAAATAATGAATGAGAAAATATGTTCCAAAGCGAGCCATTTGGAATGTGAAAATAGAGGTCGGGCCATTTGAGATTTAACGTCAATTCCACATTGGTTAGGTAAAAAATCTTAATTGAGCATATATACTTCAAGTTTGCTCTAAGGGTTGGGGCCCTAGGGGTACCCCACTTTTGTGGATGATAGAGGATCTAGATGGACGTAGATTCGACCACACACGTGCGTGTACCCCCACCCCACCTTCCCTTGGTCGTATCGGACTTGCGTATTGGTGTGGTGTGGTGTGGTTCAAACTCAAATTCAAACTCAATATAGAGGTCGGGTCATTTGAGATTTAACGTCAATTCCACATTGGTTAGGTAAAAAATCTTAATTGAGCATATATACTTCAAGTTTGCTCTAAGGGTTGGGGCCCTAAGGGTACCCCACTTTTGTGGATGATAGAGGATCTAGATGGACGTAGATTCGACCACACACGTGTGTGTACCCCCACCCCACCTTCCCTTGGTCGTATCGGACTTGCGTATTGGTGTGGTGTGGTGTGGTTCAAACTCAATATTATTTTTTGGATAAAATTTGTTTGTCAAATGGGTTCTTAATTTCTTATTGATTTTGATTTTTTGCCTGGAATTCAAAGTTTGCACTGGTTTTGATTTTAATTTCCCACAAGTTTTGATTTTGGTATTATTTCATGGTTGTTTATCAATGGACATCTTTGGTTCTTTTCTTAGTTTTCATCTTGTTGTTTTGGAGAGGAGAACCCTATGTAAATCTTCACACACGATTATATACATGGAGCTCAAGACATTATATCTAGAGGGGGGATGAATAAGTTTTTCGATTTAACACTCAATTGATTACCAATTAAAACTCCACTACAATTACCTCTTCCCACAAAGATTAAGAAATTAATGTGAGAACCCCTTTAGTCCCCATAACCACTAATGACCATGACAATTGATTAAATTAATATTCAATTAATTCGCTCATAATCAATCTCACGTCGATCTCAATCCTCAAACCCAAATTGTACAACTATGTCCGTGTGTGCAAACAACGACAAGTGTATACAATAATCAATAAAGAACATAAGTGATTTGTTAACGCAAAAACCCTTCTCGAGAAAAAATTGTTGGGAACCACTTGAGATTCACAAAAGCCTAATCCACTACTCGCTAAAGTCAACATACAAGTTCTTGAGACTTATATCTCAACCAATACCATGGTTAGATACTTCTTTTCTTATTGTCTCTCCATCAAAGGCCCTCTTCCAATGCCTAGTGTAGCTTTACTTGGACTTTTCCACTTCTCGGTTTGTCTTGGCATTGAACGATTATGGGCATACCAATAATCCTCGGTATGTATACACTAATGGGTTTATCAAACCATCAAGATTGTCAACTCTAATTTGTGAGGTTAGGTAAAAACTCAAGTGGAAGCCTTTGGATCTTAGGGATCTAGATTGTGGTAGAAGCTTTTAAGGTAGAAGTATGTTTTTCTCTCTTAGAAATATCTTTAGAGGCATAACTTAGATGTTAAAAAAGGCTCTCCTTATTTATAGGTCTGGAATAAGAATAGTCTTAATAAATAAGAAAACTTAGATTCGGGAATTACCGCTCGATCGGTGGGAGGGCGATTATTGGGCGGTTGACACCGGAATGAAAACGTTTTAAACACAACTAAGGCAAGCACCGGTTGAGCAACCATGAGTACCGTTCGAGCGAGCTCATAGATAACCCAGATTCATTATATATAATTAACTAAAACAAATTTTGTCAATAATAGAGTCATTATATACATCATTAGAGTGTCCATATCAAAGAGTACGAAACTGTCCAACAATCAATGACTACTACAATTTTCATTTTAAAAAATATTTCACTTTGTAACACTAATTTTCATCAATTTCAAAGAGTCCCAATTTTGTTACCCAATTTTTTCTCACATTACTTTTATATTAAAAATTTACTCCATCTGTATATAAGTTTGTATCCATATTTAAATTTTTTTTACATTCATTTCATATGTTCAATGTAATGATTATAATTTCTTTTATATTATGACTTTGACTCATATCTCTTTAAAATTACAAAAATAATTCTTAATTATAAAGTTATCTAAAAGTTTTTTAAAAAATTAAAATAAAAACTCAAAACATGTTCCCATCGCGTTGGCTGCTTGTCCTGAGCATGTCGGCTATGTGTCTTGAAAAAAAAAAATTAACGATAAAAAAATCGGACACTCATTTTAGCATATCCGACACGTGTCCAAACATATTCATGTCCCAGACGTATCCGACATCGACAATCTGGCCAAAGTGAAGTGTCCATGCTTCCTAGATTTTGAGTATATGACATTGTCCTTCCAACACTAAACACACCAACTAGTTTATAGCACTAGTTATTGAGTGCAAACTAAGCCAATGGTTTAGTAAGAATATCACTAGGCGATCACTAGCCTTGAAGGGGAAAATTAGAGTAGTTCTTTTGTGTTATTAGTTCTAATAAGTCAATTTAAGGTAATATCGCATTAAACAAGATACTAGTTTAGTATAAGTGAGAGATTGTAATATAGTGGGGTTATATTGTATAAGTCTATATGTATCCTATTTAATACATCCATTTGAGTATGAGTGAATTGAAAGAATTCTTCCATTATTGTTTTTGTGAGCGTGTGATAGTCCTCTAGATTACAACAAAGTGGTATCAGAACTAGGCTTGAGTGTCAAAAAAAATAGAGAGAGAGATGTCGAATGGAATGCTTCCATTTCAAATGCCCTAGTTCACCAAGATAAGTTTGAGAATCGGTAAATCTGTATAAAGGCGATTCTTGGATCTCAAGACTTATAGGAGATTGTAACAATTGGTGACACAACACTATAAGATGAAGCTTCCTTAAGTCAAGCCTAGAAGGAAGCCTTGCAAGATACAACGAATAAGGATCAAAAAGCTATTTCACTCATCCATCAATGCTTGGATGATGTCATGTTACAACATGTTATTAGTGCAACCATATCCAAACAAATATAAGATGTTCTTCAAACTGCTCCTAGTAGAGTGCAAAAAGTCAGAAGTTCACCTCCAAACTCTATGAGGTGAATTTGTGGCTTTACATATGAAAATATCCGAATTAGTTTTAGATTATTGCACAAGAGTCTTGGTTGTTGTGAATAATTTGAGAACGTATAGTGATGATCACTATGATAATACCTGAGTGATCGAAAAAATCCTACGTTCATTGGACCCCAAGTTTGACTATATTGCTATAGTCATTGAAGAGTCTAACGATTTAGATACAATAACGATTGACGAACTCATGGGATTGTTATTAGCCCATAAAAAACGGCTAAGTAAGAGAAGCAAGAGTCATTGGAGCAAGTATGACAAACCAATCTTTCTTTCAAAAAAAAAAAGAAAGGCAAAATGGAAATCAAAGGGGTAGAGGGTGTGGACGTAGAGGTCATGGTGGACATGATCGAGGTAAAGGAGAAATCTTTGGACAAAATTCATCCAACAAAGAAGAAAAAAAGCCAAGAATCACACCGTGGAAGAAGCAACAATTCAAAGTCATATGGAGAGAGGAATGACAAATCTCATATTCAATGTTATAATTATCACCGATATGACATTTTTGCTTCCAAGTGTAGAAATGATTTTGTTGAAGAAAGAACACACTTTGTTGAAGACAAAAGTGAAGAGATAGAGCGAACCTTGTTGTTGGTAGACAAGAAGGACAAGAACATGTGGTACCTTGACTCCGGTGTTACTTATCATGTGTGAAAGTAAAGAAAAATTTGTGGAGCTTGATGAATCGATGAGTGGAAAAATCACTCTTAGAGATCCTTTTGAAATTTCTGTAATAGGAAGAGTTAATATTTTGATTCATTTGAAGGATAGAAAGCTCCAAGTTATTTTTAATATTTTTAATGTACCAAACATGAAAAATAATATTTTAAGCTTGGGACAACTTTTAGAGAAATATTATGATATTTGCATGAAAAATCATAATCTTTCAATAAGAGATGGAAATAAAAATTTAGTTGCTAAAGTGTCTATGACAAGAAATAAAATGTTTTTGTTAAATATTCAAAGTGATGTGGCAAAATGCTTAAAATCACATGTTAAAAATTCTTTTTGATTATGACACTTGAGATTTGGGTACTTGAATTTAAGAGGACTAACTTTGTTGTCTAGAAACAAGATTGTTAAAGGATTGCATTTTATCAACCACCTGGATCAACTTTGTGAGGGATGTTTTGTTGCAAAGCAAACTAGGAAAAGCTTTCCATTTCAAGGGCTACTGAGCCACTTTAACTTGTTCACTCAGTTGTTTGTGGGCTCATAGACCGACCTTGGTTTGCCAAGAACTGGTATTTTTTTTCTCTTTATTGATAATTTTAGTCAAAATGTGGGTTTATTTTTTAAAACAAAAATCAGAAGTGTTTGGTGTGTTCAAAATGTTTAAGTCTTTGATTGAAAAATAAAGTGGGTATGAAGTTAAGACAATTAGATCCGGTAGAGGAGGTGAATTCACATCATATGAATTCAAAAATTTTTGTGAAGAAAATGGAATTTACCATCCTCTAACGGTTCCAAGATCACCACAATAAAATGATGTTGAAAGGAAGAACCGAACCATTCTTGACAATGGTTCGAAGTATGGTGAAGAGTAAGAAAATGCCCAACGAGTTTTGGGCTGAAACTATTAATTGTGTCATCTACTTGTTAAATCAATGTCCTACTAGAAATTTTCAAAAACAAAATACCACAACAAGCATGGGGAGGATTCAAGCCAAGTGTCTCTCATTTGCGGGTTTTTGAAAGTGTATGCTATGCACTTGTGCTGGATGAGAAATAGACCAAACTAGATGACAAGAGTGAAAAGTTTGTTTTCATTGGCTAATGATTCAAGAAACAAAGACTACAAGCTTTACAATCTAAGCAATGGTAAAAATATCATTAGTAGAGATGTTGAGTTTGATGAAGAAGATGAATATGATTGGAACACTCAACAAGAAGATTATGATTTTTTCCCATTCTTTGAAGAAGAGGAGGAGACCAATGAGTTCATGAAGCTGCTCATTTCTTCTCCACTATCACCATCATCACCCACAATGTGCAAGCATCTCCTTCATCATCTGAAGCAAGTTTAAGTTGAAACAAGTTTAAGTGAAAGGCTATCTCGCATAAGCCGAGTAGGTAACTCAAAGATTTAGTGATCGAACACTATTTTGCCAATTCCGAAGTGGATATGTGCTATTAATGAAGAAATTGAAGCTATTGAAAGGAATGAAACATGAGAACTTGTCAGACTCACTAGAGAACAAATAGCCATTGGAGTGAAGTGGCCCAAGTGGGTGTACAAAACAAAGGAAAATGTCAAAGGTGAAGTGGAGAGGTACAAAACAAGATTGGTTACAAAAGGCTATAGTTAAAGACCGAGAATTAACTATAATGAGGTATTTGCACTCGTTTAGAAACAATTAGATTGATTATCTCTTTAGCGCCTCTAAATGGTTGGAAAATTCACCAAATGGATGTGAAGTTCGCTTTTTTGATGAAGAGGTATATGTTGAACAACCTTTGGATTATATTGTGAAAGGGAAAGAAGAAAAAGCCTTGAAATTGAAGAAGACATTATATGCCTTGAAGCAAGCACCAAGGGTCTGAAATAGTAAACTTGACAAGTATTTTTAAGCAAATAATTTCACCAAGTGTCACCATGAACATGCTCTTTGTGTAAAGTTGAATGATAATGGTTGTATAATCTATGCTTGTTTGTATGTGGATGAATTGATCTTCACAGGAAATTGTCCAAGATTGTTTGAAGAATTTAAGAGAACAATGGCTAAAGAATTTGAGATGATCGACATTGGGTTCATATCATATTATCTTGGCTTTGAAATGAAGCAAATGAAGGAAGATATTTTCATCTCCAAAGAATATGCCAAGGAAATTTTGACAAAATTCAAGATGCAAGATTGTAAGCTAGTATGTACACCAGTTGAATGTGGTGTAAAATTGTCAAAATATGAAGATGGAGAGCATTTGGATTCCACCCAATTCAAGAGCTTAGTTGGAAGCTTGAGGTACTTGACATGTACAAGGTCGAATATTCTCTTTGGTGTTGGTCTTGTAAGTCGCTACATGGAACCTTTCTCCATTTCCCACTTGAAGGCTGCAAAAATAATTTTTCGATATATCAAATTTACATTTGATTATGGATTGTTATATTATTTTTCTAACAATTCAAAACTTTTGGGCTGCTGTGATAGTGATTGAGCCGGAAATATAAATGATAGAAAAAGTACAACTGTCACACCCCGGATCGGCTAGGGATGCGACAAGTGTTACATTAATCCATGAAACATCTTAATAACATCACATAGTAATAGCGCAGCATAGCAGAACTACCCACAAACATACAAACTATAGATTCTTGTATAGATCATATGCATATCTAACATATCTTTCCCAACCTATTACAAACCACTATTTAGATAAGTACATCCTATACAACAAGTTCGCTTTTATTCTATTACATGCATAAACCACATTTCCTTAAATTATACAGGTTATCTGGCAGTTCACTATGTACAAATCTTCCACCTTTCACACATCTGAAAAGAGAAAATAATAGAGGGTGAGTATCAACAGCTTAGTAGAGTAACTCAATTTTTAAGCAAACGAGTTTGAAAATAACATAGTTTAGTATGATTGGACAAAAGCAAAGCGATATATATGTCAGCAAAAACGTTATTTCATGTGAAACAGTAACATTTAAATGAAACTGCAAAACAGAGTTTAGAAATTTAGCTGTAGTGCTATACTGGTGGGTAATTCATTTTAATAGACCACCGAGGGTTCATACGAATACATGATCTAATCTTTTGGTGGACCTGCATCTCAAGAAAGATATGCTCCCTAGTCAGCGTTCAGTACCCAAGTTCAAAAACCAATTGGACTACCCAAACGTTTACAAACTCAATGAATACCCTTTACGACCTCAAACTAAAATGTAAACCTTTTTACCATTCGACCGTGTGCACTTATATTTAATTTAAAAAGATTCTAGTATCTCATTTCATACGATCAAAGCAATTGTTTCGGACAATTGTGCTTTTCTGCACTCAAAACCCTAATTCGGATCCGTAATTTTCAGCCAAATTTTAACAATCCAATCATATGATTCAAAACATGCTAAACATTCATAAATAATGTAATACATAACTTAAAATTAAGTTTAGAAATGCTCCATCTGATTTAGAATTGAGAAACCCTACCTGTTTCGGTATTTTGATTTGAAATAGCCAAAAATTGAATAGTGTTATTTTTAGATGAAGTTCAACCAAATAATTCATTTAAATAATTATAAACGAATATAAATTTTTGTAGCAAAAATACCCAAAACTGGGTCAAATTGGCTTTGGAGGCAAAAATAGTCATTTTACTCCTCATTTTGATCCACCCATCGGATAAACTTGAAATTTTATCGGGTTCTCCGCACGGACGTCGCAGAACTTTTGGCACCAACCAGAGCCCCATCGGACGTTGGACGCCCCCTCACGTGCTGGCGGGGGGCAATGGTGTACCTCCCTCCACTTCATCATCTTCCCCAAGAAATCCTTAGTGTCCCCTAACCAGTCCTAACCCCCCTACTTCTCAACCTTGTTTCTCACTACTCAGTACACCTTTTCACTTATTTTAGGAGTCTATTAACTCACCTCACACCCCTCTATGAAACCTCATAGGTGAGATACCTTGAATTAACATCTAACTTATCTAAATATTGAACCAAAGTTGGAGAAAAATAAGAATTTTTAAACGTGGCTAGACCTGCAACTTGAGTTTTAACCCCCTTAAAAACCTATATATCTAAATCTGATGATGGAAATGGGTTCCTTGGGTTCATTTTAGTCTAGGACCATATTCCCCCAACATCAAAACGCAAAATTTAACAAGGTTTGATTTTTCCAAAACTCTTGAAATCCTTGGTTTCACACCTCAAACCACCACAACTGAACACGGCGATCCTCCACCACCCACCACCCTTTCTAACACCCAGAAACCCTCAAGAATTATCAAATCTATTTCAACCCATTTTTAAGCCCGAAATTTCAAAACTAAAATTCGTACATAAACAGTGCTAAAAATGAAATTTAAACACCATAATCAAACTCCTAACATACTAATTTAGCTAGTAGTATATATTTTGAGTGCTTGAATTTACCTCCAAAGAAAATCGAAAATTTAAGTTTGAGACTCTCTCTCTACAATTCTTTCTTGATTCTCTCTCAACGTTTTTACCCTCTCTAGATGATGAGTGCTGGCTCAATACCCTGTTCAACCCTTCAGCCAGACAGCTTGGACCTGGCTGTCATGTAGGGGCAGTTTGGTAATTTTTTCAAAATTTGAAAATTAATTTTTAAATATGTTTTTTTAAAATCAAATATATATTAAAAAATGCCCTATGAAATTATCCATTTAATTTTTAGGGTTCTAAATTACCTCCAATTTTATCCTCGAATTTCGCTCCCACACCCCTAACTCTCGGGTGCATTCTAACCCTAATTTGTCCAGTTGTGTTTTCGAGTCTGTTCCTCTTAACCAGTCACCTTTCCACACCTACCAGACATCCTAATCATCCCCAAAACACCTACGCACCACTCTAAAGTCATCGATTCACAGTCCGACTTCCCAATATTCGAACCCCTAACCGCACACATCCTTAAATCCTGATCCGTTTTCTGGTTTCCGAATGCTGGGTTATACAACTAGGCATGTTTTCTTCATGAGACATACCGTATTTGCTTGAAGTTCAAAGAAGCAATCCATTGTTACCTTAACGACATGTGAAACCAAGTATGTGGCGGCTACATCATGTGTTTTTCAAGCCATTTGACTTAGAAATTTGTTAAAGGAGCTTCACTTGCCTTAAGGAGAATCAATTGAGATTTTCATTAACAACAAATCGGCACTAGTGTTGGCAAAAAATCTAGTGTTCCATGAGTGTAGCAAGCATATTGACACAAGGTTCCATTTCATTAGAGACTATGTGACCAAAAAAGAGGTGGAACTCAAGTTTGTGAAGTCACAAGACCAAAGTGCCGATATTTTCACTAAGCCCCTAAAAGAGGATATTTTTTGCAAATTGAGAAGTTTGCTTAGATTTGAGAAGAGAAATCATGTTTATCGGCCCGGGGGGGGGGGGGAGGGGTGGGATGTTGGAGACATACATGACTTTTCATGTTCTAGAAGTTATTTTTATGCATTTAATTTTTTTGTATTAGTGGGTCATCAATTTGCTTGTAATGGGGACAAAGTCAATGTTGTATTTTAATTCTCCAAGTAATTGAGAAATAATTCTTTATTATTTTTATCATTGCATTATATAGTGAGGCTATATTGTATAAGTCTATATATATCCTATGTAATACATTCATTTGGGTATGAGTGAATTGAAACAGCTCGTCCATTTTATTTTTTGTGAGTGAGTGATAGTTTTCTAGAATCTAACAGAGTTCGAGGAAAACACTTAATAAGGAAGCCTATTTAAAAAAGAGGAAAAAGATTGTCCAATTATTGTTAGAATTACTCCAATGTTACTTGAGTTGGAAAATCACTCTGATCATAGTTGTCAAATCACGTATCGGAAGATGTATCGTTTTTCAAAAATAGTGTATCGTATCGTATATCATAAGATACGCGCAATTTTAATTTTTAAATAATTAATAATATAGATATATATACCTTTATAAAAAAGTCATAGACTCATAATAAATAGCACTTCGTTAATATTCCATTAATTATTCAAGTTCCCAACATAGTTCAGTAATATCAAAATGCAAAAACCTCTAATTCAAACTTCTAATATCAACTGCTTGAACAACCTTAATATTAATCAAGAATTTTGAATTCAATTGAACAATATTAATAACAAACTTTATTTTATTTTTTTTAAACCATAACCACTGATACGACATTATTTCACTGGTTAGTGATTTAAAAATAAGTCCCAGAGTAAAACGATGTCATTTCGGCCCCAAAAAATAAAAAAAATCGTCGCGTATCTGACGTATGATATCGTATTGTGTATCGAACGATACGATATAAAAACGATAAAGAGTTACGATATGTATCGTTTTTCAGATGTATCGCGACGTATCGTACGATACTAATAACTATGATCGTATTTATAGAGACATCACACATATTCATAACTTTGTATTAATATGTCACTACCTTCACTAACTCTTGTAACTCTTAAAATATTAAGACACCACTCTCTTCATTACTTGGGGAACTAACACCCACTTATACTATTGTCTTCCATTACCTTCATATTCTTTTTTCATTAACACTCACCAAATTAACACAACTTAATAATATAATAAATCTCTAAAACAAGTTTATTTTCCAGAAATAATTAGTCAAAGAAATGGTCAGGTTGGGTACTTGGGTTGGCTGGTGAATTATTCAGTGGGCTTGATGATGGCATTTAACCATGCTGGCTAAACTAGATATATCGGTTTTTGAGAGTTTGCATTAGAAAAATGGACAATTTGGGTCTTCCTCTACTTCTATCACCAGCTCCTTTATACTAATTCAGATGCATATCTGCAACTATGTCCACATCTCCTATTGAGTGGGGCATTTCTAAGACTTTGACAAACATGATTGCTTTGATATTTTGCATCGGAAAAATTAGACAAGTTGGCTCATCCTTTACATAACTGGGATGGCATTGATGGAGTCATGTAAATTCATTTGCCAGGTGCAGACTTTGACATTAAAACTGGCCCTCTTGTTACTTTACAACATCAAACCATAAATATTAAAATCCTGTACAATTTAGTGTATTATGAGGAAATAAAATTGTATATCTATTGCACCTGATTACTGTCAACAAAGCTTCTTAGTTTTCATTGTGGGGTTCTTTTTGTTTGTGTGCATTCACCTAATCGCTCTAGAGTTAGTACATTGGACTGGCTTAAATTATTAATGTTTAGACCAATCCGTCCTCTACTCCTATTCAATATTGTGTTTAATGCGATGACTATTTCAACCTTAAACCCCATGATTAGAAACTAAATACCGATCAACAGTTTTACATATTTGTTTCTACACCTCCTCTTTTCTATTTAATATTCTTTGGATACTAGGAAGATGAGTACGGTGAAATGATATGAAAAACTGGTAGAAATCTTAGGGAAATCAATTTACTTTATTGCATTTGCATGCATTTGAAATGTACCTCTTTCAATTGCCAAAAAAAAAAAAAGGGCAAGAAAAACCTCAATGAATGGACTTCCACATAAGGGGAATTTTCAACTTATTGAGACTATTTGTAGTGGTGGCTCCAGTCTTTTTAGTGTCTTCACACTAGAGTGTGGATTTTCATTTCCAATGTTGTGTGACATGTACTAATTCAGTATCCTTGGAATGCCATAATCTGCTTCCTGTTGCTTATGGATGTCCCATGTTCATTCAGTTACAATAGTTTTGTGATATATGATGTACACTACATGTTTATATAATAGACGGATATTTTGGCCGTGGGTACCTTTTTTTAGAACTTATTTGATTTTGAGTACCACAGCTAGACTTATACTCCCTTAAATACTTTTTTTCATCAAATTATTGTCACTAAGTATATATTTCAAATTCTTTTTTTTTGTATTACCTAATTACTACTACCATAAATATTGTCAATCATTGTTAGATTCAATGTTTTCAAAAATAACAATTCCTAACTTGGGAATTGTGCTAGCATTAATTTTCTATCATATATATATATATATATATATAGTAACATCAAACAATAATATTGTTAATAAAAAACTTAATTAAAAATTTAATCATTGCAATAGAGTGACACTATATGTGAGTACTTAAAACTATTGTCTTGCCCACAATAAAGTAAGTACACACTGTATGGTGTTACTCTATTGCAATGATTAAATTTTTTATTGAACATATTACTGTTAGATGTTACTATTTTTTTTGTTGAGCATGTTACTATTTAATGTTATTATATATATATATATATATATATATATATATAGATGGATAGATATAATAGAAAAATAATTTTAATGCTAACACAATTCTCAAGTTAGGAGTTGTTAATACTAATACAATTCCCAATTTATGAGTTGTTAGTTTTTTTAAACAAGTCTTGATTAAATATAACTATTGAGGGTATTTTGGACAATGGAAATCAAAATAGACTTTTTCTCAAACAAATTTTTTGAGTGGGTTTAAGTTCAAATAAGTCTACAAAAAAAGACCGGCCTCCAAAAGACCCTATAATTGATGACATGGAATTGGACCATTACAGAAGAGGCCACCCATCATTGCAGATGATAGGAAAAACTAAAAACATTCTCATAAAATGTCATGAGTAGCCCTAAAACATTAGTTGTAGTGTTGTTTACCCATTCTTTGATCACCCATTTTAAATGCCATTATAGTTTCAAATGCTACCTAAAAAATGGAGCCACTTAGTGTCAATGGATATCCAAATATGCTTTTGGTGTTTATGGAAGTAGTCATATTATATGTAGTCTCTGATCACTATCCACTAATAATTATGAACTCTAGGCCATGCATGGTAAATGAAATGTATTATTTCTGGAAGGGAGACAATGCAATCAGTAATTTTCTTTTTGCTTGGTAACTTCAAATCTGTAAAATGCATGAATTCTGTCTATAAATTGCACTTACACATAGCAGTACTTGGCCATTGATTATGTTTGTTTCTTGAAAATTTGAAGTGTTCTATCTTAAAATTGAGGGCGGTCATCTACGCAACAAAAAAGAATCTCAATATTTAGGAATACGGGTCCATTATTTTTTTACTCTTTTCGTATCTGCTACCTTGTACTCGTAGGGTCTTCACTTTTTGCAATAAATATGTATTGGTCAAAAGAGATGCATTTATTTTTGGGTTTTCTTTCACATCATGGAATGGAATAAATAATGCTTCTATTGGACCAGAAATGGGATGGCTTTGAAATGAAGAATGTGTCCTTGGAGTTGCATAAAGCAGCAATATATCGTCGGAAAGGCGGATACAAAAACTTGATCGAGAGCGATGAGAAGGATGATAAAGTCTTTGTAGCATTTAAGATAGACTCCATTCCTGAGAGGCGGCCATTCCTGTTATCTAGGGACTTTGCCTTTGTACGGCCTTCCGGCAGGAACATTGAGCCATTTCAGGTCAGCCTTCTAATCTTCCATCAACTAACTTAAGAGAAAATCTCACACTTTAGGACAGAGATGAAACACATCGGTATCTGCATAATTATTAAGCTTCCAAAGTCTCCATTGATTTGATATCAAATTAACAATCTTTAGTTGAAGTCAGAAACAAAATGCATAGAGTAACAATTTGAGATTGAATATGACTACAACTAGACCGGTGTACAATATTTGCCTTTTTTCGTCCGCCAATAAGAATGTTTTATGTGACATGCACTTCTTTTGCAAGTGATCATTTACTTCTATTTTCCTACCTTGTGGGCACACGATTGCCTTCATTTAAAGTACCTTCACTGGGCAATAGACCAAGACAGAGTACTTACTCGGCCACCCCCATGAACTGTTTCCCCTGTGAGTTCAACCCCTTATGTCCTAAGATACTAAGTTGATCAACTTTTGAGCACCATGATGTGACTAGGATCATCATCCTGTTCCTATTGGCATTAGAATTGTCCACTTTAGAAAGATGCATGTTCATATTTGATCAGCTCCGGTTTATGCTCTTTTGTTTTTCAAAAACTCAAAATCCAAGTTCTGTGGTTCTTCTTAAAGTCATGGGGGGGCTTTCCCAACATAAACATCTTCAATACAGAGTTTTTTGCTATTTTGATATGATTCCAAATTATGTTACAGTTAAGATATCAACCCTATTTTTTTACCCATATGATCTTTTGCTATAATCAGAAGTCCTTTTAGTGTGTGCTCACTGAGCTAAAATCTCTTGTTCTTACTCAAATTATTCCTGCATTTGAATTTTTAATGTGGTATTGTCACTGTGCTGAATGAAACCAAAAGTTTCATATTCGGATTTTGAATTAGAGACATTAAAAATGATGAATTAACGCCTATTTATAACCCCTAACCTTCCAAGCCAACGATGTGGGTTTATATTATATATACATTATTTATTTTATATAAAATTATAATTGAGATCCTATAAATCTATTATAATGTTATAGTCTTATGCTATGGTGAAGAGTACTTTTGTATGAATTCATTTTGGAAAAATTTCAGACTTCGTATTGCATTAAACTTGTCTTGAATGTTTGAAGAGATGGTCAACGATGGGAAATTTTTATAGCCATCCTGTTCTTTTCTACTATTAAATCTCATTTACTCGTTATTCACATGTTCATTGTACTGGATTTGGGTAGGGTATTATCTACCGTGTGGTGAAGAGTAATCTTGTGTTGGTTGAATTTGAAGAAGATTTTTACTTGGAGTATGATCGGGCCTGCAAATATGATGTTAAATTCTCGTTCAACAGAGTCTGTTTAAAGCGGGCACACCAAGCAATTGCAGTGGCATCAGACCATCTGTTGAGGTACTTCCTCTTCCCTGAAAGGGTACCTCAAATCAGACTTGCTCCGACACGACTTTCTATCAGTCACGAACTTGATAGGGAGCAAGTCTCTGCTGTTCGTCAGATTTTAAGCCTCAAGTGTCCACCACCTTATCTTGTGGAAGGACCAGTTTCAGTAACTAAAATGGGTGATAATAGAAAAAGACTCTCAAGAAGTGGAGTGGTTGTTCAAGAAGCAGTACTCCAAGTTTACCGGACCTCTCCTTCATGTCGGATTCTCGTATGTGCTCCCTTAAATAACACATGTGATGTG
Source organism: Ilex paraguariensis (assembly GCA_963454935.2). Lineage (NCBI taxonomy): Eukaryota > Viridiplantae > Streptophyta > Magnoliopsida > Aquifoliales > Aquifoliaceae > Ilex > Ilex paraguariensis. The sequence goes on from CAUOFW020000852.1 coordinate 121,574, forward strand.
TTCACGAGAAGCCTGAAGACACAGATTCCAGAATCTGATATGTTTCGAGCCAATGCTGCGTTCCGAGAGTTGGATGGCGTACCTTTTGACATCCTCCCCTCTTGCCTTTATGAGGGGGAGTGCTTTTCTTGTCCTCCACGTGTGGAAATCAGTAAATATAAGGTTATATTATCCACTTTCATGAGCAGCTTTCGACTGCATGGTGTAGGGATCGTAGCTGGGCATTTTAGCCATATCTTTCTGGTAGATGCTTCGTCTGCTACTGAACCTGAGACTCTGGTAACTCTGGCTAACCTGGCCAATGAGAATACAGTTGTTGTGGTTACTGGTGCGCCGAGGGATCATTCAGGTTGGGTTCGTTCCCGCATTGCGAGGTACAATGGACTGTCATGTTCATACTTTGAGAGACTCCGCGAGAGCGAGCTGTACAACGGTCTTGATCCAAAGTTTATGACACAACTGCAAGAGAGGGGAACCACATAGCTCTTTCTCATTTCTTTGAAACACAAGCTCTACTCTTTCCTGGATGAAGATTGCGTCTGTATACAAGCCCCAATAATAACATAGGTCCTTTCGTTTACTACAGTCTTCCAGAAATAGCTTCCACTATTGTGTATTTCTTATTGCTTTATGTTTTATGTTTGTAGATGTAAGCGAGTCTTGGGTGGTAATGGAATGTAATAGGCATAGGTAGACCATCTGAATAATATAAAAATTTTAATCTTTTAGGATCTAAATTAAACGTATGAGAACATTTTAGAGTACTATTTATTATTTACCCTCTTATATATTTTGTTTTTGATATCATGCATGTTGTATTCAGATAATAAATCTTCTTTTTAATTTTTTGGTTTAACGGTTAGAGTTGTTTGAGACGGATTTCAAAACCACTATTTAGGTTTAGTTGGGATCATGTGTGTGTGGATTTGATGAACCAATCAAAGGAGATTAAGATATTCTCTAATACATTTTCTCTTTAATTTTTTTCTTGACTGATCGTCTATCATGCATTTAAATGGGATCTATTACATGTAAATGAACTCCTCACTCATTACTAGTGAATAATTGTCAAGAAAGAAATTGAAGAAAAATGTGTATCGGAAGAGATCAATCCAAAAGTATGGACAAACTTACGACACACGCTGAGTGAATTTTTGCATTCTCTAGGTGAGTATCCATAGGAGTAAGGGGGATAACTTTTCACACGATCTTGTTGCAAAATTAGTAGGTTAGAATTAATTTATTTTTAACATGAATTAAAATTTAATCTAATTCATTACCCCAAATAATAAACGGGTTAAGTTAATCTCGCACACAAATAATTTAGTTTTGACAAGATAAACTCGTTAAAAAAAAAAAAAGACAAGATAATTCTGTATAATTAGCATTGTATGAAAAAAATATTTGAACTTTCTATTTTCTTGTATTTCTCAATCTATTGTTATGAACTATCGTTATAATCAAATGTTTCTTACTTGGTTTTTTTTTTTGTTTAAAAGCTTTCATATGCGTGGACACTAACAGTCTAATACCACAATATTTATGAATAAGTTTGATTATAGTTAAAATATTTAACAATTAATTAAACGAGTCAATTCAATGTCAACTAATATTTAATATGATCACGAGATAACAAGACACGGCATGGTTGATTGTCGGTGTGAGGTAAGATTCATCTTGGCATCATTAGTTGTTAAAATATCTTGCATACTTGTCGCCCTATTTAGTATAATGGTGATGGCAAAGTTGCAAAATTGATAGACCTAATGGTCATAAATCGGATTGAATAAAAAACTAACATTGACTCACGGGATTCATAATAACGATTCTTAATAGAGATATACAACAGAAATCCCCACAAGAAGAATATCAAGAATACTGAATATATCATGAACATGTACCGAAAAAAAGAATATATCATGAACTAAAAACACCAAATATATAAAGAACTTAATTCTCCATAGGTTGTAAATAGTTTTTCTAGAGAGTGAGAGATGTTGTAAGCGTGAATAAAAAATGAGGTCTCTCAGGCATTTTATATCCCCTTTACTGATAATCAATCACTTCACGTTAAAATAATCAGTAACCGTTCTCTCCCATCAAGGTAACCGTTTCCAAACTAACTATCTGTTAATTATGTTTTCTTGTGCCAAAAACACCACTTTCACAAGAAATTGTCCACTAACCTAACCAATGTATGTTAGGTCTTTTAATTAGGACATACTTATCTCAAAACCCAAGGCTATACCTTTTTAATTATGGTCCACATGTGGGTCCCATTAAATAGGTTTTAACATTCTCTCACTTGGATCAAATTGATAAGGAAGTTGAAAGAAAATAATAATAATATATTTCGGAAATAAACAAATACTTGGGTTCAGTAAAGTTATGCGTGCTCTTTATCAAATTATCACAGCATAAGTGAGCTTAACTTCATTATTGATTATTTGAGCCTAATATTATGAACCATAACGGATATACACCAATACATAGTATATAACCTTCCATGATCACAATATCATCAAACTCTCATAAACAAGGCTTTAGGGTAATTTTCTTTACAAATGGATTTCTCATAAAATCCATTCGCTGATCAAAATTTTCTGCTAAGAACATATCCATACCACAAAAGATATAATAAGCAGAATATCATAATAATGTCATACAATAAATTGATAGTGTCTCCAAATGTGCACATATAGTATATTAGGCAATAACATTGTTCACTTGATCCATATGATCTACATGATTTTTGTACAATCCTGGAGATTTAGCTTTGGTCATAAAGTCTGCCACCATAAGCACAATGTTGATTTACTTAATGACACCTTATTTTCATCACGTTTTTCCTTTATGATGAGGTGTTTAATATCCATGTGTTTGTTACCATTAGATACCTTGCCATTATTTATTGAGGAAACGACTCTTGCATTATCACATAACATCCTTTTGGGTTTCAAAATAGAATCAACAATCTTTAGCCTAATGATAAAATTCCTCAACAAATTGGTCTGTGTAATCACCTCATAGCAAGCAACTAAATCAACTTCCATAGTAGAAGCTCCTGTTAATTTCTGTTATGTACTTCTCCAAGAGACTCCACCATTATCAAGCAAACATATATATCTTGATGTTGATCACTTGTTATTGGGGCATCCTGCAAAATCAAAATTTGTATATTCGACAACTTCTAGAGAATCATATATGTTGTACGTAAACATGTAATTTTGTGTTCCTTACAGATATCTAAGCATCTTCTTTGCAGCTCTCAAGTGATTTAGTCTTGGGTCACTTTGGAATTTGCTCAATTCACCAACTACAAATGAAATGTCTGGTCTGGTACAAATTTGGGCATACATTAAAATCCCAACCAATGATACATAAGGACATGCTCTAATCTTCTCCCTTTCAAGTTCGTTTCTTAGAGATTGAGATTTACTTAATTTGTCACCCTTAGACATAATGTAAATTCCCGGTAAATTTGAATTTTTATGAAAAATGGCCAAAATGGTAATTTGTCATTACAGTACGGGTTAAAAACCCAAATTTTTCTAGAACTCGGATAAAAAAATGGACCTCACCGTTGGATTCGTCTCACGAAATTTAGTTATCTAGTCAATTTTTGTTGAATTTCGAGACAGTCAAATTTTTCACGTTTTACGAAGCGATCGGGTGTCACGTGACCTAAAAACGAGACATAGAATTAAATTTTAAAAATTAGAAAATAATTTGAAGGAATTCATATGAAATTTTTTTGAATTTGAACCGAGACGAAATTTAATCGTTTTGGGACAAAATCGGACTCGAAAATAGAGTATGTGTGGCGCAACGAAAGCCAAGCATTCCAAAAGGTATAAATAGGGGAGAAAATTAGCATTTTCCCTATTTTTCAGTTGGGTTTCATTGGAGAGGGAAGAAAGGAAAAAAGAGAGAGTTTCCAACTGCTCTCTACTATCTACGGTTACCCTTTAGTCGGAATCTTTCTGGCTAAGAATTAAAGTTTATCTACATGACGATGACTACGCTTATGTAACAAAAATCATGGATTTCACCGAAATTCAAGAAACAAAATTTTGGAGAAATCAAGAGTTTGAGCTTGATTTGTGTTCTTAAAGTTTTCTACCATTGTTTTACGCTTCAAGAGGTAGAGTTCTTTTCATAATTATGTTTATTTTCAACTTAGGGTTGTAATATGGAATGTGCAGGGTGTTAGAGATGTAATATTATATATAAGACTTAGCTAAGGTGGTTGAAATGTGGAAAATGTATATTAAAAATGGTTAAAATCAATTCTAGGATGAATTGGATATGTAGAAATTGCCTTGTGATTTCTTGAGAAATGTGATTATTTAGGCATATTATGTGATTGCATAATTTTGGTGCCTGGAAGGTGTTTGCTTAAATGTCTATATGGATTAAGTGTGTTATGTACATTGACTATGTGGTAACATGCTTGAAAATTGATGTTAAAAAATGTTGGTATATGCATATGATATATTGACATTGTGATTGCTGATGGATATTGAAATGTTCATAATGTACTCATGACATATGGAACATAATGTTGAAATTGCAATTGAGATCTTAGTTGCATAATTATGTGAAGTGCAATTACACATTTAAATTGCATATGCACGGAAAATATCACATTTGTGGGCATTGACATGAGTGTGGGTGTGTGTGTATGGTTTGATCAAACACCATTCTTGGTGGATGATGCGTGGACTCGGGATTGTTGGGCAGATGGTTCGACTGAGTCGCACGGTTTACATTAAAAATTGGGTCGGAGTTAGCAAAAGGGCTAGATTGTCCCTTAGGTGCAGGACCCGACGATTGGATACGCACTCCTTTGGTATAGAGTCCATAAAGTGTATTGGCGTATGCAAAGCCGTTAGTAGAAGTCCATTAATGCCGTGTCGGTTGGATGCCCGTTGGTGTGAGTCCATAAATACTCACCCCAAGAAAGACCCGGGATTTATAATGGTCATTGGATGTGCAAAATAATGGCCGGGGCTTGTAATGTCCGAATTTATATGCATGACGCATGTGTTGAGGGAGTCGATAAAGGCTCGGGTTGAGTGGCATATGTAAGTTTTATCTCATATCATGGCATGATATAAGAATTCCATTGTTGAATTGTATATTCTTGAATAAAGTGATTGTTGTTTGTAAATTACATGTGAACATTTTATATGCATCTAGGTTGGGGAGTAGCCACTTTAGAAGATACCCTATTGAGCGTGACTCACTCTTTATGGGGACAATATTTTAGGTGCAGAACATGCATCGGTGGACGACTCTCATTCGGGCCCTCATTGTTGAAGAAAAGCTGAGATGTGACTTTTAAACTATGTTTTTTTGTAAAACTAAGATGTAATTTAGTTTTCGGACATGTAATTTTGTAAGGGATTGTAAAGTGAACTCATACAAACTGTATTTTGCTTAACATTGATGTTATATGAGTTTGTGTTGATAATTCAAATTCTCCGTCGCCAAACAAGTTATCTCCTACTCCATCCCTATCTTCTCCTAAAAATCTATCTCCTTCGCCTTCCTCATCGGGAATTGAAGCCAAGAATGCAGAAGATTTGGTGAGAAAGAAGTTTTATCACAAACATTCACCACCACCACCATAGATATTCATGAATTAGTGAAAACATTAGGGCTTTTAAGGCTTAGGGACTGAAACTTGCAGCCATGACCAAGAACTTGCTTCCAAAGAGTTTTTTTTTCAACAAAAAAAAAAAAAATCTTTTTCTTGTATATGCCACAGGTATTTGTCTACTCGATAATCAAATGGAGTGTGCGAATTTGGAAGCAATTAATAGTTGTACATATTAACTTAATCAATTCTCTTAACAAATTCATGATTCCACTCCCAACACCTAAAAAGGACAAGACATCATTCCCTCAGAGCAATTTCATATTGTCCATTCCACAGTCCCCGTCTAGCTAATATAAAGCCAACTAAAACTATGGCTATATCATATAAAGCAATAATCAAAATACGGGAATGATACACAACGATAAGGCAATAGTTCATACGAACAGAGAAAGATACGAGCAATGAACAGATCAGGAAAGCTGGAACAAAACTAAATCAACATAAGTTGTATATTTTTTAGATAATGCTATGAGAGTTTGAAAAAAAACTAGATCTAAGAAAGAGGAGTCTTACCGGCGCCGGAGATTTGTTGGAGAAGCTTGGGAGCTGTCTAGGGTTGCTAGCGCTGAGTGAAATTGAACCAAATACAAATAATTATTTAACAGAAAATGACAACAAACAAATAAAATTGAACTTTTTAACAGATAATTACAACAAATGAATAAAATTAAAAAAAATATTATGGAGAACACTAACTTGTGGTGGCTCGTGGTCAATCGTTGTAGCTGACCTAGGCTGGTGGTATAGATGGGTTGCTCTGTAGATGGGATGGTGTATCGGTGGTGGTGGGCTGGTTCACCTTACTGATTTTAGGACTAACAAAATTTGGGGAAAGAAGGGAATAAGAGACAAGGAAAGACGAGGGAAATAACAATTCGGATTATCTTAAAGACGTCAAACGGTTTGACGTGTTTAAATAGAAACATCAATCTTTTTGGCATGTTTAAGTTGAATGTGGGCCACAGTCTGTGTTAAAAACGTCAAATAGACTGATTTTTTTAGGGTAAAAATGTTAGTCCATTTGACGTCTTTAAAACAACGTGGATTTAAGAATTATTTTGAAACTAATTATTATTTGGGACATTTTTTTTAAAACCTCATGGGATGGGTCAAAAGCTCTGAGAAAACTCAAGACCAAGATGGGGAAACATACATAACAACAGTTTGAAAAGAAAGTAGTGAACTACCAGTCCAGGTTCAAAAGCGAGAGAAGATTCTGAAAGGTTATGAGGATGAAAACAATCAAGAGGAAGAAGGCTCAAAATCAAGCCTTGTGTAGAAAGTGAGTGTGGAATGGATAGAAAAAATAACTAAAATGGCTAAGGAGGCGAGCCTTACCATGCCCCCTTTGCCATGAAAATCATAGCTTAGAACTGTCAAGGATTGGGTACTTCCTTGATAGTTCATGCCCAAAAGGACCTATGTGCCTTCATAAGCCCCAAGTAATATGCCTAAATGAAACAAAAATGAGAAAATACAAACTAGAAAAAATAAAGATAAAGTTGAGCTTTGAAGGAAAAATGGTTGTGGAGCCTTTGGGTCTGGCTGGAGGGCGATGCATTATGTGGCAGAAGTGTGCAAACATGGAGGTGGTGGACTACAACCAAAGGCAGCATATGAAATTTAAAGGAAAGGGAGCTGATCTGTCGTGGCATGTCTTTTGTGGCATGCAGTGGAGAGGACTAATTGGATATGGGAAAAACATTAATCTCTCATGGATATGTCTAGGAGACTTTAACGACACTATATCAATAGCTAAGAAAACAGGTTTGAAGGATACAAAAAATAGTAGGATGAGAAGCTTTAGAGCTTTCCTGGATGAGGAAAGCTTAATGGACCTTGACCTTGGGTACAAAGGATGTGTGTATACATCGGACAATCATAGGGGGGCGCAAATGTGAGAAAAAAGGTTGGATAAAGCAATGGCCAATCCAGAGTGAAGGATATTATACCAAAATGCTATGGTAAATGTACCCCTAACCGTGGGATCATATCACTCTCCTTTAGTAGTTGATACTAAGCCTATATATGAGAAAAGAAGAAGGTACTTCAAATTTGAGGCATTCTGGGTAGACGAAGAATAACATTATGGAGTGGTAGACCACAGTTGGCAGAAATTAACCCGGAGGTCCCACGAGTATCAACTAAAAAATAAGTTGAAGACTTGCGGACAAGACTTAAAGACTTGGAGCTCTAGCCATTTCAAAAATAGGAGGAGGAGAATTGAGAATCTTAAAGCCCAACTGCTAGAATTAAATAATGGCCTAGAGCAGAATATGAGGAAGGAAAGCATGAAGGCTATCAAAGGGAGAATTAGAACATCTATGGAAAAGGGAAGAAAAATATTGGGACAGAGGCCCCAGATAAAATGGCTTAATAGTGGGGATAAAAACACAAGTTTTTTCCATGCTACAACGGTCCAAGAAGACAAAGAAACTAGATGTCATCGCTGAGAAGGGAGGATGAAAGTTGGGTAACTGATTAGAGGCAGATTAAGCTCATGGTTCAGGAACACTTTCAGAGATATTTTGCTACATAAGGGACCAAAAACTATGCTTAGACATTACAGGAAATCCCTAAGATAGTAACAATTGAGATGAATGAACTTAAGTTGAGAACTCCCATTATGGAAGAAGTTAAAAAGGTTGCTTTCAGCCTTGGAACCGTAAAGGCCCCAGGACTGGATGGACTACCTAGTTTATTTTATCAGAAGTACTGGAACATTATGAAAGAGGATGTCCAAGGAGCTATAATATCCTTTTTTTTCCCAATTGGAATACATGCTAAAGGAACTAAATAAAACAAACGTGACCCAAATCCCGAAGGGACAATACCCAGTGGAGGTTGGGGAATACAAGCCGATAAGTTGCTGCAACTATGCATACAAGATTATTTCTAAGCTGATAGCTACAAGACTAAAGCCCCCTGTTTCCTAGATTTATTTCATAGAATCATAGTGCCTTCATTGGTGGAAAATAAATCCAAGACAATATCATGGTGGCCTAGGAGGTGGTTCATGCAATGAGACAGAGAAGAAGGATAAAGAAGTACCAAATGGCACTCAAACTTGACATGACAAAAGCTTACGACAGACGTCACACCCCAAAATTTTTCTTTTTTAATCGGGTGTAAGTAAAGAATAAAATTACACCGAACTTACAATAATTTTCCTTATATTATTTTATTTTACGTATGAGTACATAATCCTCACAAGATTATTTCAAATATTCTTGATACAACATAACAAGAAATAATAATAGCAGACTCTATCCTTTCAGCCTATCCTCCAGCTTGACTTCATATATCTGAAAAATGTTAAATAGGGATGAGCTCACCAGCTCAGTAGGGTAGCGTTTATCAATGACTATCAAAATTTTAAAACAATACATAATATAATTAAATTGCGAATAAATGCAGGAATAGGGCAAAGTAATGAATCAAATAAATAAATAAATTTCAGCATATATCGATCATATCAATCCGTCAATTTTCTGGTCCACACATGAACTGCCTTCGGAGAAAACTTTGGGGTCTTGCACCTTAGGGAACCCAATGCCCTTCTTACTTTTCTGGAAACATTAATACCGGAAATTATGTAGTGTCACACAAGCTACCACGACAACCGATATTACTAACCGGTGAACCTAAGGACTAATAGGAATCCTGTGAATCCTTGTAAAGATCACGCATCTACTAACCCTCTGTCCTCGATTATGTGTATTTATAGTAATTTCATCAAAATCACAAAATAAAGTCATATCGTAGTCAGACCCCACAACAAATCAAACATTAAATATTCATAATGAAATAAACATTTATTATGCAACATAGTTTCATGAGATAATTAGGGTCTAAATAAAAATACAATATATGCATGATAATGATTTATTTATAAAACCTCAGTTTGACCCCATGATTATAACGATATAATATAACATTATATAATTAAAAATAGATTTAATACAAAACCCCTAAATATGCATAAAATGCATCAATGATAGTAAAAGATAAAAGAAAACCCTATCTCCTTCTTGACTTCTATTTGATACCGTGTACTGTGACAAAATAACCAAAATAATATTTTAAAATAACAATAGGTAATAAGGGCATAGTTAACCTAAAATAATTTTTGGAATAACTAACAAAAGATAATAATACTTAAATTTGATCTAAAAATATTTAATGAAGATCAACTTTAAGTGACTCAAACATATAAAATTTACTAAATAATAACTAAAAAATCTTACCCAAAATTTTGATCGTAACCGTGAACTCTTAAGTCAACAAAATTTTTGACCTCTTTTCCCTCTTTCCTCTCTTCTCCCTTCCTTTCTTCCTCCCTTTCTCTTTTTTTCCTTGTGACGTTCAATGTAATGAGCTTGACTATTTATAACCAAGATTTACTTGGGCTCCAAAGATTCTCATGGACAGCTGTCCATTTCCTGACCATGTTCTCTATTTTTTTTTCTCTTTTTGCACGTTTCTCAAATCTTTGCAAATCTTTCAAATCTTGCAAGAAGATAAAATCCTCAACAAGAAGATAAAATCCACAACAGGACATTAGATATGTGTGTGTGTGTGTATGTATGTATTTATAGATATTTACATTTACTATATGTTACAAAATTTGACCTATATTATAATCATTTGACTCACATATTTGAGATTCATTTGTTTCTTAAAAAAAATTTATTATTTATTTATTTATTTATTATTATTATAATATAAAATCATAATTGACAACCTAATTAGTGTGTCAATAATTAATTTATATACGGGTCATCACAATCTACCTCCCTTAAAAGAAATTTCATCCCCGAAATTCGATACTAACCTTGAGAGTAAAAAAGATAGGGATATCTTGCACGCATATCTGCTTTCAGTTCCCACGTGGCTCCTTCAATACCATGATGTTGCCATAACACTTTTACGAGGGGTATGACCTTGTTACGCAATACCTGCTCCTTGGTGTCAAGAATTTGTATAGGTTGCTCTTCGTACGTTCCATTTTCTTGAATTCGAACATCCTTTCAGTCGATGACATAAGACGCATCTAATTCACATTTCCTTAATATGGATATATGAAACACATCACGTATTCCTGATAATTGAGCTGGCAAGACAAGCCAATAAGCTACATTTTCAATGCGTTGTGTTATCTCGAAGGGTCCAATGTATCTGGGAGCGAATTTACCCTTTTTTGCAAATCGAGATATTCTTTTCCTAGGGGATACCTTCAAGAATACATAATCACCCACTTAAAATTCCAAGGGCCTTCTCCTTTGATTTGCTTAGCTCTTTTGTTGACTTTGAGCCGTGCATAGTCAATCCCGAACTACTTGGATCTTCTCAGTGGTTTCTCGGACAATTTCTGAACCAAATAAAATGTTTTCACCAGCTTCGGCCCAACATAGAGGTGATCTACAAAGTCGTCCATACAGAGCTTCATATGGAGCCATGCCAATACTGTTTTGATAACTGTTGTTGTAAACAAATTCTACCAGTGGAAGATGTTCATTCCAATTATCATTGAAATCTAGGGCACAAGTTCGCAACATATCTTCCAATATTTGGATCACCTTTCAGATTGATCATCTATTTAAGGATGGTAAGCAATACTGGAATGCAACTCGGTTCCCATAGCTTTTTGTAAACTCTGCCAAAATTGAGCCACAAAGCGAGTATCTCAGTCTGACACGATTGATAATGGTACCCCATGTAATCTCACAATCTCCTGTATATAAAGTTGACTCAACGAAGTTAGAGTGTCAGTATTCTTCATGGCTAAGAAATGGGCCGATTTGGTGAGTCGATCCACTATAACTCATATTGCATTGTATCCATTTGTAGTTCTAGGCAAGCCAATCACGAAATTCATAGTGATATGATCCCACTTCCATTCTGGAATAGGTAAGGATTGTAATAACCCACCAGGTTTTTGATGCTCTACTTTTACTTGTTGGCATATGGTACATCGAGCTATAAATTTAACCACGTCCTTCTTCATTTCTTTCCACCAATATTGGCGCTTCATATCTTGATACATTTTCGTGCTGCTAGGATGTATGAAAAACTTAGAGCAATGGCATTCCCTGAGTATTTTTTCCTTCAACTGGGCATTATCGGGTACACATAGCCTTTCTTGATATAGTAATTCCCCATTTTGTAACTACCAGTTTTCAAGAGCGTTCCCATCTTCTAGTTGGGTGCGGATGGATTCTAGGTAGGAATCCGAACGTTGTAATACAACAACTTTTTGTCGGAGGACAAGTTGAGCAACGAGATTAAACAAATGTGGTTGACATTCTTCTGCACTTATCCAGATGTCAAAGTCCTCTAATGCCTCCCTTAATCGTCATTTGTCCTTCATCACATTGATTATTGCACTTCGGAATTTTCTGCTCAATGCATCAACTACCATGTTAGCTTTTCCCGGATGGTTTTGAAGTGTGAAGTCGTAATCCTCGAGATACTCTATCTAGCGTCGTTATCGTAGATTCAAGTCTTTTTCAGTGAAAATATACTTGAGACTTTTGTGATCTAAGTAAATATGAAATTTTTTCCCATATAGATAACAACGTCATAGCTTCAACGCAAAGACAACAACTACCAACTCCAAATTGTGAGTGAAATAGTTTCGTTCATGAGTTTTCAATTGTCTTGATCCATAAGCAACCACCTTGTTATTTTGCATCAATACACATCCAAGTCCCAGTAGTGATGCATCTGTGTAAATATCATATCCAATACTTCTTTTGGGTATAGTAAAGATAGGTGTCGTGGTCAATTTCTTCTTTAAGATTTTAAATGCATGTTCACATTCTTTGGTCCACTCAAACTTTTCTCCTTTCTGGGTGAGTCGGGTCATGGGCAGACCTATTCTGGAAAATCCTTCCACAAATCTTCGATAGTATCCTACTAATTCTAGAAAACTTCAAACTTCGGTTGCGTTCTTTGGTCGGTCCCAATTCATCACTGCTTTAACCTTAGTTGGATCCACTGTCACTCCTTCTTCGGATACTACATGTCTAAGAAATTTGACTTCTTTCATCCAGAAATCACACTTACTTTTCTTAGCATAAAACTTGTGCTCCTTTAGTGTTAATAACACTTGGCCAAGATATTGTACATGCTCTTCATGTGATTTTGAGTAAATGAGAATATCATCTATGAAGACGATTACAAACTGATCAAGACAGGGCCTAAATACCCGATGAATTAGATCCATGAAAGCTGCAGGTGCATTTGTAAGTCTAAAGGGCATCACCAAGAATTCAAAAATGTCCATATCGAGTACGAAAAGCTGTTTTGGGAATATCCTCCTATATAATCCTCAATTGATGGTATCCAGTTTGAAGAGAAATTTTGGAATAGGAACGAGAACCCCTGAGTTGATCAAATAGATCATCAATACGTGGTAGAGGATATTTGTTCTTTATGGTAACCCGATTCAGCTTTCGGTAATCAATACAGAGTCTCAGCGTATTACCCTTTTTTTTTACGAAGAGCACAGGAGCACCCCAAGACGGCGTACTTGGTCGAATGAATCCTAGGAAAAGAAGTTCATCCAGCTGTTTTCTTAATTCTTTTAACTCTAATGGTGCCATATGGTAGGGAGTAATAGATATTGGCTCTGTACCAGGATATATCTCAATGGTAAATTTTTTCTCCCTTTGTAGGGGTAGTCCTGGTGATTCTTCAAAAAATACATCAGGAAAGTCACACACTACCAAGATGATATCAGCGGTTGGCAAGGAATTCCAAACTACTTTTGTTCTTTGTGGAGAACGGATGCGAACAGTGACATTTGCCTATGGATTCAAACTCTCCATCTCCCAACGTACGAAATTTGATTTTCTTACTGTAGCAATCCATGATGGCATGATAGCAAGATAATAGGTCAATTCTGAAAATTATGTTGTATCCAACTATTTCTAGGACAACTAGGTCCACAACCAACTTGTTTTCCTCAATTCGGATTATGCAATTTCTACATATCCTAATTGTTTCCAATATATCTCCTGTAGGTAGGTTTATACACAAGGTGCGACCCAAAGGTTTGAATTCTAACCCTAAGGCAACAAACATATGAAGTAGGAATGAAAGAATGAGTTGCCCCCGGATCAAATAAGACCGTCGTTATTCGGTGTAGCCATTGCGCAGATCCGAGGTTGACCTTCGGGAATTGTTGTTCTATTTCCTAGCTTTTCTGTTGTGCCTGATTTGGAAATGACTGTGAAGGTCCAACTTGGGTTTTCGGTCTTGCCAGCTGAGTGGGGTAAGAGCGTTGTTGTGGACGAGATTGATTAAATGACTGATAAGAACCTTGATTAGCTGACCCTTGAGAGGACGTGAAAGGACACTGATTTTTTAAATGTCTAGTTTGCCCACACTTAAAACACCATTTCGTATCATTGGATGCTCTGTTCCAATTTTTAGAATTTTGTCCCTGATTCGCACTCCTCCTATCATTAGTATCTTGCCTTGGCCGTCGATATGAGGTCATTCTTAGGTGACTACTACTGCCACCATTTTTTGTCTGACTTCCTCGGCCTTATTGATGACTTCTGATATTCTGGGTATCCTCTAGATCTCTTTCTATTAGCATAGGCCTTTCCACTAGTTTCTTATAGTTTCTCAGTTGGTGTGGTATAAGGCGTCCTCGGATAGAAGGCTAAAGGCCTTGTTCAAATCGTTTGGCCTTCTTGGCATTAGTGGAAACTAATTCTGTGACAAAATGAGAGAGTTCAGCAAATTTGGATTCATATTGCGTGACTGTCAGGTTGCGTTGTTGCAACTCCAGGAAGTTAGAGAACATTTTATCCCTTCTCTAAAAAATATTTATCATTGAACACTTTCTCAAATGTGGTCCACGTCATTTGGTCTACATTCCTCATTCTTTTAGATTGTACCCCACCAGTGATCGACTTTACCCTCAAAAAGATAAGAAGCCAAGGTAACTCATAGTTCTGGGGCAATATCGATATCATCTATTATTTTTCTTACTTGTCGAAGCCACTTCTCTGCTTCAAGTGGCTTTGTACTTCCCTAGAAGGTAGGGGGACGTTATCATAGAAATTCCTTAAGTATCATCATTCTTCGCGTTTCAACCACATTTGTTTGTTCCTGAACTGTTGGTTGTATTACCGTAGTATAGTTGTTATTTTCTGCCTGTTGGCGTGCCAAAGTAGTAAGTTCTCTCAGACACTGGTAAATACCACTTATAATGTCCTACGGTGCTGGAGGGGACTGGTCATTGATGGACATCTTTGGTTGGTCTTGAGATGTGTTTCCCTCCATCTTATAATACATAGTTTATGATATTATGACTGCATAAATAAAAAACTATAACCACATCCAAAGGTTAAGAAAACAACTCTAATTTCACATAATTAGTAACTAAGATACATTTCGTTTCTTATCCTGGATGCTATTCACATGAAGAACAAAAATCTAGGACAGTCACCTCTAAGTTACGTAGTGATACATATATTCCTATCATTCTAAGAGTTACTACTATTTACAAGCAAAATTTCTTAGAATAGTAAAATTGACTGTACAGTTAGGGACAAAGAAGTTTCATGTCCCTCCCCCCTGAAGACACATTAGTTCGCAGAACCCGTAGAATCTGCACGATGGTTTGCTTCGGGTGGTGCGACTACAGGGGCTACGTTGGGGTTGTGAGGTTATGGGTCATATTCTTCATTATTGTCCAGATTAAGGGATTCTATTGGCTACTCCTCATGCGCCCCCGCAGGTGGCCATTGAATATCTTGTACTGACAATCCATTCAGAATTTCCTGGTACAGGTTGGGATTCCTTTCAATACTTAGTGCTTGGCGGAACACTCTTAGTTGCGAGGTCAGAATGTGATGCACTAACTTTTTCTGTTCAGAGATCGGCATGAATGACCAATTTTGGGATACATCTTGAATTTCGCGGACAATCAAATTGTAGGCCTCTATATTAACTCTAAGAGTCCGGTATTCATCGCCTCGGAGCCCATGTTACTGTGAGTCATGTAAAGATCATCCCGAGATGCCATACTTATAGTCATAAAAAGTTAGTTCTGTTGATAAAAAAAAATAATATGTCCCTAAAACATGTTCAATATTAGTACATTAATCCCATTATTTAGTCTATATATATAATTCTCATATAAGATCTAATTCCTAGGCTCTGATACAACTCTGTCACAACTCAAAATTTTTTTCTTTTAAAAAAATACCTGGGTATGAGTAAGGAATAAAATTATACCAAATTTACAATAATCTTCCTTATATTATTTTATTTTACGTACGAGTACATAATCCTCACAAGATCATTTCAAATATTCTTGATACAACATAAAAAGAAATAATAATAGCAGACTCTATCCTTTCAGCCTATCCTCCAGCTGACCTCATATATCTGAAAAATGTTAAATAGGGATGAGTTCACCAGCTCAGTAGGATAACGTTTATCAATGACTACCAAGGTTTTAAAACAATCTATACTATAATTAAACCGCGAATAAATGCAAGAATATGACAAAGTAATGAATCAAATAAATAAATAAATAAATTTCTGCACATATCGATCATATCAATCCGTCAATTTTTTGGTCCACACATGAACTGCCTTCGGAGAAAATTTTGGGGTCTTGCACCCTAGAGAACCCAATGCCCTTCTTGCTTTTCTGGAAATACCAATACCAGAATTATGTGGTGTCACACAGGCTACCACGGCAACCGATACTACTAACCGGTGAACCCAAAGACTAGTAGGAATCCTGTGAATTCTCGCAAGGATCACGCATCTACTAACGCTCTGCCCTCGATTATGTTCATTCATAATAATTTCATCAAAATCACAAAATAAAGTCATATCGTAGTCAGACCCCACAGCAAATCAACATTAAATATTAATAATGAAATAAACATTTATTATGCAACATGGTTTCATGAGATAATTAGGATTTCGATAAAAATACGATGTGTGCATAATAACGATTTATTTATAAAATTCCAGTTTGACCCCATGATTATAACGATAATATGACATTATATAATTAAAAATAGATTTGATACGAAACTCCCAATATGCATAAAATGCATGAATGATAGTAAAAAATAAAAAAAAAACCCTACATCCTCCTTGACTTCTATTCGATACCGTGTACTGTGACAAAATAACCAAAATAATATTTTAGAATAACAATTGATAATAAGGACTTAGTTAACCTAAAATAATTTTTGGAATAACTAATGAAAGATAATGATACTTAAATTTGATCCAAAAATATTTAATGAAGATTAACTTTAAGTGACTCGAACATATAAAATTTACTAAACAATAACTAAAAAATCTTACCCAAAATTTTGATCGTAACCGTAAACTCTTACGTAAAAAAAAAATTTGATTCCTTTTCCCTCTTTCCTCTCTTTCTCCCTTCCTTTGTTCCTCCCTTTCTCTCTTTTTCCTTGTGGCATTCAATGTACTGAGCTTGGCTATTTATAGCCAAAATTTACTTGGGCTCCAAGGATTTACTTAGCTATTTTTTTTTTCTCTTTTTACACATTTCTCAAATCTTTGCAAATCTTCCAAATCTTACAAGAAGATAAAATCCTCAACAAGAAGATAAAATCATCAACAAGAAGATAAAATCCACAACATGACATTAGCCCTTTCACAATATATATATATATATATATATATATATATATATATGTGTGTGTGTGTGTGTGTGTGTGTATAGATATTTATATTTATTATATGTTATGAAATTTGACCTATATTATAGTTATTTGACTCATTTTCACGCGAAGAGTCTTTATTTGAGATCCATTTGTTCCTTAAAATTTATTTATTTATTTATTTGTTATTATTATAATATAAAATCATAATTGACGACCTAATTAGCATATCAATAAGACGATCGAATTAGCGTGTCAATAATTAATTTATATTCGGGTCGTCACAATAGAGTAGCGTGGAATTTCCTGAGAGATATGCTTATCAGACTGGGGTTCCACCCTAGATTAGTCCAACTAATCATGCAATGTGTAACTATGTTAAGGTACAATATTATAATAAATGAGCAAAAAAAAATTAGAATAGATTCATTAAGGGGCCTAAGACGAAGGGATCCAACCTCAGTGCTATGTTGCACAAGGTAATCGAAATGAATTAGCTAAGAGGGATCCAACTAAATAGAACAAGCCCAAAGGTATTCCATCTCCTGGTTGCGGATGACTCGATTTTCTTTTCTTCAGCATCAAGGATAGATTGTTAGGCCTTAATGCAGGTTTTGAACAAATATTGCTATGTGACTGGACAACTAGTAAACTTAAACAAGTCTAGAGTGATTTTCAGTAAAAATACTCCAACACAAGTGCAACAAGATCTAGTTCAAATCCTAAGGGTCCCTCTGTTACAAAAGCCAGACAAATATCTGGGCTTACTAATGGAATATGGAAGGTAAAAAAAAACAAACTTGGTGGGACTCCAGTGCGGCTCTTCGGCCCCTGGGTTGACACGTGGAACCATAAAGTCGTTGGGATGATCAAAAGATGTCGAGGAGGTAAGCCGAGATATGGTGACACGGAGCGGCCGAGTACGACAGCTAACATCGTATTTAATGCGATGTGACTTCACATTTAAGGCGGAATGAGTGATAGTGACAGGGCAAATAAATGCGTGCCTGCAAACAACTGTCCTTTGGAGTCTAAGCCTACTGTTATGATGACTAAACATTAATGACTGATGCGCCGAGACGACGTATCAGATCTCCGAGGAACTATTCCGTCGAGTAGTCAATGCTTGGTTGGTGTCAGATGCCGACCTGATGAATTTGGTTGTTCGGGGAGTGGCATAAATGCTCAGCGGATGACGAAGCTGTTACCCCATTTTCCTAGCATTCAATAGAAAGTGACGTGAATAGGGAACATTCACTGCATGAGAAATGGTGTGTCAGATGTGAAGATGTCCAGATGGGACTGAAAATCTTTAGCAATCATTGCTAATTCAGGTATAATTATCCCTCAGAAAAATGGACAAAGGGACGCAAACTCGAACCAGAACAAGTCCATTAAGCAAAACCCTTCGATCTTATACTGACTTAAGATTCGGAGGGGATTAGCCGGGCACACGTCTGACCCCCTTTTTCTGACCCTGTTGTTCCAAGTTTGCCAGTTGAGAGATCGCTGCCTTACACGATTGCAGAAAATATCCCGTGCAATTTGGCATCGTCTGTGGGAACGAAATCATATTCTTTTCGGTAGCAATCATTTGATGGTGAATACTCGATCTCAGGGTGAGGGAGTGGGTGTACGAACCAGGAACCCAAAGCCCGTCCGGCTTCCAATGGTTCTAGAGCCGGGTTCATCAGGCCAATCAGATGGGGTGGGGCATTCCTTGCAGAGAACGCTCCCTATGGATCAGGGCCTTGGGGGGGGGAGGGCGCAACCTTATGGCCCATGACATCGTGGAGATGGTGGAAAATCGGATGGGCAAATGCATTAAGCAGCTCGAAAGGAAAAACGCCAAAGTCCAGCAACGCCTTGATGATTTCGACCAGTCAGCAAGCACAGGTGAGCATGGTCGCGGGGTCGGGGACCAGGTGCCTAGTCAGATCCTGTCCAGACCCCCCTGGCATGGGCCCTCCAGGAAAGAGTGGGTTAGGCGCTCGCCCGAGGAGCGTGACCGCCAAGGATGGTTCTCGGCCTTCAAGGAAAAGTCAAAATCGGGCCAAAAGGCAAACATGTCCAGGTGGGACTTGCGCCGAGGGATACCCAAGGGCGTTTGAGCCGCCGAATCTCACGCGGAGTCCATACCCCGAAGGCCTTGAGGGAATATATTAGCCCTGGATCCCCAGGTTCCTTTCATCGCCCAGCGCAACCATGAGCCCACGGTTCAATCCGACGAAGTTATCTCGTCGTTCATCTGGGCTATTAGGGAGGCCGAGATGTCGAAAAAGTTTACCGTCCCATGGTTCAAAGTCTACGATGGAAAAACTGATCCCGAGAGCCACCTCTGACAATATAGAAAATTGATGTCAATCTACGATACCGACCAAAAGGTGTTGTGCTGAGTTTTTTTCATGAGCCTAGGGGACACTAGCATGAGGTGGTATGAGAACCTTGCTCCCGAGAGCGTTGGGTCTTGGAGACAATTAACAAAGCTCTTCCTAGCTCGATTCATCACCAGCAGTAAGAAACCAAAGGACATCGATGCTCTATTGATGCTCAGGCGAAAAGGGGGAGAGACACTCCGATAGTATGCCGTTCGATATTGGGATGAGGTGAATGAGGTGGAGGCATGTTCAGAGGCATTGGTCGCGGCGTCATTTAGGCTGGGGCTGTCCTGAGACACTAATTTATACAAATCGCTGACCAAAAAGGCCCCAGCGGACATGAAAGACCTGATGGCTCCGATTAACAAATATGCTCGGGTGGAAGAAGAGTCTGTTGCGCCTAAAAGCAGGGCCACGGTGCCAAGAAAAAGGGATAGGGATCAGTCGTCCTGAAAGGGAGGGCCATCCTTTCAGGGAGTGAACACGGTATTCAACGAGCCCATTCACAGGATACTCCCCAAAATAAAAAACAAATCCTATTTCAAGTGGCCCCCGAGGATGTTTGGAGACTCGTTGACAAGGAATGCGCCCTTCCGATGTTCGTATCATAGAGATGTCGGCCATTTGACGGAGGATTGCAAGGTTTATAAATCCTTCCTCGAACAATTGGTGCGAGATGGACACCTTGGGGAATTCATCGACAAGGGTTGTCCCGGTGAGTTAGCGAGGGAACGAGCTGAGGTGCCAGCTGAGGTAGTACCCGTGATTGATGTTATCCATGCTTGCACAGTGGAGAGGCCAACATACAACTCCCTCCGCACCGAGTTACAAAGAGTTTCTTAAGCAGTCAGGGTGGACGAAAGGGGGGACGAGCGGCCGCCCAAAAGACCACGGAACGGTGCCAAGGTTATCCAGTTTTTGGATGCTGATCTCGGTGGTGTGGTCGTCGCCCACGAGGATGCATTGGTGATCACGTTGCGGATCGGGAAGTTCGACGTTAAGAGGATATTGGTGGACTCGGGCAGTTCCTCCGAGGTAATGTACGATCACCTCTTCCGCAAGATGGGGCTCTCTTAGAAGGATTTGGAACCCGTAAAAATCCCCCTCATCGGATTCAACGGTTCCATCTCCCTGCCCCTCGGAAAAATCACTCTCATGGTTCGGGCGGGGGTGGTGACAACACCAGTGGAATTCATGGTGGTGGACTCCGACTCCCCTTACAATGCTATTATGGAAAGATCGTGGTTGCATGCAATAAAGGCGGTCCACTCATCCTACCACCAGAAGATAAAGTTTCCAACACGCAAGGTATAATAGAGATCCGGGGTGATCAGACCTCGGCGAAGAGCTGCTTCTATGCCGCGATGAAAACAGGAGTCAGCGGTCAGAGTCAGGAGCGTGAACCCGATGTGGTGGTTTCCAAATAGCAATCAAAGAACGGTCGTCTGGGGGTGGACGACCCCATCACGAAATCGGCCGACCGGTCTACGGAGGCCTTGATGAAGATTCTCCTGAACCCAGATGACGATGATAAATACTTCTTGATTGGAGAATCGCTCAGCGGCACAGAGAGAAATGATATGACCTCATTTTTATACCACAAAAATGTCGATGTCATTGCTTGGACCCAGGCTGAGATCACGGGGATAAGTGCCGAGGTGATGACTCATCGGCTCCATGTGAATCTCTCATTCAAACCCATTAGGTAGAAGGCCCGGAGAACAATGCCTCATCACGCAAAGACTGTGGATGAGGAGGTGGAGAAGTTGTTGGAGGCAAGTTCCATCAAGGAGGTACAGTTCCCCTAATGGCTGTCCAATACCGTGTGCGCCAAGAAGAAAGAAGAGAAATGACGAGTTTGCGTGGATTTCACGGACCTAAACAAGGCTTGTCCCAAGGACGAGTACCCCTTGCCTAAAGTTGATTAGCTGGTAGATGCCATAGCCGGCCACAGACGCATCACCTTCATGGATGCTCGGGCTGGATATCACCAGATTCCCCTGCATGAATCAAATCAGGAGAAAACGACGTTTATCACGCCCCCAGGAATCTACTATTACACAATAATGCCTTTTGGGTTAAAGAATGTTGGGGCGACTTACCAACGATTGATGAACAAATTTTTCAAAGACCAGCTCGGCAAAATGATGGAGGTGTACATTGATGACATGATGGTCAAAAGCAAGGAAAAGGCCGACCATCTCCACCATCTCGGGACGACGTTTGCCATCCTCCGGGAATATGGCCTGAAACTTAACCCCTTGAAATGCGCCTTTGGAGTGAGCTCTGGAAATGTTTTGGGGTATTTGGTCACTCATCGGGGAACAAGGCAAACCCCTAGCAGATATAAGCGATTCAGAATGTCCGGGCGCCTAAGACGATTAAGGACGTTCAGAAATTGGGCGGGATGTTGGCAGCCCTCAACAGATTTATTTCTAAGTCATCCGATAAGTGCAAACCGTTCTTTGCCAAGTTAAGGGGGGCAGCTAAGGGGGTTTGGGACGAGGAGTGTGGTCGAGCTCTTGAAGGGATCATGGAGTACTTGAAACATCCTCTGACTTTATCTGTTCCAGCGGCAGGAGAGGTGCTAAGCCTTTACTTGTCCGTATCTCAGGATGTCGTGAGTGGAGCATTGGTCAGAGATACCGAGGGGGGACAAAGACCCGTGTATTTTGTAAGCAAGACCTTGCTTGACGCCGAGACAAGATACTCACCGATGGAGAAATCAGTTTTGGAATTGGTGGTTTCAGCGAGGAAACTTCGACACTACTTCCAGGCTCACCCCATAGAAGTCCTTACAGACCGACCTTTCAAGCCGATCCTTCACAGGGCTGATATGTCCGAAAGGGTTACCAAGTGAGCTGTAGAACTCGACGAGTTTGAAATCAGGTACAAGCCCCGAACGTCAATAAAAGGACAAGTCCTGACAGACTTTGTCGACGAGTTCTCTGCGTGCGAGTCCCCACCAACATCATAGGATCAGACAAGGGATGTGTGAAATCTTCATGTTGACGGATCCTGAAACGCAAGGGGGGCAGGGGTAGGTATCGTGCTAGCCAACTCAGAAGGGTTCATCATTGAAAGGGCAATCAGATTGAAATTTAAGGCATCCAATAACGAAGCCGAGTATGAGACGTTACTAACAGGACTAGACACCACAAACTCGATTGGGGTTAGACACCTTCGGATATTTTACGATTCCCAGCTAGTCGTGAACCAGGTAAATGGGGACTTTGAAGTCCGGGACAGCAAAATGAAGGCGTATCGTGAGAAGGCAAGATCCAGGATGGAAAAGTTCAAAAAAGTAGAAGTCTCTCAGATTCCTAGAGATCATAACAACCACGCCGATGCCTTAGCATGTCTGGCCTCGGCTTTGGCCTCAGAGGTAACTTGGCGCATACTTATTAAGACCTGGGAAAGCCTAAGTATAGACGAAGTTAGGGCTGAGCAAGTGTTACCAACCATAATAGGAGCACCGTCGGGATGGATGAAGCCAATCATCGCATACCTAACGGGCAGAGTGCTTCCGGAGGACGTTTGAGAGGCCAGGAAGATTAAGCTCAAAGCCCCTAGATTCTGGATGTCCAATGATCAACTGTACAAGAAGTCGTTCTCGGGACCACTATTGCTATGTTTCCCTGAAGACAAAGTGGAATCCCTATTGTACGAAATCCATGAAGGGGTGTGTGGGAGCCACACGGGCGGAAGGTCTCTCGTGCACCGAGCAATGACGCAAGGGTATTGGTGGCCGTACATGTAGAAAGACGTGAAGAGTTATGTGCGAAAATGCGACAAATGTCAGAAGTTTGCCCCTATTATCTGGCAACTTGTTGGAGATTTAAACTTGCAAACGAACCCTTGGCCATCCTCACAGTGGGGAATGGATATTGTCAGGCCTCTCCCGAGATTCCCATTGGGTAAGAAATTCCTGTTGGTGGCAACCGATTACTTCACTAAATGGATCGAAGCCGAGCTTTTAAGCCGTATTCGTGACATGGAGGTGAGAAAGTTCATATGGTAGAACATCATCACCCGATTTGGAATCTCCCAGGCTATCATCTCTAACAATGGGACTCAATTCAGCAGCGGCCCATTTAGAGAATTCTGCTCGGGGTACGAAATATGCAATTACTATTTTATGTCAGCCTATCCCCAATGTAATAGACAGGCTGAGGTGTCCAACAAAACTGTGCTGGCGGGAATCAAGAAGAGACTTGAGGCAGCAAAGGGAAGGTGGACCGAGGAGTTACTTAATGTATTATAGGCCTATAGGACCACACCGAGGACTTCGACAAGAAAAACCCCTTACGCTCTAACATATGGGGTCGAGGCGGTCATCCCATTGGAGGTAGGACTCCCAACAATACGGAGCCGAGCTTTCGAGTTGGGCAATAATCATCAAACCCTCGCTAGGGATCTTGATCTAGCCGAGGAAAGGAGGTCATTGGCATTCATCAAGCTGGCAAAGTACCAAGGGGAGTTGTCACGGCAGCACTAAAAGAGAGTTTGATCGAGAGAATTCCAAGTCAGAGATTTGGTGCTACGAAAAGTGGTGGGCAATACGCGCGAGCCTACTGATGGAAAACTAGGTCCCAATTGGGAGGGCCCTTACAAGGTGATCTCTGTGGGGGGCACAGACGTATATCGTTTGCAAAATATGAATGGTGATGATGTAATCCGACCATGAAATGTGTCAAATTTAAAGAAATACTATTACTAAATCAAGTCTCATTCTTCACGGTGGCATTAACACGAGGCCAGACTAGAACATACGATTGATGCAAGAAAACAGACATTTAGAAAACTAAAGTTCATTATGAAAAAGGGGCTTTGCGTCCCCAGGCATACAAACAGTAGCAAAATTCAGTAGAGCTATAAGAAGCTACAAAAATACGAGATATAGAAGTAAGGCCACCAGCTGCTTAGGCCCTCGCCTCATTCTTCTCCGGCTCCTTCCCCGCCGAGGCCTCCACGCCGCCTCTGTAACTCGTCTCTAGCCCCCAATATCTCATCTAGTTCGGTATCATGTGTTCCAGTAATGATGGGGGGCGGAGAGGACAGATCTTCTGTTGGCTAGGCAGGTGGCAAAGACAGAAGGGCAGGAGAAGGCTGGTCAGATCCGTTACTGAGTGCGATGGGTTCACTTTCGCCCTCAGCCTTGACCGTCCCTTCTGCCTCCACTTGGTCACCAAGGTTGGATCGAACCGTTCATCCAAGGCTTCGTCATCGGCCTCTCTTTGGAAGCTGTGCATGACAAACAAGTCCGAGCCTACCTCGACGTGGCTGGCGTGAAGGGCGGCGTCCCAACCTTCTTTGAAAGCCTTCTTCTTGGCTTCCTCAAAAGTGGGGACCATTTGGTCTTGAGTGGCCGATCACACCCTCTGACACTCCAATTGCAACCTTTCCTACTCCCCCGCTTTTTCTGCTGTCAAGAAGTCCACTTTGGTAGTGAGGGCGCTGATTTCAGACTCGGACTCTTGCAGTTTAGCTTCAGAAGAGGACACTCGCAACTCATACTCCTCGGCCTTCTTTATCGTTGCGGCTTCACCCGCCTTGGCTTTTTCCAGCTCGGCGATATGCTTGGTTTGGTTGCCGAGGGTCCTCTCGACCTTCAGGAAGTGGTCGCCCTTAGCAGCTGCACCTCGCTCAGAGTTTTTTGCCTTTTGCTTGTATCCCCAAAAATGTTCAATGATGGCTCTCACCTGCTGGATGGCCTTAAAAAAGAGGGATATTAGGGAATGACCAAAAAGGGAGAAGGGGGCTACTCAGGAAAACATTAAACTTACCACCAGGTTGTTTTGGATGATGCTCATTAGGAGCCGATTGTCCGAGTAACTTTTGTACACGGCCATATTAGCGTCAAATTGAAGCGTCCCCACGACGTCAAAGACCATTTTGGGGTATTGGAGGATGGAGTCGGCCTCTAGAACAGGCCGACTATTCTTGGTCTCTGCCCTAGCAACCCACTTGCCCGAGACAGACGAACCCGGGGCCAGGGTGTCATGCTGCTGCTTTACGCGGCGCTCCTCCTATTGTTCGGCGTCTCGAGCACGCCTGTCCCTCATCCGCTCTCCCGGGGCGAGGACTTGTTGAGATTAGGACCTTTGCCTGGTCGGCACAGCCGAATCCCGGGGTTGCATACGCAGCGGCGGTGGTTGCCTCCAAGGAGAACTGGGCTGGGGGATGATGGGGACGGCGTTGGAAGGCCCAGCAAGCCCGACGAGCCTAGCTCTCGTTGTCGAGGCGGTGGCCTCCATTGTAGCTGCGGTGATAGGTGACGAATTAAACATTTCGGGCGCAAGTGGCTTGAGAGCGTGATGTTGAGACTTGTCTTCGGAACCTCCCTCGGATTCTTCTCCTTCTGACGAGGAGTGATCTTCCCAAACGGAAGGGTTGAAAGGAGGTGGGATCTGCGAGAATCGATTGTAGGTCGGCGTGTAGCCGAGAAGGGTATGCGTCGCTCGTTCGACCAGATTCGAGGACCAAACCCTTAGCAGATCGATAAATCAGACTTGAGACCTAAGCAGTTGAGCAGCTTCCCGACGATATCCTTCTGCAAAAGCAAAGCAAAAATTAGTACGTCCCTCGGACCCAAGAATAAATAAATTAAGAAGTCGGAAAGAAAACACACCTTCATCCCTCGGCACTTTGGGGCAGTACAATCCGTCATACTCGGGCCCGATCCCTTTTTCCCAACTGCCATCGAGCATGATCAGATCGTCTACACACCCCTTGTCTGAGTCGGGCATATGGGTTACCAAATAAATTGAGGAATCTCGGCCTTGGAGGTAGTATCGCCCCCCGGCGACTAGCCTTAGGTCGTAGCAGAATAAAATTTCGTCTACACCTAAGTTAGTCCCCAGCCAAGCGTTTAAGGTGATTACGCCCATCACAATCCTAAAGAAGTTAACCCCACATTTAAGGAAAAAGAGCTTCAGTTGCATCAATACTCTCAGCAACAGGGGATGGAGGAGGAAGGTCAACCCTCCTTCCATGATGGCCTTTGTCTAGAAAGGCATCATGTCCATATTTCCCATATCCCTCCTATGGTGAGTGGGGTTAAAGGAGAAAGCAAAAACAGGCTCACGGATATGGTACCAAACCCTAAAGGCTTAGATATTCTCATCAGTCACTTGAGTTCTCCTCATCTTGCGGGTAGTGCTAACCCTAATAGACGTCTCCCCTGGTTCTACTAATTCTGGCCATTGGTAGACGCTAAAAGGACGAAATGTAGAGGAAATGAAGAGATAAAAAGCTCAAGTGGAAGTACTTACAGAAAGGTAGTCTTCGAAGAAGGCTTGGAGGACCAAGGAAACTCGAAGAATAGAAGAACGCTTGGGATCTGACTGGTGAAGAGAGATTGAGGATGCAAAAGTTCTCAGAAGGTATAAAAACCTCCTATTTACACTGCCTCATAGGGAGCGGGAATCGAAAAGTTTGATCATCATTAAGGCATTTGAAAAGGGCGGCACCAGACGTGCAAGTAACCGTCGCTATTAATAAGGTGTGATGATGGAGCCCCAATCTCTTTACACCACTTGTCTTGCGTTGCGAAAAGGATTGTGGCTGGGGGGGCAGTTGGTGGGACTCCAGTGTGGCTCTTCGGCCCCTGGGTTGACACGTGGAACCATGAAGCCGTTGGGATGACCAAAAAATGCCGAGGAGGTAAGATGAGGTATGGTGACACGGAGCGGGCGAGTACGACAGCTGGCATCGTATTTAATGCGATGTGACCTCACATTTAAGGCGAAATGAGTGATAGTGACAGGGCAAATAAATGCGTGTCTGCAAACAACTGCCCTCTAGGAGTTTAAGCCTACTGTCATGATGACTAAACATTAATGACTGATGCACCGAGACGACGCATCAGATCTCCGAGGAACTGTTCTGCCGAGTAGTCAATACTTGGTTGGTGTCAGATGCCGACCTGATGGATTTGGTTGTTTGGGGAATGGCATAAGTGTTTGGCGGATGACGGAGCTGTTACCCCATTTTCCTAGCATTCAATAGGAAAAGACGTGAATAGGGAACATTCACTGCACGAGAAATGGTGTGTCAGATGTGAAGATGTCCAGATGGAACTGAAGATCTTTGGCAATCATTGCTAATTCAGGCATAAATATCCCTCAGAAAAATGGACAAAGGGACGCAAACTCGAACCATAACAAGTCCATTAAGCAAAACCCTTCGATCTTATACTGACTTAAGATTCGGAGGGGATTAGCCGGGCACACGCCTGACCCCCTTTTTTTGACTCTGTTGTTTCAGGTTTGCCAGTTGAGAGATCGCTGCCTTACACGATTGCAGGAAATATCCCGTGCAAAACTCTAGTTTGACTAAAGGAGAGGATGCTAGATAAGACAACAGGATGGAAGGAGAAATTGCTAAATCATGCAAAATATAGATGGGGCAAAGGAGAGCGCCCAGAGACATATATGGTTGCAGATAACTCTATATTTATTTGCTTGGCAAAAAAGGGATGAGACAAAGGAGAGCGCCCAAAGACACCTTGATAGACCTTCACCAGTGGGATCATGAGACCTTTGACCTCATCCGTTACTCCTCTTAAGAACGAATCTATCTAGGTTAACATAGCGGTCAACCACCGAACCCCAATATTGACTCTAAGAATCGACCTCTCACCTTAAGATGAGAAGTTCGGTTGGTACCTCACTAAACCATCCCACTCGATGGTTTTATACATGATATTTGTTTAGTTTTTGAACTATCAATACTTAAACTTTAAATTGTATTTTAAACTAAGTTTGTCTGTCCAAATTCGTCATCAATCATAACATAAAAAGCATAATGTAAGCATTATGTAATTTGCGCTACTAACCAACAAAAATAAAAATGTTCTACCGTCATAGGAATAATTTTGATTAAAAGAAACACAAGACACATTTATCTAATATTATAGCTAATACAAGACAACCCCACTAATTCACACTTACTTTTTTCTCTCTTATTTTTTGTGTTCACTTTAATTTGAAATTACATAATTTCAGAAAAAAAATTGTTATTTAAAACTTAAATATTGCACAATCAATATATATATATATATATATATATATATATATATATACATTATATGTATGTATGTATATATATATTTGTAACGTATGATAATACATACAATACAATGTTTTTTTTTTTGTATTGGTAAGTGGATGCATATATACACAGAAAATCTAGGGGGACCATAGTTATACGATTTAAAGGCATAAAATATACACAAAAAAAAAAAAGGCACACAAAGACTAGATACAAGACTTTTCTTGAAGGTAAGTCGCGCTTGCCATACGCTAAGAGACTTCACTCAACACTAACATCACACTTTACTTTTTAGAGAGAGGAACATGCAGAGAATGCTTGAGAAAGTTAGAGCTGGCAGTGATAGATGGAGAAGACAGTGACGGTGTTGATCTTGAACTCTTCAGTGATCGCAAATCAATGTTTTTGATCCAAGTATGGTCTCTCCCATCTCTGTTTTAATGTGGCCAAAATATAATAATTTTCTGTGAATCCATATGATTGGTTCTCTGATCAATCTTTCATTGGATCCAACAAGACCTGGTGAATCCTCAGTCCTTTTACATCTCTTTATTCCAATTACTACCTACATCTGATTTCCCATCAAGCACATATTGCTAGTTTGCTCTACTCAATCTAAATCATTGCTGTAGCTACATCCTACATACCCTGTGAAAACTTTTTTTTTTTTTTTTGAATCCTTAGTATTAATTTGGTTGTTATTTAGAATAGATTACACCAAAATGTCGATATTTTTGAAAATTTTGTACTGTTATTGTGGCTGGAAAATTTTGCACGGTATTTGGTGCTGGATAGATAAACAAGGAAAAGATGAACAAGGAAAAGATGATCAAGGAAAAGATGATCTTAACTGTGATAATGAAAGTTTGCCCAGAAACAAAAGTAGAAATGGAAACCCTTCTGATGATCATGCTATTAACTGTGATAAGCTGCTTGATGCTTCAAAAGTCCCTCATAAGCCGACAATTTTACCTTCATCGTCCTCTTATAGTTATGTTGTTCAAAGTAAGACAGTTAATTTCGAAACAAACAAAACAGCTGACCAAAAATGGTCCCAGAATTTTTCTCCAATTTCCTCTCAACCATCTCCATCTTCCTCTAAACCTCCATCTTTATCTAAGCAAACTCAATCTTCAACAAAGACAAGCACAACTTTCTCCAAACCATCACCATCTTTGCCTGTGCCGCCTCCGTCTTCCTCTAAACTGACTTCACCATCGTCCTTATCTTCATCATCGTCCTTATCTACATCTTCTTTTCAGACTTCATCTTTCCCGAAACCACCTACTGCACTTTCGAATAAGCCTACTCTTTCTCTTGCTTCATCTAATCCGAAAAATGACCAGACACACACCAAGTACATTTGGGTTCAGGAGGGTTCATCACCTACACATGTGATTCCCGAGGGTATCAAAGAATTGATTAAGGAAGACGTTGTCCCTGGAGTGCTCAAGAAGCCCTTGTCTCCGTTGACCTACAAGGATTACTTTCATGCTCTGCTTTATGCCGAGGATTACTACCTTGAGGTACATAGAAAAAGTATTTTTATTTCTCCCAATATTTTGTAACTCTATTATCAAATGTGACATGTAATGAATGGAATATGCTCCTTTATTAGACATTCTAGATGTTGAATATGAATTTTTTTATACCACAATAAGACAAGTCAATCATAAGGAACATATGATTAGAGACAATCTTCACTAAGAAGCACAAATACACAAACGGAATACATATATGACATGACATAGATATGCCGACATAAAATTTATAAAAAAAGTAAGATGTGCATATGGACAAATTGGGGGACTTGCTAAATAATATATATTCATTCTATTATATATGATCATATAATAATGTTAGAGTTCATGTTTTTGTCATCAGTTGGGCAAAAATAGTTTTTGTAGAGCAAAATTTGATTTTTTTTGTCGACTTTGTGCCTATATTAAAGTGAGATTCACTCATCATTTTAAGTAAATTTTTGTAACTTCGTGTTCTACTTTGTGAGGAGAATAATAAATGAGAAAATATGTTCCAAAGCGAGCCATTTGGAATGTGAAAATAGAGGTCGGGGCATTTGAGATTTAAAGTCAATTCCACATTGGTTAGGTAAGAAATCTTAATTGAGTATATATATTTCAAGTTTGCTCTAAGGGTTGGGGCCCAAGGGGTACCCCACTTTTGTGGATGATAGAGGATCTAGATGGACGTAGATTCGACCATACACGCGTGTGTACCCCCACCCCACCTTCCCTTGGTCGGACCAGACTTGGGTACTGGTGTGGTTCAAACTCAATATTATTTTTTTTTGGATAAAATTTGTTTGTTAAATGGGTTCTTAATTTCTTTTCGATTTTGATTTTTTGCCTGTTGGAATTCAAAATTTGCACTAGTTCGGATTTTAATTTTCCACAAGTTTTGATTTTGGTATTTTTTCATGGTTGTTTATCAATGGGCATTTTTGGTTCTTTTCTTAGTTGCATCTTGTTGTTTTGGAGGGGAGAACCCGATGTAAATCTTCTCACACGATTATATACATGGAGCTCAAGACATTATACCTAGAGGGGAGATGAATAGGTTTTTTAATTTAACACTCAATTGATTACCAATTAAAACTCCACTACAATTACCTTGTCCCACAAAGATTAAGAAATTAATTTGGGAACCCCTTTAGTCCCCATAACCACTAATGACCATGACGATTGATTAAATTAATATTCAATTAATTTGCTCATAATCAATCTCACATCGATCTCAATCCTCAAACCCAAATTGTACAACTATGTCCATGTGTGCAAACAACGACAAGTGTATACAATAATCAATAAAGAATACAAGTGATTTATTAACGCAGAAAGCCTTCTTGAGAAAAAATCGCTAGGAACCTATTGAGGTTCACAAAAGCCTAATCCATTGCTCGCTAAAGTCAACATACAAGTTCACGAGACTTATACTTCAACCAATACTATGGTTAGATACTTCTTTTATTATTGTCTCTCCATCAAAGGTGCTCCTCCAATGCCTAGTGTAGCTTTACTTGGACTTTTTCACTGCACGGTTTGTCTTGGCCTTGAACGATTATGGGTATACCAACAATCCTCGGTTTGTACACACTAATGGGTTTATCAAACCCTTAAGATTATAAACTCTAATTTGTGAGGTTAGGTAGAAACTCTAGTGGAAGCCTTTGGATCTTAGGGATCTAGGTTGTGGTTGAAGTTTTTAAGGTAGAATTATGTTTTTCTCTCTTAGAAATATCTTTAGAGGCATAACCTAGATGTTGAAAAGACACTCCTTATTTATAGTTTCGGAATAAGAATAGTCTTAATAAATAAGAAAATTTAAATTCGGGAATTACCGCTCGATCGGTGGGAGGGTGATTATAGGACGGTTGACGTTGGAATGAAAATAACGTTTTAAACACAACTAAGGTAAGCACCCGCTTGAGCGACCATGAGTACCGTTCGAGCGAGCTCATAGATAACCCAGATTCATTATGTATAAATAACTAAAACAAATTTTGTCATTAATAGAGTCATTATATACACCATTAGTGTGTCCATATCAAAGAGTACAAAACTATCCAACAATTAATGACTGCTACAACTTTCATTTTAAAAAATATTCCACTTTGTAACACTAATTTTCATCAATTTCAAAGAGCCCCAATTTTGTTACCCAATTTTTTCTCACATTACTTTTATATTAAAAATTTATTCCATATGTATATATGTTTGTATCCGTATTACATTCATTTCATATGTTCAATGTAATGATTATAATTTCTTTTATATTATGACTTTGACTCATATCTCTTTAAAATTACAAAAATAATTCTTAATAATAAAGTTATCTAATTTTTTTTAAAAAAATTCAAGAGAAAGCTCAAAACATGTTCCCATCGCGTTGGCTGCGTGTCCCCAACATGTCCTGAGTGTGTCGGTTGTGTGTTCCCATCGTGTCTTGAAAAAAAAAATTAATGATAAAAAAATCGGACACTCATTTTAGCATGTCCGACACGTGTCTGAACATATCCGTGTCCCAGACCTATCCGACACCGACAATCTGGCCAAAGTGAAGTGTCTGTGATTCCTAGATTTTGAGTATATGACACTGTCCTCCCAACACTAAACACACTGACTAGTTTATAGCACTAGTTATTGAGTGCAAACTGAGTCAATGGTTTAGTAAGAATATCACTAGGCGATCACTAGCCTTGAAGGGGAAAATTAGAGTTCTTCTTTTGTGTTATTAGTTTTAATAATTCAATTTAGAGTAATATCGTATTAAACAAGATACTAGTTTAGTATAAGTGAGAGATTGTAATACAGTGGGGTTATATTGTATAAGTCTATATATATCCTATGTAATACATCCATTTGGGTATGAGTGAATTGAAAAAATTCTTCTATTATTGTTTTTGTGAGTGTGTGATAGTCCTCTAGATTACAACAAAATAGTATCAGAACTAGGCTTGAGTGTCAAAAAAAATAGAGAGAGAGATATCAAATGGAATGCTTCCATTTCAAAAGCCCTAGTTTACCAAAGATAAGTTTGAGAATTGTGTATCCGTATGAATGCGATTCTTGGATCTCAAGACTTATAGGAGATTGTAACAATTGGTGACACGACACCACAAGATGAAGCTTCCTTAAGTCAAGCCTAGAAGGAAGCCTTGCAAGATACAACGAACAAGGATCAAAAAGCTATTTCACTCATCCATCAATGCTTGGATGATGTCATGTTACATGTTATTAGTGCAACTACATCCAAACAAACATAAGGTGTTCTTCAAACCGCTCCTAGTAGAGTGCAAAAAGTTAGAAGTTCACCTTCAAACTCTATGAGGTGAGTTTGAGGCTTTACATATGAAAGTATCTGAATTAGTTTTAGATTATTGCACAAGAGTCTTGGTTGTTATGAATAATTTGAGAACGTATAGTGATGATCACTATGATGATACCCGAGTGATAGAAAAAATCCTACATTCATTGGACCCCAAGTTTGACTATATTGCTATAGCCATTGAAGAGTCTAATAATTTAGATACAATGACGATTGACGAACTCATGAGATTGTTGTTAGCCCATAAAGAATGGCTAAGTAAGAGAAGCAAGAGTCATTGGAGCAAGTTCAACAAACCAATCTTTCTTTCAAAAACAAAAAGAAAGAAGATAAGATGGAAGTCAAAGGGGTAGAGGGTGTGGACGTGGAGGTCATGGTGGACGTGATCGAGGTAAAGGAGAAATCTTTTCACAAAATTCATCCAACAAAGACGAAAAAAAGCCAAGAATCACACCATGGAAGAGGCAACAATTCAAAATCATATGGAGGGAGGTATGACAAATCTCATATTTAATATTATAATTATCACCGATATGACATTTTTGCTTCCGAGTGTAGAAATGATTTTGTTGAAGAAAGAACACATTTTGTTGAAGACAAAAGTGAAGAGATAGAATTGACTTTGTTGTTGGCAGACAAGAAGGACAAAAAGGAGACAAGAACATGTGGTTCATTGACTTCGGTGCTACTTATCATGTGTGAAAATAAAGAGAAATTTGTGAAGCTTGATGAATCGATGAGTGAAAAAATCACTTTTAGAGATTCTTCTGAAATTTCGGTAATGAGAAGAGTTAATATTATGATTCATTTGAAGGATAGAAAACTCTAAGTTATTTTTAATATTTTTAATGTACCAAACATGAAAAATAATATTTTGAACTTGGGAAAACTTTTTGTTAAATATTCAAAGTGATGTGGCAAAATGCTTAAAATCACGTGTTAAAGATTTTTCTTCACTATGACACTTGAGATTTGGGTATTTGAATTTTAGAGGATTGTCTTGAAACAAGATTGTTAAAGGATTGCCTTTTATCAACCAGCCGGATCAACTTTGTGAGGGATGTTTTTTTGCAAAGCAAACTAGGAAAAGCTTTTCATTTCAACGGCTACCGAGCCACTTTAACTTATTCACTCAGATGTTTGTGGGCTCATAGACCGACTATGGTTTGCTAAGAACTGGTATTTTTTTCTCTTTATTGATAATTTTAGTAAAAACATGTGTGTTTATTTTTTAAAACAAAAATCAGAAGTGTTTGGTGTGTTCAAAAAGTTTAAGTCTTTGATTGAAAAACAAAGTGGGTATGAAGTTAAGACAATTAGATCCGGTAGAGGAGGTGAATTCACATCATATGAATTCAAAAACTTTTGCGAAGAAAATAGAATTTACCATCCTCGAACGGTTCCAAGATCACCACAATAAAATGATGTTGTTGAAATGAAGGACCGAATCATTCTTGACATGGCTCGGAGTATGGTGAAGAGTAAGAAAATGCCCAACAAGTTTTGGGCAGAAACTATTAATTGTGTCATGTACTTGTTAATTCAATGTCCTACTAGAAATGTTCAAGACAAAATACCACAACAAGCATGGGGAGGACTCAAGCCAAGTGTCTCTTATTTGCGGGTTTTTGGAAGTGTATGCTATGCACTTGTACCGGATGAGAAATAGACCAAACTAGATGACAAGGGTGAAAAGTTTGTCTTCATTGGCTAATAATTCAAGAAACAAAGACTACAAGCTTTACAACCCAAGCAATGGTAAAAATATCATTAGTAGAGATGTTGAGTTTGATGAAGAAGATGAATATGATTGAAACACTCAACAAGAAGACTGTGATTTTTTCCCATTCTTTGAAGAAGAGGAGGAGACCAATGAGTTCATGGAGCTGCTCATTTCTTCTCCACTATCACCATCATCACCCGTAATGTGCAAGCATCTCCTTCATCATCTAAAGCAAGTTTAAGTTGAAATAAGTTTAAGTGAAAGGCTATCTCGCATAAGCCAAAGAGGTAACTCAAAGATTTAGTGATCGAACACTATTTTGCCAATTCCAAAGTGGATATGTGCTATTAATGAAGAAATTGAAGTTATTGAAAGGAATGAACATAAGAACTTGTCACACTCATAAGAGGACACATGGGATAGATGGAAGTAAAAGGGATACAAACTAAGTGTAGAGCTCCCGTATATGTAGCCAATGAAAGTTACAATAAGGATAAAAAGGTAAAAAAGAAAAACTTAATAAACCCTAATAAACTAAACTGCTATATTTCCAAAACTCCCTATCAAGCTAGGTGCAAAAATGTCAACTAAGCCAAACTTGACAATTGAGTCCCAAAGAATGGATAGAGTGATAGGTTTGGTGAAAACATCAGCAACCTGATCAATAGTCCCCACAAACGATGGAGTGACAATACTACTACTAACCTTCTCCCGAAGAAAGTGAACATCGATCTCTATATGTTTCGTCCTCTCGTGTAATACAGAGTCAGAAGCGATTTGAATAGCAGATCGATTATCATAATATAATGTAGATGAAGAAGTCACTGGAAGTCCCAACTCGCCAAGAATCGATCGTAGCCAAATAATCTCCCAAGTGCCAAGTGTCAGTGTTCGATACTCTGCCTCTGCTGACGAGCGAGAGACAACTGACTACTTCTTGCTTTTCCAAGAGATAAGATGAGTCCCTCAAAAAGCACAGAAGCCCGTAGTAAATCGACCGTTACATGCTCCCCCATAATATGAATCTGAATAATAGGCTAGAGAACTAATCTGAGATCCTGATGCATAGAACAACCTAAGTCCAGGACAAGACTTGAGGTACCAAAGAATATGATAAACTGCATCAAGATGAGGCTAACATGGTCTGTACATGAACTGACTAACTCGGCTAACAGTGAATAAAATGTCTGGCCTAGTGTTGGCTAGGTAGATAAGTCTACCTACCAACCTCTGATAGATAGTCAGATCTCCCAAATCCTCACCTTCAGCAGTAAGCTTCAGGTTTGGAATTATGGGTGATGATGTCAGTTTGTACCCCAGCATCCTAGTGTCTGAGAGAAGATCTAGAACATACTTTCTCTAAGAAAGAACAATACCTCTGCTGCTACGGGCAATCTCAATCCTAAGAAAGTATTGTAAAAATTCAAGATCCTTCACATCGAAGGCCTTCCCAAGGTCTACCTTATCCTGCGCAGTCCCAGAAATATTATCTCCAGTAATAATAATATCATCAACATATACCAAAAGGATGACACACTGTCCAGAAGTATTCTGTCGAATGAAGCAAGTATGATCAGAATGACATCTGGTGAACCCTAAATGTACAACTACATCACTAAAGCGAGAGAATTAGGCTCGTGGTGACTGTTTTAGTCCATAAAGAGACTTACGCAGTCAACAAACCTTTCTAGTATACTCCCCCTCACCACGAAAGCCCGGTGGTGCATCTATATAAATAATTTTGTCCAGATCATCGTGAAGAAATGCATTTGTCACATCCAACTGATGAAGAGGCCAAGAGTATTCTGCAGCCAAAGAAATGATCAGTCGAACAGTAGTCAATTTTGTCACGGGGGCAAAGGTAGCACCAAAATCACGACCTGGTACCTAAGTAAAGCCCTTCACCACAAGCCTAGCCTTGTGACGATCAATAGTACCATCCGCAAGAAACTTCATGGTGTAAACCCAGCGACAACCAACAGGCTTCACCCCTGAAGGTAAAGAGACAAGATCCCACGTATGATTACACTGAAGAGCGTCCATCTCTGTTTGAATGACAAGAACCCACTAGGGCTCCCGCATAGCCTCTGAAACAGAATGAGGAACCGGCGTATCTGATAAGGCCTTACCATACTATAAGCTCAAAATGTAGGAGACAAATCACCATAAGAAATATAAGCAGAGATTGGATATAAAATCTTGGTGGTCCAACTATAACGAACAACTGGACAATGATCACGCTGCAGATAACGACGCCCTAAATCATCACCCTCCACTGATAATGTCTCATCAGATAAAACAACTGGCTTAGTACCTGCAGTCTCATCAATACTAACAACAGGTGCATCAATATGTTCAACGAACTGAGAAGTATTAGCTGTATCGCCTGAGGTAGAGGGGACATCAGCAGGGGGATGAGAGCGAGGACGACGAACATAAACTTGCAAAGGAAGAGAGACTGGTGACTCCGTATTGACAGGGATAAGTGGCTCTGGAGGATGAGAGACCGATGACTCTGTTGTGATAGTGACTAATGGCTTTGACTCCGGTGGTAATGGAAAATCAAAAGGAGTATCATCAACTGGAGGGGCAGACACAACTAGAAGAAAAATAAGGAATATGCTCAAGGAAGGTAACATCTAGACTGTAATACATACGTCGCCTGACAGGATCATAACACCGATACCCCTTAGACTGATGACAATAGCCCACAAAGACACAACGAATAGCTTTATCATCAAGCTTATGACGCGTAAGAGATCGATCCTGAACAAAACATGTGCAGCCAAAAATACGAGGGGGGACCGAAAAAAAGTGTCCGTTCATGGAATAAGACCTGTAAGGGAGCCCTATGCTAGAGAACATGACTTGATGTATGATTGCACAAAAAGGTAGAAGTCAATACAGCAAAATGCCAATAAGATTTTGGTACCCCCATACCTCTAAGCATACAACGTACCATCCCTATCAGACTCCTATTTTTCCTTTCAGTAACTCCATTTTGCTCAGGAGTATAAGGACAAGTGAGCTGCTAAAGGATACCCTGAGAAGAAAGGTGAGACACTAAGGCATCAGACACATATTCTTTGGCATTATCCGAACGAAGAGCACAAACAATGACATTGAACTGTGTCTTAATCAACTGAAGAAATTGAGTGATGATAGGAAATATATCAGACTTCCTATGTAAAAGGTAGACCCAAGTACAACGGGTATGGTCATCTATAAATGTTACATAGTATCGGGCACCTAACAGAGCAGTAACAGGAGAGGGCCCCCAAATATCTGAGTGTATTAGGTCAACTGGTTGGGGTGACTAGTGCATGTGAGGAATATAACTGGTCTTAACATATTTTGATAGGGAACATATAACTCAGTTAAGTTTACCACTAACACAAGCTTTGCTTAAAGTAGGAAATAACATACATAAATATTTAAAATTTGTATGCCCAAAACGGTCATGCCACAATTGAATAGTTTGTGATGAAAAATCATGA
The DNA here is from genome assembly GCA_963454935.2 of Ilex paraguariensis. Taxonomy (NCBI): domain Eukaryota; kingdom Viridiplantae; phylum Streptophyta; class Magnoliopsida; order Aquifoliales; family Aquifoliaceae; genus Ilex; species Ilex paraguariensis. The sequence goes on from CAUOFW020000852.1 coordinate 160,411, forward strand.
CGACAAGTATTAGGTAAAATACTAGCATGTAAGCTAGGAACAGATAAAGACAAAGCAGGTGATGGAGGTGGAGGTGGAGAAATTGGTGAAACCAGCGGTGGATCGCCTAAATAATACAATCTCTCTTATGTCCCCTGATAATAATCCTCCTAGTATTCAGGTCCTGCAAATAACACAAATCAGATAAGAACACAACCGCATAGTAAAAATCTCTGGTTAACTGATGTACAGATAATAGATTCATGGCCAGCTTTGGTGCATGAAACACCGAACGTAATGTAAAGTCATCTGGGAGATAGACTGTACCCCTATTAACAATAGAGGCATGTGTACCATCTACTAACTGAACTTTAGTATGTAACTGCTTGTCAAAAGAGGTGAAATGATGGGCCTCACCTCTCATATGACCATTAGCAGTCGAGTCCAACATCCAAAGAGAAGACGGACTGGCGCAAGTATGAAAAACACGAGGTATATTTGTAGTAATAGCAGTAGTAGTAGTCGAACCTTGAGAAGTCAAGGCTTACATAAGTATATCCAAGCGAGAAGTGATAGCATCCATATCACTCTGCCAAGGAGGAGCAGTAGCAGTAGTAGTAGGAGCAATGACTGTAGGTGGTGGTGCCTTAGCAATGGCAGCGATATGGCTAAGAGGAGGCGGCTTAAGTTCCAGATGGAGCTTCCAACAAGTAGTCCTAAGATGTCCTAATCAGCCACAATAATCACACTGACGAGAATCGCCTTGTCTACGCTGATGTGGGGTACCCTGACGGCGCTGGACCGAACGCTGTCGACCTTTATACCTGGTGGAAGTACTAACAGAAGTCTCAACAGTACAGGTCTCAACGGTAGGAGTCTTACGTTCCTCAGTAGTAGTCATATCAACAATAATATGTGGACATCTATGACAGAAAAATAACTCTAAGATAAATAGAGGGATAAAATAAGAGAGAACAATATACCTCAAGTCGAACAATAGCGACAGAAAATTCAGAAAGCTCTTAAATAATTAGGTCACGGTGCCCAAAAATTCAGAAAATATAAATAAGTGATCTACTACATCAAGAGCAGATTAATAGAAAAGAGGATTCAAACCCTCTTAAAAAAGTCCTAGAAGCTATAACACTAAGACAAAAATATTGTGACGCAAAGAGGTGGAAGCACTACGATGAAGAGCGTGGCAGATGAAAGCACACGAAGGCGGGACAATTGCTATGATCTGAATTGAATTGGGTTACTGCTGGTCTGGGCAGTGGGTTGGCTGGGGACTTGGGTTTGTCGATGTTCACAGTTGGTGATGAAGGTGCTTTGTGGGCTGGGTTGCTGCTGTCGGGTTTCTTGGTAGGTGGTCTGGATTGGGTGGTTTAGCTAGGTATGGGCTGGGATTGGTTTGGGTTTTCTGTTGCAGGTGGTATGTGGGTTGGTCTGGGTTTTAGATTGCAGGTGGTATGTGGCAGTAGGTTAGCAGTGGACTGGTTTTGGTTTGGTAGACTGTCGGTGCTTGCTTGGTTTGATGGTCAGAGTATATCACTTAGTATGTCGGTCGGTGGGTTTTGTCGATTTTTGCTTGCTGATTTTAGCAGAGGTAGAGGCAGTGGCTGTTAGTGACAGTCGGTGTGGTTTGGGTCGTTGGACAGTTGGGATGGGTCGTCTGGTTTTGAAGTTGGCTTTGCTTTGTGGGCACGGTGGATTGTAGTTGCTGATTGCTTTGTGCTTTGATAGCTAGGGTCTTTCGTTTTTGGTTGCTTTGGTTTGTCTGGGACTAGTTTGGTTGTCGTTGTAGGCAGTGGACAATGGTGGTCGACTGGGTAGTGGGTGTGGGCAATCGATGGATTGAGGTTGCTGTGATTGGCGGAGGCTAGGTGTAGGGTTAGGGTTGGTGGCTCTGATACCAACTTGAGATAGATGGAAGTAAAAAAGATACAAATTAAGTGTAGAGCTCCTGTATATATAGCCAATGAAAGTTACAATAAGGATAAAAAGGTTTAAGGAAAAACTTAATAAACCCTTGTTAAGAATAGTAGGGTAGTATATGTGTAATTTGTTAATAGTAAGAGGGTGTATGTGTAATTATTGTTATTGTAAGTTAACTATAAATACGAGTGATGTATGAGAGTTTGATTAAGTTTTTAACCTCTCTCATTCTCTCTAACATTGCCTTTAATATTGTGTTATGTTAATTCTCTCAACTTAGCATGGTATCAGAGCATTAATCTTGGTGTTGTTAGTGTTGGTGTGGCGTTGCTGTCATTGGTATAGTCGACGTTGTGGTGTCGACTCAGTTTGGTTTCCTTTTTTTTTTTGATTCGTGGTAGTGCAGTCAAATGGTACAGTCGTTGCATAGGGTTTGGTAGAAACCCCAACCAACAAAGGAGAAGACCCTGTTCAAGTGGGTCAGTTTATGGGTTTGGGTAAAGGATCCAGACCCAAACCCAGAACCAGATCCTCATCCAAGATCCAGACCAGACCACATCAGACCAGACCAGACCGGACCGGTCCAGGTTCGGTTTAGTCTGGTTCAATTTGTTTCAGTGCTTCAATAGGTATCTTTGGTCTGGTTCAGCTCTCAAGTGGGCTTCTCTAGTTCAGTTCAGCAGTCAAGTCAGGCTATTCTTCCCAATTCAGTGGTCCAGTGGGTATTTTTGGTCCGGTTCAGCCCTCAAGTGGGCTTCTCTTGTCCGGTTCAGTAGTCCAATCAGCCTATTCTTCCTGGTTCAATGGTCCAACAAGCCCAACCAGTCCGGTTTAGTCTTCTAGCAACCTTTTTTTCTTTGGTTCTACATTGCAGCACTTCTTGTTCCATATTTGCTACACTGTAATGAAACCCAAACAAGATACCAGATCTCTTACTCCGTCTTTGCCACCCCCCATTCTTATCAATGGTCCCATTACCTTTGTTAAACTCAATGAGACCAATTATACTTTATGGTCCCGATCAGCTCAAGTATTTCTTCGAGGCAAAGGATTTAAGAAATATTTGGTGGATCCTAAACCAAGGAAGACATTCCTGGGTATGATAAGTGGGAACAAGAGGATGCTAAAATTATGTCTTTACTATTGAATAGCATTGAGCCTAGTATTAGTTCCACTCTACTCTACCTTGACACTGCCAAGGAGATATGAGATCACTTGGCCACTATGTATTCTGGTACAAGTAATTTTACCTGTGCGTATGAGGTGTGCAAGGAGTATTTCCGGTTAGAGCAGGGTACTTTGAGCCTTGCGGATTATTACTCTCATGTTCGGGGAGTCTGTGAGGAGATGAAGACCTATCATCCTTTTACTACTGATGCAACAGTTTGGCATAAGCAACATGAGGACTTGAATGTTGTTAGGTTTTTGGTAGGATTGAAACCTGAATATGAGGCTATTCGTTCTCAGATTTTGGGAGGTTATGTTCACAATTTGGGCCCTGAGTTTGACAAACTTGACCCTCGAGCTACCAAATGTGTATTTCTTGGTTACTCCCGCACGCAGAAAGGGTATCGTTGCTACAGTCCTTCTTTGCACTGATACTTTACTAGTGTCGATGTCACGTTTGAAAAATCTATTCCATATTTTCCAGCACCTTCTTAGCCTCTGGATCTGGAATTTGGGTCATCTCCTATTCCACCATCTTTTTCCCCATCTTCAGATTTTCTGCTACCCACTGTGTTACCATCTACTTTACCTCTCTGTGTCTACTCTTGCCGTCCTCGCCCATTAACTGAGGTACCCGTACCATCTTCCTTGCCACTTTCTGATCCTAGTACATTAGGTAATTTAGAATCTTTACTTATTGTTCTTCGCAAAGATACTCGTTCGTGTGTTACTAATCATTCAATTTCTCATTTTGTTTCATATGATGCCTTGTCTCCTGTCTTCTCTTGTTTTATTTCCCAATTATCTGCTATATCTCTTCCTAAGCATTTACAGGATGCATTATCTAATTCGGGTTGGAGGAAAGTTATGGAGGAGGAGATGGATGCCTTACATCATAATGGGACTTGGGATCTCGTTCCTTTATCTCTTGGTAAACGAACTGTTGGCTGTCGTTGGGTATATATTGTTAAATTTCATCCCGATGGATCTGTGGAGCGTCTAAAACCTGGCTTGTTGCAAAGGGCTCTACTCAGACTTATGGTGTTGATTATGAGGAGACTTTTTCTCCTGTTGTCAAAATTTTCTCTGTTCGTATCTTGATTTCTTTGGCTGCTAATCTTGATTGGCCCTTGTTTCAGTTAGACGTCAAGAATGTCTTCTTACATGGTGACTTGATTGAAGAGGTATACATGGAGCAGCCACCTGAGTTTACTGTTCAGGGGGAATATGGTAAGAGTGTATTCGGTTAAAGAAATCTTTGTATGGTTTGAAGCAGTCACCGAGGGCATGATTTGGTAAGTTTTCAGATGTAGTTTTAGAGTTTGGTCTTCTCCGATGTCAGACAGATCATTCTGTGTTTCATAGACAGACAGATGTTGGATATGTCCTATTGGTGGTCTATGTAGATGATATTGTAATTACTGGAAATGATTCTGAGGGGATTGCCAGGTTAAAAATATTCTTAGAGGATCGATTTCATACTAAGGATTTGAAAAATTTCAGGTATTTCTTGGGTATTGAGGTGACTCGATCTAAACACGGTATTTGTTTATCTTAGAGGAAATATGTACTTGACATGCTTGAGAAAACAGGTTTGCTCGGTGGCAGACCTGTTGATTTTCCTATGGATCCGAATCAGAAACTTTTGATGGATGATGGTGCACTATTTGAAAATTCAGGTCGGTATCGCAGATTCGTTGGGAAGCTCAATTATCTAACTATTACTTGACCGAATATTTCATATACAGTCAGTATAGTAGGTCAGTTTATGGGGTGTCCTAGAGTACCATATTGGGAGGCAATTACTCGTATTCTGCGATATCTCAAACGTGCTCTAGGACTTGGACTGTTATATCGAGCTAATGGACATCTTAGAGTGGAAGGTTTCTCAAATGCTGATTGGGTTGACTCTCCTTCTGATCGGAGATCAACCACTAATTATTGTATTTTTTTAGGAGGTAATGTTGTCTCATGGAAAAGTAAGAAACAACCCGTGGTAGCAAGATCCAGTGCTGAGGTTGAGTATAGGGCAATGACACATACGACAAGTGAACTGATGTGGCTACTACACTTCCTCCAAGAAATTGGATTTCCAGTTCAACTTCTTTTACAGTTGTTCTGTGACAACCAGACAGCTATTCATGTCGCTGCCAATCCTTTGTTTTATGAGAGAACTAAGCATATTGAGGTTGATTGTCACTTTATTCAGGACAAAATAGTAGCTGGGGAGATTACAACTCCATTTGTGAAATCTGAAGATCAGCTTGCAGATATGTTTACCAAAGCATTGAGTCGTACACGTCTTACAACTATTTGTTCCAAGCTTGGATTATATGATATATATAGTCCAGCTTGAGGGAGAGTGTTAAGAATAGTAGGGTAGTATGTGTAATTACTGTTATTGTAGGTTAATTATAAATACGAGTGATGTATGAGAGATAGGTTAAGTTTTTAACCTCTCTTTCTCTCTAATATTGCCTATAATATTGTGTTATGTTAATTCTCTCAACTTAACAACCCTAATAAATTAAGCTGCTATATCTCCAACAAGGACAAATGGCCATTGGAGTGAAGTGGCCCAAGTGGGTGTACAAGACAAACAAAAATGTCAAAAGTGAAGTGGAGAGGTACAAAATAAGATTGGTTACAAAAAGTTTATAGTCAAAGACCAAGAATTGACTATGATGAGGTATTTGCACTCATTGTTCGTTTGGAAACAATTAGATTGATTATCTCTTTCGCGCCTTTAAATGGTTGGAAAATTCACCAAATGGATGGGAAGTTCGCTTTTTTTTATAAAGAGGTATATGTTGAACAACCTTTGGATTATATTATGAAAGGGCAAGAAGAGAAAGCCTTGAAATTGAAGAAGACATTATATGCCTTGAAGCAAGCACCAAGGGTCTAAAATAGTAAACTTGACAAGTATTTTCAAGCAAAGAATTTCACCAAGTGTCCCCATGAACACGCTCTTTATGTAAAGGTGAATGATAATGGTAGTATAATCTATGCTTGTTTGTATGTGGATGAATTGATCTTCACAGGAAATTGTCCAAGATTGTTTGAAGAATTTAAAAGAACAATGGCTAAAGAATTTGAGATGATCGATATTGGGTTCATATTTTATTATCTTGACATTGAAGTGAAGCAAATGGAGGAAGGTATTTTCATCTCCAAAGAATATGCCAAGGAAATTTTGACAAAATTCAAGATGCAAGATTGAAAGCTAGTATGTACACATTGAATGTGGTGTAAAATTGTCAAAATATGAAGTGAAGAGCATTTGGATTCCACCCAATTCAAGAGCTTAGTTGGAAGCTTGAGGTATTTGACATGTACAAGATCGAATATTCTCTTTAGTGTTGGTCTCGTAAGTCGCTACATGGATGCTCTCTCCATTTTCCGCTTGAAGGTAGTGAAGTAATTGGGCTGGAGATATGGATAATAGAAAAAGTACTACCATCACACCGGATTGGCTAGGCATGCGACAAGTGTTACATTAATCCACGAAACATCTTAATAACATCACAGAGTAATAGCGTAGCATTACAAAACTACCCACAAACGTACAAACTATAGATTTCTGTATATATCACATGCATATCTAACATATCTTTCCCTACCTATTACAAACCACTATTTAGATAAGTACATGCTATACAACAATTTCGCTTTTATTCTATTACATGCTTCAACCACATTTCCTTAAATTATACCGATTATCTAGCAGTTCACTATGTACAAATCTTCCACCTTTCACACATCTGAAAAGAGAAAATAATATAGGGTAAGTATCAACAGCTCAGTAGAGTAACTCAATTTTTAAGCAAACGAGTTTGAAAATAACATAGTTTAGTATGGTTGGACAAAAGCAAAACGAACATTTGATACATATATGTCAGCAAAAATGTTATTTCATGCGAAAGAGTAATATTTAAATAAAACTGTAAAACAGAGTTCAGATATTCAGCTATAGTGCTATATTGGTGGGTAATTCATTTTAATAGACCACTGAGGGTTCATTCGAACACACGATCCAATCTTTTGGGGGACTTGCACCTCGAGAAAGATACGCTCCCTAGTCAGCGTTTAGTACCCAAGTCCGAAGACCAACTGGGCCACCCAAATGTTTACAAACTCAATGAGTGCCCTTTACGGCCTCAAACTAAAATGTAAACCTTTTTATCATTCGACCTTGTGCACTTATATTTAATTTAAAAAGATTCTGGTATCTCATTTCATACGATCAAAGCAATTGTTTCGGATAATTGTGCTTTTCTATACTCAAAACCCTAATTCGGATCCGTAATTTTCAGCCAAATTTCAATAACCCAATCATATGATTCAAAGCATGCTAAACATTCATAAATAATGTAATACATAATTTAAAATCAAGTTTAGAAATGCTCCATCCGATCCGGAATTGAGAAACCCTACCTGTTTCGGTATTTTGATTTGAAATAGCAAAAAATTGAATAGTGTTATTTTTAGATGAAATTCAACCCGTATAATTCATTTAACTATTTATAAACGAATATAAATTTTTTTAGCAAAAATATCCAAGACTGGGTCAAATTGGCCTTGGAGGCAAAAATAGTCATTTTACTCATTTTGATCCACCCATCAGATAGACTTGAAATTTTATCGGGTCATCTGCACGGGCGTCGCAGAACTTTTGGCATCAACTAGAGCGCCATTGAACGTTGGACGCCCCCTCATGTGCTGACGGGAGGCAATGGTGTACCTCCCTTCACTTCATCATCTTCCCCTAGAAATCCTTAGTGTCCCCTAACCAGTCCTGACCCCCCTACTTCTCAACCTTGTTTCTCACTAAGTACACCTTTTCACTTATTGTAGGAGTCTATTAACTCACCTCACACCCCTCTATGAAACCTCAAAGGTGAGACACCTTGAATTAACATCTAACTTATCTAAATATTGAACCCACGTTGGAGAAAAATAAGGGTTTTTAAACATGGCTAGACCTAAAACTTGAGTTTTAACCCCCTTAACAACCTCTAAATCTAAATATGATGACGGAAATGGGTTCCTTGGGTCCATTTTAGTCTAAGGACCATATTCCCCCAACATCAAACTACAAAATTTAACAAGATTTGATTTTTTCAAAACTCTTAAACCCCTTGGTTTCACACCTCAAACCACCACAATTGAACACGACGATCCTCCAAACCACCACCCACCACCCTTTCTAACACCCAGAAACTCTCAAGAATCATCAAATCTATTTCAACCCATTTCTAAGCCGGAAATTTCAAAACTAAAATTCAAACAGTGCTAAAAATGAAATTTAAACACCATAATCAAACTCCTAACATACTAATTAAGCTAGTAGTATATATTTTGAGTGCTCGAATTTACCTCCAAAGAAAATCGAAAATTTAAGTTTGAGACTTTCTCTTTCTACAATTCTCTCTTGTTTCTCTCTCAACGTTTTTACCCTCTCTAGATGATGAGTGCTGGCTCAATACTCTGCTCAACCCTTCTGGTAGCTTGGAAAAGGCTCAGGAGAGTCTTGGTACGGCCAGACAGCTTGGACATGGCTGTCATGTAGGGGTAGTTTGGTAATTTCTCTAAAATTCAAAAATTAATTTTTAAATATTTTTTTAAAATCAAATATACATTAAAACATGCCCTATGAAATTATTCATTTAATTTTTAGGGTTCTAAATTACCTCCAATTTTATTCTCGAATTTCGCTCCTACACCCCTAACTCTCGGGTGCATTCTAACCCTAATTTGCCCAGTTGTGTTTTCCGGTCTGTTTCCTCTTAACCAGTCACCTTTCCACACCTACCAGACATCCTAACCATCCCCAAAACATTTACGCACCACTCTAAAGTCATCGATTCACAGTTCGACTTCCTAATATTTGAACCCCTAATCGCACACATCCTTAATCCTGATTCATTTTCTGGTCTCTGAATGCTGGGTTATTACAACAACTAGACATGTTTTCTTCATGGAACATACCGTATTTGCTTGGAGTTCAAAGAAGCAATCCATTGTTAACTTAACGACATGTGAAGCCAAGTATGTGGGGGCTACATCATATGTTTTTCAAGCCATTTGACTTAGAAATTTGTTAAAGGAGTTCACTTGCCTTAAGAAGAATCGAATAAGGTTTTCATTAACAAAAAATTGGCACTAGTGTTGGAAAAACATCTAGTGTTCCATGAGCGTAGTAAGCATATTGACACAAGGTTCCATTTCATTAGAGATTATGTGATCAAGAAAGAGGTGGAGCTCAAGTTTGTGAAGTCTCAAGACCAAAGTGTCGATATTTTCACTAAGCCCCTAAAAGAGGATATTTTTTGCAAATTGAGAAGTTTGCTTAGACTTGAGAAGAGAAATCATATTTATCAGGCGCGGGGGGGGGGGGGGTAGGGGGTGGGGTGTTGAGAAAAATAACATACAAGACTTTTCATGTTCTAGAATTTATTTTTATGCATTTAATTTTTTTGTATTAGTGGGTCATAGTGGGGGATAAAGTGATTGTTGTATTTTAATTCTCCAAGTAATTGAAAAATGATTCTTTATTATTTTTATCATTGCATTATATACTGAGGCTATATTGTATAAGTCTATATATATCCTATGTAATACATTCATTTGGGTATGAGTAAATTGAAACAGTTCTTCCACTATATTTTTTGTGAGTCGGTGGTAGTTCTCTAGATTTCAACAAAGTTCGAGGAAAACATTTAATAAGGAAGCCTATTTAAAAAGAGGAAAAATATTGTCCAATTATTGCTGGAATTACTCCAATGTTACTTGAATTGGAAAATCACTCTGATCATAGTTGTCAAATCATGTATCGGAAGGTGTATCATTTTTCAAAAATAGTGTATCGCATCGTATCGTGTATCATAAGATACGCGCAATTTTAATTTTTAAATAATTAATATATATATATATACCTTTATAAAAAAGTCATAGACTCATAATAACATAGCACTTCGTTAATATTCCACAAATTATTAAAGTTTCCAACATAGTTCAGTAATATCAAAATACAAAGACCTCTAATTCAAACTTCTAACATCAACTGCTTGAACAACTTTAATATTAATAAAAAATTTTGAATTCAATTGAACAATATTAATAGCAAATTTTATTTTATTTTTTTTAAACCATAACCACTGATATGACATTATTTCACTGGTTAGTAATTTAAAAATAAGTCCTAAGATAAAACGATGTCATTTCGGCCCCAAAAAATCAAATAAATAAATAAAATCGTCACATATCGTATCGTATTGTGTATCGAACGGTACGGTGCAAAAACAATAAAGAGTTACGATACGTATCGTTTTTCAGGTGTATCGTGACGTATCGTACGATACTAATAACTGTAATCCTATTTATAGAGACATCACACATATTCGTAACTTTGTATTAATATGTCACTACCTTCACAAACTCTTGTAACTCTTAAAATATTAAGACATCACTCTATTCATTACTTGGGGAACTAACACCCACTTATACTATTGTCTTCAACTACTTCCATATTCTTTTTTCATTAACACACACCAAATTAATACAACTTAATAATATAATAAAACTCTAAAACAAGTTTATTTTCCAGCAATAATAAGTCAAAGAAATGGTCAGGTTGGGTACTTGGGTTGGCTGGTGAATTATTCTGTGGGCTTGATGATGGCATTTAACCATGCTGGCTAAACTAAACTTGATATATCGCTTTTTGAGAGTTTGCATTAGAAAAATGGACAATTTAGGTCTTCCTTCACTTCTGTTACCAGCTCCTTTATACTAATTCAGATGCATATCTGCAACTATGTCCACATCTCCTATTGAGTGGGGCATTTCTAAGACTTTGACAAACATGATTGCTTTGATGTTTTGCATCGGCAAAATTGGACAAGTTGGCTCATCCTTTACATAACTGGGATGGCATTGATGGATTCATGTAAATTCATTTTCTAGGTGCAGACTTTGACATTAAAACTGGCCCTCTTGTTACTTTACAACATCAAATCATAAATATTAAAACCCTGTACAATTTGGTGTATTATGAGGGAAAAAAATTGTATATCTATTGCACCTAATTACTGTCAATTAGCAACAAAGCTTCTTAGTTCTCATTGTGGGGTTCTTTTTGTTTGTGTGCTTTCACCTAATCGCTTTAGAGTTAGTACATTGGACTGGCTTAAATTATTAATGTTTAGACCAATCCGTCCTCTACTCCTATTCAATATTGTGTTTAATGCGATGACTATTTCAACCTTAAACCCCATGATTAGAAACTAAATACCGATCAATAGTTTTACATATTTGTTTCTACACCTCTTTTCTATTTAATATTCTTGGATACTAGGAAGATGAGTACGGTGAAATGATATGAAAAACTGGTAGAAATCTTAGGGAAATCAATTTACTTTATTGCATTTGCATGCATTTGAAATGTACCTCTTTCAATTGCCAAAAAAAAAAAAAGGGCAAGAAAAACCTCAATGAATGGACTTCCACATAAGGGGAATTTTCAACTTATTGAGACTATTTGTAGTGGTGGCTCCAGTCTTTTTAGTGTCTTCACACTAGAGTGTGGATTTTCGTTTCCAATGTTGTGTGACATGTACTAATTCAGTATCCTTGGAATGCCATAATCTACTTCCTGTTGCTTATGGATGTCCCATGCTCATTTAGTTACAATAGGTTTGTGATATATGATGTATACTACATGTTTATATAATATACGGATATTTTGGCCATGGGTACCTTTTTTTAGAACTTATTTGATTTTGAGTACCACAGCTAGACTTACACTCCCTTAAGTACTTTTTTTCATCAAATTATTGTCACTAAGTATACATTTCAAATTCTTTTTATTTGTATTACCTAATTACCACTACCATAAATATTGTCAATCATTGTTAGATTCAATGTTTTCAAAAATAACAATTCCTAACTTGGGAATTGTGCTAGCATTAATTTTCTATCATACATATATATATAGTAACATCCAACAATAACATTGTTAATAAAAAACTTAATTAAAAATTTAATCATTGCAATAGAGTGACACTATATGTGAGTACTTAAAACTATTGTTTTGCCCACAATAAAGTAAGTACACACTGTATGGTGTTACTCTATTGAAATGATTAAATTTTTTATTGAACATATTACTTTTTGATGTTACTATTTTTTTTGTTGAGCATGTTACTATTTAATGTTATTATATATATATATATATAAATGGATAGATATAATAGAAAAATAATTTTAATGCTACCACAATTCTCAAGTTAGGAGTTGTTAATACTAATATAATTCCCAATTTATGAGTTGTTAGTTTTTTCAAACAAGTCTTGATTAAATATAACTATTGAGGGTATTTTGGACAATGGAAATTAAAATGGACTTATTCTCAAACAAGTTTTTTGAGTGGGTTTAAGTTCAAATAAGTCTACAAAAAGGGACCGGCCTCCAAAAGACCTTATAATTGATGACATGGAATTGGACCATTACAGAAGAGGCCACCCATCATTGCAGATGATAGGAAAAACTAAAAACATTCTCATAAAATGTCATGAGTGGCCCTAAAACATCAGTTGTAGTGTTGTTTACCCATTCTTTGATCATCCATTTTAAATGCCATTATAGTTTCAAATGCTACCTAAAAAATGGAGCCACTTAGTGTCAATGGATATCCAAATATGCTTTTGGTGTTTATGGAAATAGTCATATTATATGTAGTCTCTGATCACTATCCACTAATAATTATGAACTCTAGGCCATGCATGGTAAATGAAATGTATTATTTCTTGAAGGGAGACAATGCAATCAGTAATTTTCTTTTTGCTTGGTAACCTCAAATCTGTAAAATGCATGAATTCTGTCTATAAATTGCACTTACACATAGCAGTACTTGGCCATTGATTATGTTTGTTTCTTGAAAATTTGAAGTGTTCTATCTTAAAATTAAGGGTGGTCATCTACGCAACAAAAAAGAATCTCAATATTTAGGAATACGGGTCCATTATTTTTTTACTTTTTTCGTATCTGCTACCTTGTACTTGTGGGGTCTTCACTTTTAGCAATAAATATGTATTGGTCAAAAGAGATGCATTTATTTTTGGGTTTTCTTTCACATCATGGAATGGAATAAATAATGCTTCTATTGGACCAGAAATGGGATGGCTTCGAAATGAAGAATGTGTCCTTGGAGTTGCATAAAGCTGCAATATATCGTCGGAAAGGCGGATACAAAAACTTGATCGAGAGCGATGAGAAGGATGATAAAGTCTTTGTAGCATTTAAGATAGACTCCATTCCTGAGAGGCGGCCATTCCTGTTATCTAGGGACTTTGCCTATGTACGGCCTTCAGGCAGGAACATTGAGCCATTTCAGGTCAGCCTTCTAATCTTCCATCAACTAACTTCAGAGAAAATCTCACACTTTAGGACAGAGATGAAACACATCGGTATCTTCATGATTATTAAGCTTCCAAAGTCTCTATTGATTTGGTATCAAATTAATAATCTTTAGTTGAAGTCAGAAACAAAATGCATAGAGTAACATCTCATATTAAATGTAATTTCTTTGCAATTACATAGTTATATTTTGTTATCATAATCACTGTTACCTGGTTTAAAGCATTGACATTTAACATCGCATATTAATTGTAATTTCTTTGCAACAAACTCTCTAGTTCCCACAATTTGAGATTGAATATGACTACAACTAGACCGGTGTACAATATTCGCCTTTTTTCGTCCGCCAATAAGAATGTTTTATGTGACATGCACTTCTTATGCAAGTGATCATTTACTTCTATTTTCCTACCTTGTGGGCACACGATTGCCTTCATTTGAAGTACCTTCACTGGGCAATAGACCAAGACAGAGTACTTACTCGGCCGCCCCCATGAACAGTTTCTCCTGTGAGTTCAACCCCTTATGTCCTAAGATACTAAGTTGATCAACTTTTGAGCACCATGATGTGACTAGGATCATCATCCTGTTCCTATTGGCATTAGAATTGTCCACTTTAGACAGATGCATGTTCATATTTGATCAGCTCCAGTTTATGCTCTTTTGTTTTTCAAAAACTCAAAATCCAATTTCTGTGGTTCTTCTTAAAGTCATGGGGGGGCTTCCCAACATAAACATCTTCAATAAAGAGTTTTTTGCTATTTTGATATGATTCCAAATTATGTTACAATTAAGATATCGAACCCTATTTTTTTACCCATATGATCTTTTGCTATAATCAGAAGTCTTTTTAGGGTATGCTCACTGAGCTAAATTCTCTTATTCTTACTCAAATTATTCCTGCATTTGAATTTTTAATGTGGTATTATCACTGTGCTGAATGAAATCAAAAGTTTCATATTCGGATTTTGAATTAGAGAAATTAAAAATGATGAATTAACATCTATTATAACCCCTAACCTTCCAAGCCAACGATGCGGGTTTATGTTATATATACATTATTTATTTTATATAAAATTATGATTGAGATCCTATAATTCTATTATAATTTTATACTCTATTATAATTTTATATTCTTATGCTATGGCGAAGAGTACTTTTGTATGAATTCATTTTGGAAAAATTTCAGACTTCGTATTGCATTAAACTTGTCTTGAATGTTTGAAGAGATAGTCAACGATGGGAAATTTTTATAGCCATCCTGTTGTTTTATACTATTAAGTCTCATTTACTCGTTATTCACATGTTTATTGTACTGGCTTTGGATAGGGTATTATCTACCGTGTGGTGAAGAGTAATCTTGTGTTGGTAGAATTTGGAGAAGATTTTTACTTGGAGTATGATCGGGCCTGCAAATATGATGTTAAATTCTCGTTCAACAGAGTCTGTTTAAAGCGGGCACACCAAGCAATTGCAGTGGCATCAGACACTCTGTTGAGGAACTTCCTCTTCCCTGAAAGGGTACCTCAAATCAGACTTGCTCCGACACAACTTTCTATCAGTCACAAACTTGATAGGGAGCAAGTCTCTGCTGTTCGTCAGATTTTAAGCCTCAAGTGTCCACCACCTTATCTCGTGGAGGGACCAGTTTCAGTAACTAAAATGGATGGTAATACAAAAAGACTCTCAAGGAGTGGAGTGGTTGTTCAAGAAGCAGTACTCCAAGTTTACCGGACCTCTCCTTCATGTCGGATTCTCATATGTGCTCCCTTAAATAGCACATGTGATGTGTTCACGAGAAGCCTGAAGATGCAGATTCCAGAATCTGAAATGTTTCGAGCCAATGCTGCGTTCCGAGAGTTGGATGGCGTACCCTTTGACATCCTCCCCTCTTGCCTTTATAAAGGGGAATGCTTTTCTTGTCCTCCACGTGTGGAAATCAGTAAATATAAGGTGATATTATCCACTTTCATGAGCAGCTTTCAACTGCATGGCGTAGGGATCGTAGCTGGACATTTTAGCCATATCTTTCTGGTGGATGCCTCTTCTGCTACTGAACCTGAGACTCTGGTAACTCTGGCTAACCTGGCTAATGAGAATACAGTTGTTGTGGTTACTGGTGCGCTGAGGGATCATTCAGGTTGGGTTCGTTCCCCCATTGCGAGGTACAATGGACTGTCATGTTCATACTTTGAGAGACTCCGCCAGAGCGAGCTGTACAACGGTCTTGATCCAAAGTTTATGACACAACTGCAAGAGAGGGAAACCACATAACTCTTTCTCATTTCTTTGAAACAGAAGCTCTACTCTTTCGTGGATGAAGATTGCGTCTGTATATTCACTCGACTTATTTTGCTTTCATGTGTAAATTTCTGCTCTGCCTTTTGAGTCATGTGTAAGAGGATTACCCCTCCATTGCAAGTGGCCTTATCGTATCCTCTCTTATATAAGAAAAATGACACTTTGCTCCCTGAAAGATTTTTACATTCTTTATTTACACCCTAGACGACTGAAATTTCTATATTGCACACTCAATCAAACAGAGTAGCAACGTGCTAAATTTTATGAAAATTGAGCACCAGATTCATATTGAAAACACTTGGAATAAACGTAAGTGAAAAGGGATACAAACTAAGTGTAAACTCCCGTATATATAGTCAGTGAGAGTTACAATAAGGACAAAAAGGTAAAAAGAAAAATTTAATTAAACCCTAATAAATTAGGCTGCTGCTATATCTCCAACACTCTCCCTCAAGTTAGGCGCAAAAATGTCAACTAAGTCAAGTTTGACAACGGAGTCCAGAAGAATAGATAGAGTGACAGGTTTGGTAAAAATATCCGCAACTGATCACTGGTCCCCACAAACGATGAAGTGACAATACCACTGCTAACCTTCTCCCGAAGAAAGTGAACATCAATCTCTATATGCTTCGTCCTCTCATGTAGTACAGAGTCAGAAGCGAGCTGAATAGCAGATCGATTATCATAATATAATGTGGATGGAGAAGTCACTGAAAATCCTAACTCGCCAAGAATCGATCGTAACCAGATAATCTCACACGTGCTAAGTACCAGTGCCCGATACTCTGTCTTTGCTGACGAGCGGGAGACAACTGTCTGCTTCTTGCTCTTCCAAGAGATAAGATGAGTCCCTCGAAAAGCACAGAAGCCCGTAGTAGATCGACCATCACATACTCCCCCATAATCTGAATCTGAATAATAGGCTAGAGAACCAGTCGAGATCCTGATGCATAGAACTACCGAAGTCTAGGACAAGACTTGAGGTACCGAAAATATGATAAACTGCATCAAAATGAGGCTGACACGGCCTGTGCATGAACGAACTAACTCGACTGACTACGAATGAAATGTCCGGCCTAGTATTGGTTAAGTAGATAAGTTTACCTACTAATCTTTGATAAACTGTCGGATCTCTCAACTCCTTACCTTTAACAGTAAGCTTCAGGTTTGGAATCATGGGTGATGATGCCGGTTTGCACCCCAACATCCCAGTGTCTGAAAGAAGATCCAAAACATACTTTCTCTGAGAAAGAACAACACCCCTACCGCTACGGGCAACCTCAATCCCAAGAAAATATCGTAGAAATCCAAGGTCCTTCACATCGAAGGCCTTCCCAAGTTCTACCTTGACCTACGCAGTCCCAGAAACATCATCACCAGTAATAATAATATCATCAACATATACCAGAAGGATAACACACTGTCCAGATGTATTCCGTCGAATAAAGCAGGTATGATCAGAATGACACCTAGTGAACTCCAATTGTACGACTACATCACTAAAGCAAGAGAACTAGGCTCGTGACAACTATTTCAATCCATAAAGAGACTTACGCAGTCGACATACCTTTCCAGCATGCTCCCCCTCACCACGAAAGCCCGGTGGTACATCTATATAAATAATCTCGTCCAAATCACTATGAAGAAACACATTCTTCACATCTAACTGATGAAGAGGCCAAGAGTACTCCGCAGCCAGATAAATAATCAATCGAACAACAGTCAATTTTTCACGGGGGCAAATGTAGCACTAAAATCACGACTTGGTACTTGAGTAAAGCCTTTCGCCACAAGTCTAGCCTTGTGACGATCAATAGTACCATCCGCAAGAAACTTCAGGGTGTAAACCCAGCGACAGCCAACAGGCTTCACCCCTGAAGGTAATGAGACAAGATCCCATGTATGATTACGCTGAAGAGCGTCCATCTCTGTCTACATGGCAATAATCCACTGGGGCTCCCGCATAGCCTCCGAAATAGAGCGAGGAACCGACGTATCTGATAAGACCATAGTATAAGCTCGAAATGTGGGAGATAGATCACCATAAGAAACATAAGCAGAGATCGGATATAAAATCCTGGCGGTTCAACCATAACGATCAACTGGACAGCGATCACGCCGCAGATAACGACGCCCTAAATTATCATCCTCCACTGATAATGTCTCATCAGGTAAAGGAATTGGCTCAGCACCTGCAATCTCATCAGTACTAACAATAGGTGCATCAATATGCTCAACAAACTGAGAAGTATTACTTGCATCGCCTGAGGTAGACGGAACATCAGGAGGGTGATGAGAGCGAGGGTGACGAACATACACCTGCAAAGGAAGAAAGACTGGTAACTCTGTACTAACAGGGATGAGTGGCTCCAAAGGAGGAGAGACGGATGACCCTGTAGGGATAGTGACCAATGACTTTGACTCTTGTGATAATGGAAAATCAAAGGGAATATCATCAACTGGAGGGGCAGACACAGGACTGGAAGAAAAATAAGGAATATGCTCAAGAAAGGTAACATCTAGATTGTGATACATACGACGCCTAATAGGATCATAACACCGATACCCCTTAGATTGATGACAATAGCCCACAAAGATACAACGAATCACTTTATCATCAAGTTTATGACGAGTAGGAGACCGATCCTAAACAAAACATGTGCATCCAAAAACACGAGGGGGAACTGGAAAAAGTGTCCGCTCAGGAAATAAGACCTGTAAGGGAGCCTTATGCTGAAGAACACGACTTGGTGTACGATTGCACAGAAAGGTAAAAGTCAAAACAGCAAAATGCCAATAAGATTTTGGTACCCTCATGCCTCTAAGCATACAACGTACCATCCCTATCAAACTCCTATTTTTCCTTTCAACAACACCATTTTGCTCAGGAGTATATGGACAAGTGAGTTACTGAAGAATACCCTGAGAAGAAAGGTGAGACACTAAGACATTAGATACATATTCTTTGGCATTATTTGAACGAAGAGAACGAACAATGACATCGAATTGTGTCTTAATCATCTGTAAAAACTGAATGATTATAGGGAGTACATCAGACTTTTTATGCAAAAGGTAGACCCAAGTACAACGTGTATGGTCATCTATAAATGTCACATAATATCGGGCACCTGACAGAGCAGTAACAGGAGAGGGTCCCCAAATATCCGAGTGTATTAGGTCAAATGGTTTGGGTGTTTGGTGCATACAAGGAATATAACTGGTCCAAACACGTTTGATAGGGAACATATAACACAGTCAAATTTACCACTAACACAAGCTTTGCTCAAAGTAGGAAATAACATACATAAATATTTAAAATTTGTATGCCCAAAACGATCATGCCACAACTGAATAGTTTGTGATGAAAAATCATTACGACAAGTATTAGGTAAAATACTAGCATGTAAGCTAAGAACAGATAAAGACAAAGCAGGTGATGGAGGTGGAGGTGGAGAAACTGGTGAAACCGGAGGTGGATTGCCTAAATAATACAGTCTATTTCTCTCATGTCCTCTGATAATAATCCTCCTGGTACTCAGGTCCTGTAAATAACACGAATCAGATAAGAATACAATCGCACAGTGAAAATTTCTGGCTAACTAATGTATAGATAATAGATTCATGGCCAGCTTTGGCGCATGAAACACCGAACGTAATGTAAAGTCATCTGGGAGGCGGACTGTACCCCTACTAACAATAGGGGCATGTGTACCATCTGCTAACTGAACTTGAGTATGTAACTGCTCGTCAAAAGAGGTAAAATGATGGGCCTCACCTGTCATATGACTATTAGCACCCGAGTCCAGCATCCAAAGAGGAGACGGACTAGCGCAAGTATAAAAGGCACGAGGTATACCTGTAGTAGTCGTACCATGAGAAGTCAAAGCTGACATAAGTATATCCAAGCGAGAAGTGATAACATCCATATCACTCTGCCAATGAGGAAGAGTAGCAGTAGTAGCAGGAGCAATGACTGTAGGTGGTGGTGCCTTAGCAATGGCAGCAGTACGGTTGCGAGGAGGCGGCTTAAGCTCCGGATAGAGCTTCCAACAAGTAGCCCTGAGATGTCCTAGTCGACTACAAAAATCACACTGACGAGAATCCTCATATCTACGCTGATGTAGGGTATCTTGACGGTGTTGGGCTGAGCGCTGTCGACCCCTATACCCGGTAGAAGTACTAACAGATGTTTCAACGGTAAGGGTCTCAACTCCCTCAGTAGTAGTCATATCAACAACAATACTAGGGCACCCGTGACAGAAAAAATAACTCTAATATAAATAAGGGATAAAATAAGGGAGAACAATATACCTCCAGTCGTACAGTAGCGACAGATAAAGAAGGTTCAGAAAGCTCCCAAATAATCAAGTCACGGTGCCCAGAAATCCAATAAATATAAATAAATGATTTACTACATCAGGAGCATATCAATGTAGAAGAGAATCTGACCCTTCCTAAAAAAGTCCTAACTCTGAAAAAAAAAGAA